>JAUCMS010000022.1:16449901-16498634 GCA_032357445.1 Enteromius radiatus | reverse complement strand
GCCAGGCCAAGTGATTAGCACACCTGATTCTGATCATTTGAATGGGTGAGCGAAAACTTTTGGTAATATAGTGTATGAAGATAACACTAATGTAGCACTATATGTATCACTCTCTTTGCCCAGATAAACTAGGATTCTGTGTGCAGACATCTTAAATTTGCAATCAGGTGCTTGTGGCGTATCCGCTCACTTAAAGATGCGTGAACAATAACACTATTTGAACTTCGCCTGCAAATTCAAAAGTAAACTGAAGTAATTTGCCATTAGCGTGCATTAGACTCCTTCACCTGGTTGTGTTTATCTAGGGGTGTGTGTGTGTGTGTTTGTTTGCGTATGTGTCACATGGTGTGTTTTGCGTCACCGAGATGCCCTTCTCCTGATGCACGCCTGTGTTGCATTTGTATGTCTGTTTCTGCTTGACTTTTTTAAATGTCTTTTTATTGACCTGAAATGTCTGTCCTAAGGGGAAATGCTCGTTAACAGTGGTGTTGTGTAATTAGTCGTCAAGGTTTTATAGACCTCAACCCCTGCCTTTGCCCCATACCCCTGTTCTTTTTTGTTTTTTGTTTCCTTTTTGTTTTCTTTCTTGTTTTTTTTTTTCCACATGCATGTACTCGGAGTACGCTGTTTATCTCCTAGTTTTCCTTTATCTTTAATTCCAGTGACCGTTTTGACAAGCGATAGCAATTAGCCTTCAACTGTCTGTGTCTCTGCCAGCACGGCACATAGCCTCATGCACAATGAAATCATTAGCGCATTAATAAACACTTCCCCATAATGTAATCAGAGCTCCGCATGCCTGCATGTGTCCAGGACAGGCATTGCATCTGTGTCGCAGAGGGAGCCGCGAGTGCCGTAATCGAGCGCTGCTGTTTCCACGCGGGGTTAAATGAGCCGTCACTGAACGCTATGTCTAATGAGTTTAGAGTGCCTGTGTGACTTGAATAACATTTGAGTCCTGCAGCGTTCCCAGTGCCTGTTTGAGGTGTAACTCTTTGACATTCAGTGCTCTGTGGGAATAATCACTGTAGTCAATAAATGGGGTGTAATATAATATAATGGGGGATTTTAGTTTCTGTTGTACTATACTCAAATCAGTTTTATTCGTGCAGAGCTTCTCGCAGTGTACATAGTGGTTGTATGTTTAACTAAAGTACAGTATGTCTACATTGTGAATTCAGGTATCTTGGGCCACTCACGACAGCAGTGTTTTTCAAAATAGGGTTCAAATTTAGGATAACAGAAGTTATATATATATATAAATATATTATTTTTATTATTAATTGTACACGTATATTTATAGTACATTATGATATTTTAATCTAAAATATTTTATAGAATAAATTTATTTAGTATATTATTATTTTTTGTTTTATAAAATAATTTTATTTAATTTCATGTATATAGGCTACATATAAAATTATAAAACATGAATACATGCATTTTAATTGTATTATATGTATAAGAAACATTTTTTAAATTATATATTTTAACAAATTATGTATAAGCCTTTCCTAATATATATATATATATATATATATATATATTATTATTATTTTTTTTTTTTTTTTTTACTAAAATACAAAAATGATAAAAACATGGATAAATGTATTTTAATTTATATGTAAATTATTATACATTTTATTCACACACACACACACACACACACAGACACACATAATTAACATATAAATATAAATTTGGAGAATAAACTTTTTTTATATATACATGAATAAATGCACTTTAAATGATATGTAAATAATTATTATAAATGTAATTATTATAACCATGAATTAATGTATTTTCATTAATATGCAAATAAATATTATAAATGTAATTATGATCCATTTTATGCACACAACACAATTTTTACTACAATTTGTATATTTTTAATATCAAGTGATCTCTTTTTATTTTATACTACGACCATACTGTACATGTATCAGTGTATTTGTGCAGCTCTTATATGACAGAATCTGTTTGGATGGTTTCCTGCATGTTGACCTCTCTTATTGTTTCGACAACATAGAAGAGCCACTGTATTTTAAATAAAACAGGAATGTTAACTATTCCATGCGCCTGACAAACAGCCTGCTGCTGACTGCAAACGGACACTTAGCACACCACTACATGCTAGAGAAAGCCGGCCAAACAAAGAGCGACACAGGGCACCATATGCTTGTGATTTGGGCCCCTGCCTTTATTGTTGGCTTCATCTGTGTGTTTTGCTTGCCTTCACAGTGGCACAGACGCAGTCATTAGGCTGTCCGTCGAGGTGATCCCGGGGTCAAGGTGACGCCAGTTTCTGCACTTAGGTCATGGCTGCGTAAACATACTTGAGACTTTTACCGTGAAATACTTCTGTGGGGGCTGCGTTTCATTAAAATGGACCGAAAACACAATCTAGAACATACCGTCAGATCATTATAGATGAAAGATGGGCAGCTGTCAGGTGGTGCTGAGAGCTTTTAGCGGCTCTCCACTGCCGGAGGGTAAGTTAGCATGACAGGCGTTGGATTCGGGTCCAGTCTGGTTCTGACAGAAACGGGGCCCGGCACATGTGGTGCCAAAAGGCAGATTGAGAAGGGGCTCTCTGTTTCACCGCAAGCCCTTAATCATCGCCGCTAGCCATGCTATGAAAGCACCTTCATCTCGAGCGGCTGTGTGTACTTAATACTGACAGCTAGTTTAAACCGCCAACCCGATGGACAAGCACTCCGAAGGAAAATAGCTAACCTATGTATATGGAATGTGCTCCTCCTGAGGGAAACGAGGGGTTTACTGTAACACACCTCTAGGGATGTTGTGAGCCAAGCAAAGTTTATACTTTGAAGGATGCTAGGTTTTACAGGACTGAACCATTTCATCAACTGAAATCTGTTTTGTATCCATATAATGTACTGTTAACTGTAATAATAAAGGTGATTAAAAGGGACACATGATGAATTGCTTCAAGAATTTGATCTTTTCTATGATAAAAAGTATATGCAGTGGAAAAAAACAACAATTTTTGCAAACTATTACAAAGAAACATCATTGAGTTATTAAACGCATTGAATTAAACCATTTTTTGAAGTAGAAAAAGCAAAAAAAATATTATACATACTCAGTAATACAATAATAAATACAGTAATTTATTTTGTTATTAACAATAATAATAAAAAATACTGCTATATTTAATTGAAGTTTATTTGTATAACATTTTTTACAAGATGTATTGATTTAAAGCAGCTTCAGAGAATATGCATGTTTAAAAATGTGTAGACGTATGTAGAAAGTAAAATATGTGCACTAGGCAGTGAGCGAATCCCAACACACTGGGCCAGCTAACCAATCTGAGGCCGAGGGAAGGAGGGGCTTAATAGATTCATGAAGACAGCAGATCGTAAAATATATGTAAAAAAATGCATTTGCAACACAAACAAGCATTTGAAAGAAGCTGATCAATTGTTCCTTTTGTTACTTCAGAAAATGCATAATAATAGAGCCTCCTGCCTCAAAAATAAAGTGAATGAAATGTAAGAGGATGAGTTCTTACTATATATAGTAAGGATCCTTACTGTTAACTAATGAACAGGTCTTTAAAGGGTTAGTTCACCCCAAAATAAAAATTCAGTCATTAATTATGTTCCAAACCCATAAGACCTTCGTTTGTCTTCGGGAACACAAATTAAGATATTTTTGGTGATATCAGAGAGCCATCTGTCCCTCCATAGACAACAATACAACTGAAATGATCCCAGATCCAAAAACTTAAAGCATCAGTCCATGTGACATCAGTGGCTCAACTTCAGTTTTTTGACAAATTTTTATTTTGGGGTGAACTAACCCTTTAATATATTTTAGCGTTCAAATGACAAATGGCTGTGTGGGTTTGAACACTTGAGTGGCGTTTGTAATGTTTCTGTGTTGGTTTTAATTTGGAGGTGAGTGACCGTGGCAGGGCAGCGTCTAAAGCCTCTCATACTGAACGGATTGGCCGAGTCGCTCCCCTGGTGTTGTGATAACGAGCCGCCTTCCTACAGGGCTAACTGGACCCAGATGGGCTAAGGGGGCCGCGGAGAGATCCCGTTACTGCTACGGCTGTGCAGACCCCCTCCCGCCGAGACGTTTGAAGTCTCGTTGGTGGACTAGGGTGAATAAAGCGCCCTCCTCGATAAACCACTTGATTAAAAAAAGCCAGGGTGAAGGTTGAGTGCGAAATACGATCTCGGGCAGGTAACGGTTTGGAGTTTTACGGCCGTCCAAAACAGGAGACATATATTCATAGACGAGTGCATTCGTGTCACGTGAAGGAATGTGGGCTTTTATCTTCAGACGCAACAGTAGTTGCAGTTGTTTTTTGTGATTTACACACACGCTCACACAGAGGGTAAAAATGGTCCCTCCTGCACACAATTTCAGTGTGGAGATTGATTTTGTTCATGCAACAATTTTTATTAAATCTCCTTTCATAGATTGTGTTCGCCTGGCATGGACTTTCACTCCACAAACACACACACACACCTTAGTCTCAGTCCACATATGGGATCTATTAGCAAGCTACTGTACATCCAGTGTTCCTTTGCAAGCACAGACTTTCAAAATTGTTTGAGCATTGATTGACTCAGGTTTTTTTTACACAAGATCGCACACAGAAACATATTTCAGAACTCTTTTTAGTCATATTAATCGATTTGCTTTATAATGTTGGACATGCTGGTCTAATTATGCACAGTTCATCAGTACATGCACAAAAAAAGTTTTTCAATAAAATGAAAAAGGCTGTTTTTCAGCTCTTCCCCTCCAACCGTTTTCACCATCCAATCAAATCCTAATGATAAAATCAAATCCCACCCTTCATGTGTTTTTTCAGTTGAATATTCTGTTTCTCATTATGAATCAAATTGGGATGTTTCATGATGCTACTCATTTTCTAGTACACCCTTTATTTGCCCTTTGCTTTATATATTACAGCTAAGTCAAACCATTTTGATAAACATTTGTACAATTCACCAGTGTTTGTTTTTGGAGCAGTGATTCCTGTCCCAGCTTCAAAGTAGGAGTTGTCTAAATTATATATTTAATATTGAATTTGTTCATTGGTTGTTAATTGAACAACAGTTGAAAGAGTATTTATAAACAAATCATGAAAACAAACATATCACTGATAAATTGCAACATTGATAATAATCAAAGATGCTTCTTAAGCCACGAATCAGCATATGTGACCCTGTACCACAAAACTTTTGCTGGGGTATATTTGTAGCAATAGCCAAAAATACATTGTATGGGTCAAAATTATTGATTTTGTTTTTATGCCGAAAACCATGAGGATATCAAGTAAAAATCATGTTCCATGAAGATATTTAAGAGAAAAAAAAAAAAAAAAGTAAATAAAATTTAATTGGTAATATGCATTACAAAGAACTTCATTTGGACAGTTTTAAAGGTAATTTTCTTATTACGTATTTATTTTGCACCCTCTGGTTCCAGATATTTGAAATAGTATACATAACAAAACAAACAATAATCTAAAGCTTATTTATTCAGCTTTCAGATGATAATTTCACATAGAAATCTCAATTTCAAAAAACTGACTCACATGACTGGTTTTGTGGTCCAGAGTTACATATTAGGATGATTTCTGAAGATCATGTGACACTAGACTAGACTAATGATGCTGAAAATTCAGCTTTGCATCACAGGAATAAATTGCATAAAAAAACACAAAACATTATTTTTTTTAAGGATTATAAAAATCTTTTATTTTTATTTTTATTTTTTTCCTCTTAGAAATATCATGTGGGTAATGTATGCTTAAATCTGTCCAGCAGAATTTCCTGCTTCTCACTTTCAATTCCCTGTAAATCCCTTTCTCTCTCATCCAATGAAAAGAGGCAAATGCCTACAACTAATAATAATAATAATAATAATAATAATAATAATAATACCTTATCTTCTGTCTTTGTCTTTTGCTCTTCTCCAGGCTGAGACTGCTCCTGACGGACCTGACGTGGGCTACGGCTCGTTCCATCAGCAGTATTGGTTGAATGGCAGAATAGTAGCCGTAGGAGTTCTGGACATCCTGCCCTCCTGTGTGTCATCTGTGTACCTGTACTATCACCCCGACTTCTCCTCGCTCTCACTGGGCACCTACTCTGCTCTCAGGTCAGTCAGCCATTACCAAATTCTAATCTAATCTTTGAGCTTTTCAGGCAAAAACATTTTATTGACAGTTAATCTGACTTGAAATTAAATGTGGACATCCGAAACTGAAGTTTGAGCCTAAGCCCTTTGGTTACCAGCCTAAACCTTTAACCACTAGGCTACACTACCTCCCAACAAAACATTAACAGCATTAATGCTACAGACAGCACAGAAATCCCTCCTGGTTCTCCTCTAAATAGTCCACAATCTTGTTTTCTAAATAACACTTTCAAGGGTTGTGCTGGTCGATTAGAGAATTCAGTGCATGTTATTTTCATCCACACTCACAGTTAGAGGCCTATATTGTCTTTCACATGTGTGTGCAAGTATTTCACATGGGCTGCTCACCTGATTAGGTTACACTTTACAGGAGATGCCAGATGTGTGTGTGTGTGTGTGTTATGCTCATAGTTTTGGGTGTCTGGAGGCCTCAGGAGCCTCATTTCTCACAGACAGAAGAATGAAAAGAAGGCGCGAGTGAGAAGTGGAGATTGTGCCCAGAGCAGCTGGTGTCAGCCGCGGGGTCAGTGTCTTTGTACTGTTGTGTGTCAGCGTGATTGAGTGAGACTGTCTGAGCGCAGGATGTGACACTGTTCAGCAATGTGTCTCCATGCTGCGCTGGACGGTTAAAATAATGATGAATGGCTTGCAAAGATAAACAAAATCAGTTTCCTTCGAGTCCTAAACGTGCTGAAAATTAATTTACACTGTTCATTCTGTAGACGTCTTTGGGTGAATCTCATTAAAAAATTACCCTTGTCATATTTAACCCCTAAAAAAGACGTAATAAAAGGAAGGATATTTAGCATAAATGATTAAGCGCATACAAAATAATAGTTTTTGTTACATAATGGATAATAAATGAGTGTGTACTTATTATATTTGTAAATACAAGGTATATACTTAAGAAAAATGTTATGTTTATTTATTAAATATATTTATGTATAATATAAAATATTTTAATTGAAATCTAAAAATATAAATTTATAGACATTTTAGTAATGATAGGAAGATGTATAATTATATAATTTTAAACATTTTGTACTATTTCACTTTTTATTATAATTATACAGACATACATACATATAAATAGTGTGTATACACACATATATATATATATAGTATTAAAAGCAGTAGATGTGCTTAATTGTCAAAATTGTTAAATCTTTAATGATCACATCGTAGCTTTCTAAAAAAACAAAAAACTAATATATATATATATATATATATATATATATATATATATAAAAAAAAAATATATATATATATAAATATTTTGCAATATGACACATAACCCGTGAAATATGACGTTCTTTACAGATTTAGTCATTTTTACCCTTTTTTCATTAATATATTTTTCTTGTTATTCAGTAAAAATATCTTCATTCAATACATCCTTCAAAGAAAATGCGTTTGTCATTTTACTCATGTGTATGTTGTATTGTTTTATGACTGCTGTTTTGTTTACAGCTCCTACATATAATAGTTAGACACTGTGTTATGTGGACGTAAGAAATATGGTCCTCCAATCTCCTGCTCTCTCTGTGTGTGTGTGTGTGTGTATGTGTGTGTGACATTAATATTAAGCAGACGTCTTGTCCGTGGTGAGCGCTGTGGCATAATTGGCTTGTGTAGGGGTGTCAGAGCTCTGAAGAGGAGATAATGGAGGCTTCAAACTGCTGCCAGTGCCGTGCGGGTGGGGACTGGGGTTCGAGTCGAGGAGGGAGGGGGCTGCCCTTTCTTTCTGTCCCTCTTTCTTTCTCCATCTTTTTTGTGAATGGGTTCCACAGCCTCTTCTTATCCGTCTCTCATTCATGGAGAGCCAGGCTTTGTCACCAGGGGATGGGAACCCGGGAACCTGGCAGCGACCGCATGACCTTCCAGCACCTCGCTGTTTGTCGTCGCTTCTTTTCCCTTCGCTATTTTTCTCTTTTATTTTCCTCCTTTTATTTTGCTTTGGCTTCTCTCTATCTTCCTCTCCTTTTCTCGAAAGAAAAAAAAAAGTCCTAATTTTTGGTAGGACAGAGTGTGAGGTATACAAAATGCAGAAGAAAGAGCAGGATTTATTTATGGAAAAGAGAAACGTGTTTGTGCAGGGAATAAAGCGGGAACTGAAAAGAGAGAGAGAGCAGGAGCTCATTGATTGCTCGCAGGAGGAAGTATAAATCTCCTCTATTTTTCCTCCTGTTTTTATTTTCACAGCTCCTTTTTGTTTTTCTCCTCCCCTTCCTCTTTTTCTGCACTTCCAGATACACATTTAAATGGCTGTTTATGAGGAAAATGGTTGATCTGGTCTATATGCAGCAAGTCTGGTGATGTTTTATCTACTTCAGGCATCATATCCTGATTCTACACATAATAATATTAATTGTCAAATCGATAACAGTTGGCAAATGGTTTGTTATGATCGGACAACATTTGGCAGAGACATAACTGTTTGAAAATCTAGAATCTGAGGGTAGAATACCGTCTTCAGAATATAGCAAAACAAGTCCTATGGACCACTTTTATGCTACCTTATTTCTTTTTGTTGTAGTTTTTAGAGCTTGACAGCACAAATCCCCATCATGAAAACTAGCTTTCTGGATATTTTGCTAAATATCTTCTTTCGTGTTCCATAAAAGTAAAAAAATAAATCATTTAAATATTACAGAAATGGAAAGAAAGCTTTTAAAGTACATGGATAAACTCTGCAAGAGTAAGTGAATGTCTTATTTTACCAGTCAGAATAAAAATGTCAAGCAGTGGATGTTTGAATCATTAAATCAGTTCTCTTTGAAATGAGCACCATGCAGTTTCACAACTGCAAACTGTCAAACTAACTGGACAATCTGGCTTTGTAGCATGATCCATATGCCTGTAAAGCATTATTTCTGCCCTTGTTCTCTCTGCAGGGAGATTGCCTTTACCAGGCAGTTGCAGCAGCAGTCACCCAAACTCTCCTACTACTATCTGGGCTTCTACGTCCATTCGTGTCCCAAGATGCGCTATAAGGTACGGTTTCGATCTTAAATCCACCTTCATTTCTGTTCATCTCTGCACTGTTCAATATCACCTAACTGAACACTGATGTACTGCAGTATCATATTAAACATGCACCGAAAGAAATTAAAGCTTTTGCCTCATTGCATAGCAACCGCATAGATAGGTGGCAGTATGGAGTCCACATCCACTGTGCAGTAGTTGCATCCAGAAAAATCCACCTTTGTATACCTAAATTGAATGCTTAAATCTTCTGGTGCAGTTCTAACGGGAAGTTAAATATAAATTGCGCTGCTTTTTCCGTACACTGCCCTTTTGTGAATAGTAAAACAGTATGCAGCAAAACAAGTCATTCCAGCGTGTACAAGTATTCACTTTCTTAAATTTTTTATATGCATGCATCTTCTCTATCACACTGCTGGGCAAGAGTTCCGGCCGCAGTGGTTGTATAATGAACAGGGTGGCTTTTGTTTTGGAGTTGAAGTAGACACCTGTTAAAGGTGTTAATCGTCTGTGGTCCGCCAGCATCACACCTCTCCGCTCGGGTGCCGCTGTGATCTGTTTCTCTCATTACTGCTCCCCAATGACCCGCCCTGGAGCGATTGCAGTACCACACTTCTGGAAACCTACCTTCGCCGCAGGAAATATCTCTTCCTCCTTCCTTTATTAGACCTGTGAGATGGTACCTACAGTTTAGGAGGATTAGTGCAAATTTTTTTTTTAATTTTTAAAAAAACATTTTAGTGTTTAATTTTTCCTTTTTTATTTTTTTTATTGGCTTTTATTTTTAGATTTTCTTTTAAATTTTGATATATTTTTGAATGTTTTAGTTTAGCATTTTTTAAATATATTTTTACATATTTTAATTAAATTTTAATACTTTATTTAGTTGTCAAGGCAAACAAGTTTTTTTTAGGTTTTTAAGATTTAATGTGAACTTAATAATACTTTATTTTTATTTTCAACCTTTATTTCAGTTAACAAGCATATCTAAAGAGTATGTATTTTTAGATGACAATAACTGGAGAGTAGTGAGGAAATCTGTCTTGTCTTTCTGTCTCTGTATTTCTAGTTTGTTTCGTGTTAAAAACTCTTAGTACTTGTTCATATCTTAAAATGACCTGCGAGAGATGGATGAGCATCGTTATGTTTACAGTAGTACAGTAGTTGCACACCTTCAGCGTCCTCTTCGTTTTAAAGTTCAGTTAAAGTGCACTGGCAGCCACAAGCTTCTGAATTACATTAAGCATGTTTTGTGTAATTTAAGGGATAGTTCACCCAAAAATGAAAATGGTCCTGTCTTTTACTCATCTTTGAAGCATCCTAGGTCTATGTGACTTTCTTTTTTCAGACCAATCCAATCAGAGTTATAATAAAAGATGTCCAGATCCCTTCAAGCATTTTAATAAGCTTTAACCCTTTAATGTTATTTATTTTCCTTTTTTAATTAGTTTTTAATTTATTTAATTTTTTTGTTCATTTGTATTATTGTTAAATTATGTATCATTTATTATGTGCATTATTTATAAAACCCATTATTTAATATTTATGTTATACATTCAGCAGGTACATTTCAGTTCACTTACTAGGCCACTTTTTTATTTCAGCTTGTCATGTTTTTTTTTTTCAATTACATAATGTTAGCATTGCCAACCCCAGGTCATATGGCAAGAGATGGCCTAGATTTTGCTGGAACACTTGGACTATTTTAAAACTACTCTGAAATGTGGTAAGCTAATATATTTGACTTGCAGTGAACTCTGCATCAGAACGACCTGCAAAATTCATCAGCGCTATCTCAATATTGCAATCGCATGCTTGCTTTTCAGCTCTTTAGCTTCATGGTGCGGACAGCCCACGGAAAATGTGGAGGTATGCTTCCAGATTTGGCTCTGGTGCATAGCTTATTGAGTTTCTGACACCGTTAGCTGTTCCTGCGGCGTGTTCTGCAGCCTCACACTTGGCCTTTAGTTGGTTTTCAGCATCTTTTGTGAACCAGGCCTTGGAGCCATGTTGGAGCTGGTCCGCAGGACGATGGTAAAGCACTCCATTGGGAACTCTGTGTAAGTGCTTGTACAGGTGTGGACAAGGGAGATGCTGGGCAACTGAACAGCTGATTCATATACGATGGACGGAGATGGTGAGAGAGAACAAGAATGTAAATAAAAGTGATGGACTGGCCCAGAGCTGACGGCGAGGATGAGGGAATACATGTGGCTGTCGAAGCTATTAGCAGTTGAGGAAGAGGTCAGAGCTACTGTAGTTCACGGTGTCACCTGATAGTGTTATCGGACAGTTAGACGGCCCTGATCTTTATTTTAACATTCCTCTCCTTAAAGGAATAGTGCACCTAAAATTACGATTTTGTCATTTACCCGTCCATTGCTCTGAAATGTCATTCAGGGGTCATGTTCGGTTCAAAACAATTTCTCCTTAAGACATACAGCACAAAGTTTCTAGACATCATTAAAACCTGGTTTGATATGTATTAATAAGTGTTTTTATGTCAAGCAAGTAATATTGTATTTATATATACTTAATGAATATATACAGTATATTATGTGAACAAAAACTTTTATTATATTATTTATTATTACCGTTTCACAGCACAGCACAAAATTATATATATATATATAATTATTATTTTATTTTTTATTTCTTTTTTTTTTTTTAATTGGTGTAAAAGAAATTTTGGGAGATTTTGTGATACTATGCAATATTTATAAACAATTTTAGTAGCCATTTCTTTTTCCAATAATTCAGTATTTTTCATATTTCCTGTTAATTTTCTGTGTTTTGCAGTTTTGGTTATGAAAGTAACAGGTGTTCGTTTTTATTTTTTGACACTTTAACAGGTTTAAATTATTATCCACAATTTTTTTACATAGCTAATGGCACAAAGTGGCCACATTTCATTCCGTTCGGATGAAATCATTATAGTTTTTCATTAATTTCTTGTGTCTGTATTTTTCAACCATGAAGGTACCAAGTATTAGTTATGTTTTTCGTTCTTATTCCATTATTCCTAGTGTCATCCTATTCCGTTAAAGCAAAAAAAAGGCCCAGAGGCTTAACAGTACATTTATAATGTTCATTATGCGTTGAGAAAGGTAAAAATTTAGACATTTTAATATGACTTTTTTTTTTTTTTTTATCTAATACTTCATTTCTTTTTAAGTATTCTCTAAAAATACACACATTTTACACCTTTAGTAAAATGATATTGATATTGAGTTTTGATATTGATTTTCATATCATTTCTGCACTCTATTAGAAACCATGACATAATTTCCTCATCTGAAAGCTTGGAGCATCTCTGCAATGCGTCAGTGAGCGTGAAGCGGCTGGGTATCTTAATTCACTTTCTCTGCACTGCAGTATCGTGTTAGTCTACTGAAACTTACAACCTCAGGCTGTATCTGCAGTCCTGGAAGTTGTTTGTGCGTCTGTCTTTGTTGAACGCTCTCCGTGGAGCCGGTTTCTGCAGAGCTGTGCGTGTGGAATAGTGAATAGAGCTCGGTTGGAGCTGTATGGGTAATCTCTCACATCAGAGGATGAGTGCCACTCACCCCTCTCATTCACCTCCCGCCATTGTGCATTGAGAGATCGGTCTGGGGTTAGAAGGTTGTCTGTTTCTCACCTACATCTAGATCCCACATTTTTTTTTTAATCAAGTATTTCACATAAAAATCTACTCTTGTCGTTCCAAATCCAAATGCTGCTTACTGCTCTTTTTGGCAGTAAACAAGATCTGAAGCTTTCATGCGTGGAAAAGCACACTAAAGCTTTATTAAAGTATCATTTAAACCCGTATGATAGCGTTTTGTGAGAAACAGACCTGAAAGTACTGTTTATATAAACCCTGAACGTTGCAATCCATTTCACGTATGCTTTTACATGCATAAAATGTAATGCATTTTACTTCTCCTAAAACATGCCAAGGAAATCTAGGGCAGTTACCAATGTATTAAATGTGGATCTTTTGATTGTATGACAACAGAAGAGTTATGCAAACTGCTTTTATGATGTTTATGCATCTTTTTGAGGCTTAAAAGCCCTAGTCGCCATTAATTATAATTGCAAAAGAACATGAGAAACTCTTTGTATTTTGTGGAATGGTTTGGAAAGACATGAGGGAGAGTATATGATGAGAGAATTTCCCATATTTCTTTAAGACGAAGGCATATGGTATTATTGTGGCTGTCCTGGAATGTGTTGTTGAAATGTGTGTTGTTTCAGAATGACCCCCTGCACCTCTGCTAAGAGCTTAGCACCCGCTGTGTCTCCTCAGAGCCTCTGAGCTCTCATGCTCCGAGCTGCCTAGAGCTCATTTCCATCGCATTAGCACGGCCCCCTTCTTTTCAGCCGGGGGAACACTGTGTACCTCCACTGTGTCTATTGGCAAAGCACGCTAACTGCGTGCAGAGTTTACATTATGTGCTGGAGTCCATACATGTTTATGTGTCAAATTGTTGCATAAGTGATTTAGGGACACAGGGATTTATTTGAACGTTAAACATTCTGTACAAGTACATTAAATATAAAAGTTTCTAGCTGCACATGTTTGATTGGGTTGGTGTGCTCCAAAATGTCATGGTGCAATATATGACAGAAGAAATAATACCTTCACAACTCTTGTTGCCTCATTGAGAACTGAGGTTATTATAGGGATAGTTCAAATTATCAAAATAATCATGCCACCAGTGATTTTTATTTGTTTTGCAATGCAATGAACATTAATAATCTTCAGTGTTGTTTTGGAGGTTATAATATTATGTATCCTTAAAATAGCATTACATTTGCATACATTATCTGAGGGAGGTATTTGCGATTTTGTTTTCATTATTATTATTATTTATTTATTTATTTTTTCTAAAGCTATGTTGACTCAAGCAGTACAGAGTTGCCAGATAATTCACAATTCCTCACACTACTGTTCAAAAGTGTGGGTTTGGTAAGATTTTTGAATGTCTTGGAAAGAAGTCTCACTCAGGCTGAATATACTGCTATATATAAAACAGTAAAAACTTAGATGTGGTGAAATATTGTTGCAATTTAAAATTTTTATTTTTTAAATGGATTTGTAGAGTAATTTCTTTCTGTGATGGCGCATTATTACTCCAGTCTTCAGTCTTCAGTGTCACATGAGCCTTCAGAAATCATTCTAATATGTTGATTTGTTGCTCAAGAAACATTTCTGACTATTATCAAAACAGACATGTTGTTCGTATATTTATGGAAACCTTGACTCTTGATTTATTTATTCATTTATTTTTTTTATATATATTTTTTCTTTGAATATAAATTAAAAATACATTTGAATATAAAGCATTTATTTGAAAGAAATATTTTGTAATTCAAATTTCACTTGATTTATATATATATATATATATATGGAGCAGACCGTAAACACAAACAGCCAGACACAATGCCAAGAGCTTTAACTGGCCTCCGTTTAAACTTGACTGGTCACAAAGGCAGTGGTTGGAGTCCTTTGGGGAGGCAGTGCCCAGTGCCAGCCAGCTCAATTCCTCTCACTACAGTCGAGCCAGACCACCGTCCAGTTCCAGACGTGACTTCCTGGCCCTGTCGGCTCCATTCTGTGCCTGAGCCTCTGATGGCTGTTTGGCCCTCGACTGCGCCCAAGCTTTCAAGCTTCTCAATGTGTCTAATGGGGTGGAATGAGCAGGTCTGTGGGGTTCTGGCGAGAGTCGCGACCCCCCTCCACCCTCCCTACACCTGCCTCCAGCTCCATCCACCAGGTGTTTCCCAAAGCTTCCTGTGAATTCCACATCCAGGCCAAAGGAAACAAGCATCTGAGAACTGCATTGGGGTCGTCTTTGTATGTTTGTGTGTGGACTGTCGGTCATCTGGAGAGGCTTTTCATTAGTCTTAAGAGCCGCTTGCTGCTAAGTTAATGTCAGAAGCCTGAGGAATTTCGGGTGGGTTAAATGGATAATGCTTGCACTGTGCTCAGACCAACCTTGATGCAAATGTGCCACCGTTAAGAATTACTAATATGTGGAGTAAGGCTAATGTTTCTATAAAAGCATGAGTGTTTAATTTCACTCCTTAAATTTTGCGACTAGAAGACCCCAGACTCTATGAAAGGACTCCTGTTTGGCAGGTATGTTTCTTACAGCAACGTATGGAGTTGCTACTTCAGTGAAAGTCCCTCTAGTGTAGTTAAGAGGGATTGCGCTCCTACTGGAACACGCTTCTTTGATTGACTGTAACCTCATCTGGGACAAATGTCTTGAATCAAATTTGGCTAAGGACTGACAGAACATGAGTTAATTCTCATGCGTTAGCGTGGTGCATGCATTTGTAGCATGCTAAACCAAAATAGACAACATCTGTTCATGTTTTCCATTGTTATATTTAGCTGTGATTCTTAGAAACATTTTGGGTTTTCATATTTATTGACTTTGTCAGTGCCTCCCTTTTTCCCCTTTTCCCTGCTTTGCGTGGGGCCTTGTGATGTTGCACAACATTTTATTTATTGTTGTTTTCTTTGTATTTTAAGACCAAGAATGTTCCCAAGTGTCTGTTTTGGTTTTCCTTTTAGTTGAATTGAGTTTCAGGGTTTTTAAAGATGAGTTTTATTATTTAATGTTATATTTTTGTTTAATGTTAAATGATTTAATGTTTAATTCTTTAATCCCAAACAAAGTTTATAAGTGTTTTGGACCAGAGAAAGTGAAAATGCGGTTATACATCAAATTGTTTTTACAAACAGCAAGCGGACAAAAAGACTGTATGTACAAAATGGCTGTATTCGATCAAAAGGGTGCTTCTACTAAAAACCATGTGATATTTCAGTCTTTGTTTTTAATAAATCTGCAAAAATGTCTATAATTCTGTGTTTTCTTGTCAATATGGGGTGCTGTGTGTACATTAATAAGATAAAGAAAAGAACTTAAATGAGTTTAGCCAATAGTTGTAATATAACAAAGAGTGAAAAATTTAAGGGGGTCTGAAAACTTTCCGTGACCACTGTGTGTGTATGCATATTTATATGTATATGTGTGTGTATATATATATATATATATATATATATATATAATTTAATGAATGTTAACACAAATATTAGACAGCAGAATTGTTTTCAGCAATTATTATACTTATTATTATATTATAGTTATAGTTATATATATATATATATATATATATATATATATTATTTTTATTTTTTTTTTGGTGACACATTTATATATTTATTTATTTATTCCCCAGCAACAAATCAGATCATGTGACACTGAAGACAGGAGTAATGATGAATGGATTAAAGAAATTTTTTGCATTACTGAAATAAGTGGGATTTTAACATATTAAATATTTTTTAATAATCCAATAACACTAAGAGATTATCAAAAGCATAACAAATGATCTTAAACATTTAAATAGTAGTGTGCTTTTTAGTGTCAGCATGCTAACAAGACTTTTGTTGTTTCTATTGAAGACATCATCAAGTGAAGAAGATACAAGCATTGCTTCTGAGAAACACCTCACTGTCACAAAGAATTGAGAAAGTTGTAATTTCTAGGTTTTGAAATATTAATTTTCTAGTTATGCTCAGCTCTAAAATTTTGTTCCTTGTGAGTACAACCATTGTTTTGTTCATCTTTCTTTGAATCTATCTAGAATGGAAATTCAGTGATCAAAAGCAGTGGGAAACCTAGAGATTGTACATGTGGCGTTTGGAGCCGGTGCAGAGCAGCACAAAGAACCCTTCTCATCCAATCTCTACATCTCTATAATAGAGTCCTCATCCTGTTTGCTGTACGTGTTTCTGTATCTCGCGCTCTCTCTCTCTGCTCTTGTATAAATCCTCAGGAATTCAGAGGCAGGTGGGGACAAGTGCTTTCTTCTTGCTCCCGTTGCTGCTGGTGTTGTACATGTTTGCTTGTTCTTGCACACATGCGCACACTTTCATCCATTTTTATTTTCATCAACCCTTTAAACTGATTAAACTCAAACTCAAAAAAAGCTAAAACAAAAATCCATTCAGTTGTTGAATGCTTCTATGATGACCAAAAGTGCTGCCTAGGTAGTTTTTGAGACACAGTCTTGGTATGATCCACTTTTTCTTCACCAGAAGTCTTTTTTTTCCCCCTGTATGCTTGCAGAACTCAACCCATCCCATTCAACTTTCATCAAGTAAACTGACTTCAAACCCTCGCTCCTTTCTTTACCATCTCTGCGCCCGTCCCGTAAACCACACCACCACGCCAGCATGAAGCGCTAAATGAAACGATAGGAAATGAGGGCTTGAAATGAAAGAAAGTGGTCTGAGAGAATGATAAACAATTACCACACATTTAGTTTGGCATGGTCTGCCCTTTCTCCTTTTTTCCCCTCATCAAAGCGCCTTTGAAGCGCGCTCGGTTCTGCAGCGTAATCTTTTACTTGTTTTTCTTTCATTAATAAGCTACGGCCCTGTGGAACTGTCAGTTAGCCGTTTAAATGCGGTCTGCACTTTCGTTACGTGCTGTTGAGATTGGGTCTGTGATTGCGGTGCATGTCAGGACAGGAAAAAGACTGAAAGATTTCGGTGTCGAGGTCTTACTGCTAGTCCGAAATCTTTCGCATAGGCCATTAACATAGGACTGAAATGTCAAAATTCATTGTTTTAGCTAATTTTGTGTACACCTTAGCTCGGTCAGTACACCCCAAATTATTAGTTATTATAAAACCATGTTTGGAGGAGCGCAATGATGTCTGTTTTCATTTGTAGGTGAAGTGAATATGTAATGATGTCTTCAAAATGGCTGTTCATGAACTCTGCTCCCCTCTTCACTCATTATAGTGTAAAAAGCCCTGCTTTGCTTACAAAATCGCCTCGAGTACCATTTTTCTTAACTTCTCACTCCTTCAATAACACTTACAAGTCCAGCGTCCTCCCTCTTCGCCTGATTTTCACCCTTCCCCGAGCCCTCCATTGGCTGCCAACCTGACAGAAGTTGCTTTTTGATTTGGTTAAATTGAGACCACCAACAGCGAGGCGTATGAGGGGAAAAGTTTGTTTGAATTGGGGTTTGTTTCCTCTCTTTTCTCTCTCCCTTCTGTACGGTGTAAGTTTTGACATGAGCCGAAGCCAGCACGAGGGTCTTGTTTCAATTAGTAAAAAAATACTCTCTCATCTAGCGATCTCTTTCTGTCTGTGTTGATTTTTGCGGTGCTGCAGTATTTTACTCTGTAGATGATGTGTTTTTAAATGTTTCTAGCGTGTTTCAAGTAAACGGTGTGCTTAAGATGTTTCAACTAGCGGGTTCAATAACTCTTTTTGAAAGAACTTTACAATTTCATTCAGCAAGGATGCTGATGTTTATGTTACAAAAGGTTTCTGTTTCAAATAAATGCTGTTCTTTTGAACTTTCACAAAAAATAGGAAACAACACAATTGCTTTCAACATTGATAATATGAGAAATATTTCTCACTGACAAGATTGGCCAGACTAGACATGGAACAAGTTGGTTGACTAGTTTAGTCTTGAGTTACCTAAAGTTTTGTACAGCTCCTCAGAAAGTCTATAAAAAGTTCATAATGAAGGTGTAGCAGTTTTGACGTCCCTTAAGGATTTTTAAGCATATCGCTCGGGTAGAATGACATGAATAATATTGTTTTAGTTACTAAAATATTTACAAGTGTTTAATATATTTCCCTTTTTGGTCTTAGCTCACTTTAACACTGTTTTCTCTTTTAGAACCCATCCAGCTTGAATATTATTGCACAGTTATATAAAACCAGTGTGCTTTTGCATATGCCTTGTTTATGCTTTGGTGTGAGCATGTGTGAGATGAATTCATCAGTAGCAGGCCTTTGTCTGGTTTGTGGGTCGATGAGACAGTTAAGAGTTCTTATAGTGCATTACTGCACCGGAAAGACATTAAAATGCACATTGCATTTACTGAAATTGACTTGGCAGTATGAAAGTGATTGTGTTTTTTTTTCAGATAATTGAAACAAGCCTGACTGCAGATATATTGTGCATCCCTAAATAATAAATAACCCACATTCATGATATGGGTTAAGCGTGTTGACACAGTGTGGTAATAAAGGCGACATGTTTTATGTGTTTACACTGAGGCCCTGGTTTGGCGCACTTACCTCTGCCCCCCCCCACCCCCATCACCATCGCTGACATGACAGCAGACCTCTGGGGTCAGAGTTGAGAGGTTGGGTCAGACGATTTAGTCTCGGCAGTGAAAGAGAGAAACGATAGATGGAGGGGGAAGGTGGATCATTGAGGGAGGTGTGAAGGTCACAGGGCTGGAAAATGAGAGTTTGGATCTGATGTCAGGGTGAAAATAGCCAGAGCGGCCCAGCTGCCAGCGCAGTGTGTTTGCCTTGCCATTAACTCGCCCTCGGTTTATTTTCAGAGCCTTGGATTCAGCCACTTTGTCTGGGGTGACACGGCCTCCAGACCCTATAATGTATGGCACGCTTTGATATATAGAGCATGAACCAAAGAGTGAACAAAACTTAGATAAATTTTTTCCCATTGGAGTTGTGAAAGGAAAAATGGGTTGTGTAGGTGTTGTATAAAACATGTTAATTTTATTATCACTTTCTGATGTGATGATTTATTTTTAAATTATTTATTTTAAATGTATAAATTATTATTACATTTAATGAAAAGTAATATTTTATTGAATTATATTTTTTGTGTTTTTCATCAAATACATTCAAATAAATTAAACTGTTTTGGTTTTGTTTTCTAATAGTTTGTTAGGTTTAAATCATTTCTGTAAATAATATACAGCATATTTGTACCTCCAAATTCCTGTCAGATCATAAACTTTCTTGGGTTTGTGTTCCTTTCTTGCAAATGTGGTGCTAATTTCCATACAAGCTTTATTTTTGGGCATTCATCTAGCAAGCCGGATCAGAAATGTCTGGAGTGAAAAGCACTTAAGGAAGGTGAGTGTTAAGACCGTAAGACTGCAGCGCTTAAGCCACCCGCCAAGAAACGCCAGGAGAGATAGCGAGATAAAACGAGGCTCGGGAGGCTGTGCCTGTAAAACGCTGCCCTGCTGAAACGTGAGCCTGTAAAAATATTTTCCCATCATTAAGCTGTCATCCACGAACCCCTGATACACAGCCCGGCCAGGCACTACAAGTGAGTGCGTATTTGTGTGTGTATGTCTGATGAGGCATTAGTTAGCAGTCGGGACGCTGTGTTTATTTGAGTTTTGTCCCGTGGTAATGTGTCGAGTGAGGCAAAACGACTCGCCCCAACTATGTGTGTTTAAACTGCAGGTTTGTGTAAATATCTGAATTTTGAATGCGGTTTGATGCTCCCATGAGGAACGCTGTGTGGTACTCTGTATGCATGCCATAGTTTAGTATGTAAGGAGAGGGAGGGCTCTTTATTTACACACGTCTGTCAGAGAGCACCTCTCCTCTGCTCATTTACAAAGCCCTGTCCGACCGCTGTTTGTGCGCGAGTGTGTTTACGTGTGTCATTCAGCGACGTCTGCCCTGATGTCAGCTCTAACAGGGCGGTCTTGCCATCTGTGTGGCGTTTGTGAACACTAGAGAAAGTGGAGATGAGGCAGAGATAGAGGGTCAGTTTGAGGAAAAATAGAAGGGTTTTCTTTGTACTGGTTGTTTAGCTGACCTGAAGGGCAGCATTGGCTCTTAGTCCAGGTCAGCCTCACCCTTTTTGTAGTGCTAGGTTGATCTTATAACCCAAATCAATAGATTTTTCCAGTTGTGTCTGTAAGTTTCACAAAAAGCCAGTAGAATTTTTCCACTGGCTTTTGAGTTATTGTAGGAAATAAGTTCTGTGACTAACTAACGTTATCAAGATAATCAAGATAACCTTCACAATAGCTCTTTCTAATAGCTTTCAGTGGCTCTTTGATGTTAATTTCAATTCTACAAGTTGCAAAGTTTGAGTTAGAATATGTTACAAGAGCACAAGGTTTTAAAAAAAGGAATAAACTTAAAAAAATAGGCACCAAAATACAGTAAGTGCCAAAATGGCTTTTGAAGGAATATTTCACCCAAAAATGCCACTTCTGTCATCATTTACTCACCCTCAAGTAGTTCCAAATCTGTATGAATTTCTTTGTTCTGTCGAACACAAAGGAAGATATTTTGAAGAAAGTTTGTAATCAGGCAGTTTTGAGTCACCATTGACTTCTATAGTATTTTTTTCCTTACTATGGAAGTCAATGGTGACCTAAAACAACCTGATTACAACCTTTTTTTAAAATATCTTCCTTTATGTTCAGCAGAACAAATAATTCTTAAAACTATTCTTTTAAGAACATTTGAATAATCTGAAGAACTATTTTCAAAGAACCTTTTGATTCAATGCCAATGGTCAATGGAAGTTAAAGGTTCTTCACAGAACCATAGATGCCAATAAGAAACCAAAAAAAAAAAACATTCAGAAAACCCATCAACTTCATGACATTGAAGTAAATATTGGCACTTTTATGACTGGAAAATTCCCTATGACCTAGCTCGCAGCATTTTCTCACATTATGTTCTAAAGTTTCTAAAACGTGCAAGTGTGCGTTGCTATCTCAATGCACGGGACACTAAACCATTGACATGCTTATGTCATATACCTCAGTAATAAGGCGTGGTTTAATGGCACAGACATTTGAAAGCAACTCTATCGCCCCCTTTGGCTGTAATGCAAAACCACAGGTCTGCAGTACTTGCATAAACCGTGTGCTGACCAAAGCAATTGACACCTGATCTGAATTCTGCCTCTTTAGCACTTTGTGCCTCTGTTTCATCTGTACTCTTCAACTGTGTGTATAACCTCCAATTTAAACAATACGCACAACATGGCAACTGTGTTTGCTCTTTGTGTGTCTCAAAGCCAAGATAAGATAGCAGTGGGTGAAAGCAAGTGTGCACTTGTGTCTGTCAATGCACAGACCTGTCCTTGTTCCTGTGTGTGTTTGCCGTTATGTCAGAAGGGATAGGCCAGGCATTGTTCGGGGCTGTATAGAGCAGGAGGGAATGTGGACAGCATGGTAAATGTTTAGACAGGTTGCAGTTGGAATTCATGACTGCAGTGCACACAATTATATATGTTTTACTATGTGTACCAATGCCACTATTGCTCATACTCAGAGTTAGAGGTTTGTTCAGACAGCGTGTGTCTTCGACTTTTGCATGGTCTAATACCACTCACATTTTCTTCAGAAAGTCTAAATATCCAGTTTCTCTCATTGAGTCTTTTCAGCCTGTAGGTGCCTATGAGTACTTCTAAAAAATTAAATGGACCTCTGCAGAGGAAATAGGCCCCAGATGTGCATGAAATCATAGTGAATGGTGAAAAGCCGACATCCCGCCCTATTTAGACCCCCTCGGCTCGCGTTGGGAAGGTTTGGGTTCCCTTCGTGGCCCACGATGGCCTTTAGGACCCAGTTTGTGGTTACGATCTGGATCTTAGGGTTCAGCTACAGTGACAAATTCTACAGATTTATAAAATAGTCTTATTGTTGTACAGTTACACAATTTGCAAGAAAGTCCATGACCTCGACCTTTTTTTTTTATTTTTATTTGATTAGAATTTAATTTGTAACAATTTTTTGGTATAGAAAGTTGTTAAATTACAGATGTAGAAAAGCAAGAAAAGCAGTTGGTGCAGACTAACCTAACGATTTTTGCATAGTTTCAGCAGGTCATAGTTATCATTAAGGTAAAGATTGCTCTCCCAGATCAGCTTGTGTAGACGTCTTCTCTCCCCGCAGCGAGAGTTGAGGTGTTGTCTTTCACAAAGATTCCTAGCCAGGAGTGAAGTCGAGGATTTATGCCCCTGATTAATTGCTTTTCTAATAAATCTCAGGTATGAACCCCACGGTGCGCCCCAGCCACAGGGGTGGAGGTTTTAAAGCAAGTGAAAATGAAGCGTTTATTCAGGACTTTACTTTCCTCTCATATAAAACACATGACTGACATAATATTACAATTCATATTTTTAGTTCATGTAATATCTTTTGAGCATTTAACCTGTACACTAGATTAACCTGACGATACATTTTTTTTACTACATAAATAGTCAATTATTTTAATTTTTTATTATTATTTTCTATTTATTTATTAAACGTTATTTAATTTTTGTGGCCATACGTTTTGTTTTTAGATTATTTTTATGTTTTACTTTTTTTTTTTTTATTTAAATGCATTTTAAAGAAATTACTTTACTACAAACTAGACTTTCAAAATATGTTTTATATGTTTTGTGTGTAAAGACGTCCCTTTACAAGATGAACATTATACTTTTGTATGGTATTTTAGGTTATTTTAATTATTTCATTAATTAAAATGATCCATTCTGCATTTGTTTTGCTTCTTCAGTTCAAAATCAATTCAAAATGTGGGATCTAAAATATGGATGTGGAGAATAAGGTATTAATATGTGCTAATAAATAGCCACTATTTTAGAAATATGCATGCTAATAAGCAGCTACTGTAGTTAATAGTAAGAATTGGTCCCTAAACTAAATATGAATCTATGATACATCTCTTGAGCAATTATACCTTCACAGTAAAATAAACAAAAGGTGCACAAATATAGAAGTTTTAACACGTGTAAGTGATTACAAGTAGTCCCATTGGAAACCTTGTAATTAGGGATGCATGATATTATCGGACTCATATCGGAATCGGCTGATAATGCCTTTAAATGTAAATATCGGCATCGGCTCTATATGAAAAATTATGTTTTATGTTGTATGTCTTGCCGATAAGAATTGATTACGTTAACGCGCGTGTGCTCAGTAAATAAAGCAGTAATTGATGTCATAAAATAATGAGTATGCTTTGATTTAAAGTTAAGAAAATCATACACAAAATCCAATATCATTTATCCCTAATTGTAAATATAGACAAATAAAATAGACAGTAAAAATAGACAAATGACTTTTAATATGCAAAAACACTGTTAGCTGTTGCTAATTTATACCCAATTGGATTTAGAGATTTCTAAAATTGAAATCATTGATATCAATTGTGCATTACTAAATGAAACCAAAACATACCTGCATATCCACGTTTCTTCTTCAGCTTGATTGTCATCCATGATGTTGGATCTGTCATCTGTCAGTGTTTTTTTTTTTTTGAGCTTTCTGATTTTATCTCCGATTTATTATTGTATATTTTCTTTAAACAGCTATTCATGCGATATGACGAAACGTGCTTCTCAAACACACTACTTATTTTCTTTTCTTTATCCTCTGTATTCCTCACTATGGTGATGTCAATGAGCCTTAGCGAGTGCGGGCCGTCTGTCAACATTACCTTCATTGTCGTGTGAAAGCAGGTTGGCAGGAGGACTTGAAGATGACTTGTGTTCATGGTGCCATTCTTTTAAACAATCACGGGGGAGTGAGAGCTGCAGACAAAAACACAAGGATTATACTGGTTTCAATTTGTCCTTTCAGCCGTCATAGCTCACTTCACTCTTTCCCCCCCTCTGCGCTTATGAACTGATGTTGGATCAGAGTTCGTACCCTCAGACTCTTAACCGCATCCTGCCTCAGCAGAAGACAAAAGTGGCTTTCGATCAGCTGGAAAGAGTGGGACAGAGAGCATGTCGTTTCTTGCTGCTTTTTCTCCTAACCTGGCCTTCAGCCTGTGCTATCACATCCTCCTCTGATAGCGCTGTGCTGAGCTAGCGGAACTGAGGGGTTTATAGATGCGTAGGGAAAAAAAATACGCTTTACGTGGTTAGCTTTTGCTCGTTTGGCTTTTTTGTTGTTGTTTTTTAGTCTTTTTGATACCCTCTGCTATCATTTTAGAAACAGGCATCAGCCAGATCGTGTTACCAAATTTTTTGGAAACCAAATGATTTGTGGTTTATGCAACATCTGTATTATTCCACAGATGCGGACAGAATACCTTCATAAAATGTGCAATAAAAGCATCAGAGGTGTTGTCATGAGGATGAGCGTGTTTTATTTTCTCTCAGCTGTACATGTGAATCAGCGCTCAAATCGGGATTCAATATTTCCCATCTGTGTCCATGTATACATTATATGCAGGAGAGCAGATGTGGTGCTCGTGACACAACTCGCAGAAAAACCCAATCCAAAGTATGTGTTTAAAGAAATTGTTCTCCCAAAATGAAAATTTGGCATGTATTCTCTCACCCTCATGTCAGTCCAAGTTTTTTTTTCTTTTTTTCTTCTCGTTCAAAAGTTTAAGGTTTTGGGGAAAAATAAGTTGTAGTTTTATTCATCAAGACGTCATTAAAATAATCAAAAGTGACAGTAAAGACATTTACAGTAAAATGCTACAAAAGATTTCTGTTTCAAATGGACACTGCTTTCTATTTATCAAAGTATCCTGAAAAAATATTTAGTGAGCAGCAAATCAACATATTAGAATGATTTCTGAAGGATCATGTGACAATGAAGACTGTGATGCTGAAAATTTAGCTTTGCATCATAGAAATAAATTACTTTTTATATGTATTCAAATAGAAAACAATTTAAATTGTAATAATAATTCAAAACACTACTGTTTTCACTATATTTAGAGAGACAATTTATAAAAAAAAAAAAAAAAAAAATTTAATCTTCCCAACCCAGCTAAACTATATTCTGTGTAATTAAGCTTCAGAAATAAGCACCATAAAAGCATCATAAATATACTGTGCACTAACATCCACCCATTGGCATGTTGGTGAACTGTTTGGGCAGTACTGAAGTCTTATTGCTCCGGTTTTCATTCATTTTAATAGTAACCCTTACCAAAAATAAGTATTTAAGTTTATTTTATTAAGTATGCTTAAGTAAAGTTCAAGTATATGTTTAAATATTACCTACTTTATGTAGTAAGTATACAAAATTTCAGTACTCCTTGGGACTAAATTGGCCCACATTCTAGTGTATGAAATTATACTTTAAAGTATACTTTAAGTATAACCGTACTAAACTTTGAGTACACAACTAGTTTACTTCTCTGTTTTTAGTTTAAACTGCAGTTATACTAAAAATGACCTTAAAGCTATACGGATAGTTTACTAATTAAATAAATGTGTAGCACACTTTGAAGTATAAAATCAGTAAACTACTAGTTTAGTAGTTTTATACTGGCAAGTTTTCTTTAAGTGAACTTGACATCATACTTTAAGTAAACAACTATTTCCTTGGTTTAGGAATATGTACTGTATATGTTGTGTATATTATATGAATATCTAAACATACAAAACATCAAAAGAAAGAGGGTATTTGCTTGTAAACAATTCATTACCTACTTAAGGTATGGTCAACATTATTACTATTATTATTATTATTTTGCTGTTTCCATGTTTTGGAAAACATTCCCAGAGCACAACCACTTTTTCCAAGTATAAGTCCAGTATACTTAAATGTCATTTTAAATATATTTCTGAGAAGTACATAAAAAGAAGACTTAGTTTAAAAGAAGTATACTAATAGCACACTTAAAAAAAAAAAAACTTTTGTAAGGGAAGGAAAAGAGTGAGAGAATCTCATGACTAAATTTTTATCTAGACACATTAAATGCAAACCTGCAGAACCTTGAAATCAAACTCATAATCATTTCATTTCTGAAAAATCCTGTGCATAATTTTAAATGCAAGGAGATGGTAAAACTTTGCTGTGTTGTTTAAAATGGCGATCTTTAGATCAAGCATCATTTGCGTGCAAACAGTCTTAGAGAGCGATTTGGAAACAGAGAAGGCCTTTGGTTCAGCGGTGAGCTCGTGAGACGTGTGTCCAACAGAGCCGTCAGGGAAGTGGAACAGACACAGATAATGACCAGCCAGACTCCATCTCTCTCTCTCTCTCGTCTTAACTCTTTGACAGCCTTTATCCAAGTGTCTTCTGCATGAACCGCTCTGACTCCCTCGAGATCACTGGCTTCTGTAAGTATGTGCTAACTACAGTGTTTCCTGCGCCGCGTTTCTACAGCAAGAAATGTTTTTCCAGAAAAGTGAGCTTGAAGTCTGAATTATGATGAGGGATCACATGTATCGTGAAACAAAGCCAAAACTCGTTTCTCTATTGCATGTTACGCGTGTCTCTATTGTCGTTACTGGCTTGACTCAAAAACAAACATATGAGTCTAACTCTATCTGCAGTATTTATATTATGTGATTCTATTAATGAATTAGTCAAAAAGATACACAAATGGGGTCAACATAAACTGATATATATTCATGCTGAGTTGCATTAAAATACACATTTAGACCAGAAATTAGAGAAATGCTTTTGTTGTTCGCTAAATTAAATTAAGGAACTAAAATCATTCAGTCATAACCAGCATCCAGCAGATAATAAGTTATCTTTATCTGCTCCTACTATTCTAGTAGTGCGCTTATCAGTAGTGTCCAAGAATCACCAGCCCCCCCGAGAATCATTCCCAGAAAAGGTTTGCTTCTCAGTGGCTCAGACCTGTTGGAACAGGCAGCGAGTCCCTCATTGATGGCAGCAAGCGTGTCCAGAGGGCACTTACTGACATCAGCCCTTTATTGCACACTTCTTTCTCCCACCCTCTGCTTCTGTATTCCCTTGCAGCTGGGCGTTAGTGGTTAATTTACAACCTTTTCCATTTGCAGAAATGATTACTGGTCATTCATCTGAATTCATCATGTTTTGAGTTTTAGAACCGTTCACCAGCAACGACCAATAGCTTTATAACAATCACCTGTTTTACGATTAACTATAATAATTTTACCAGTCATCGATTTGCAATTAAATCTGCTTTGGATATAAAGATTTTCATTTATTTTTTAAAATTATTTATTATTTTATAATTATATAATTATATGTATAATACTAATAAATCAATTGTTGTTTTATTGTTTTTATTCAATTGGCAAATTATCATGTATATACCATTTATATATTTTATTCTGCAATTTGTTTTATTAATAAGATGTTTTTTTTTTTCATGTTTTTTCCTTTCTTTACCTTTTATTTTATTTTATTTCATTGTATTTTTCTTTTATTTTCTTTAAGTTTATTTCTTTGCTGCTTGTATTTAATTGACTAATAACCAAGAACAACAAAAAAAGTATCATCTTGGCCTGGTTGGATATATCATCTGTTTGTTCTGGTTACTTCCTGGTTTCCCCAATAATGGAAGTTGCATCTTTGCAAAATGTCTTTACAGGCTCTTGCATGTACCAGCAGCCAAGATTCCTTTCCAGAGCACGATTGCAAGCTGCACATTTAAGGGCTGTGGAGTGTGAAGTTTAACTTGAGCATATCCGAATATCTGTAGCGGATCCTTCACTTTAAAGGGGTCGTATTCTGTACGTTTTATTCCTTTCCCCAGAAGTCCATTGTAACGTTAGTCAAGATTTCTTGCACCAGAGCACTTGTGATCTAACATTATCCACCCTCTCTTTGACCCTTGCAACACTGTTTTTGCTACTGTACCTTTAAAGATTTTCTATAAAAGAGTGTTACGATTGACTAACCTCCACATACCTGCACGCCTCTCTTTTATTTCCAAACAGGAAATTTTTTTTATTTTTTATTTATTTTTTTATTCTTTTATTTTAATTTTAAATTTTGTACTCATGTTGAATTACCTTTGTATGGTTAAAATTATGCTATTTTACAGTATATGTTTGTCTTATGCATTATTGTGAATTGCTTTATTCTCTTTAATTTTGTAGACGTGCACACAGTTTGCAGACTCTAAAACAAATTCTCTTGAAATCCAGAGACCCTCGCTTGCTTGTCATCAGCCCGCTCTGAATAAGTCACCTCACTCTTTGGGGCTCTCCATATAGTCCGCTGATGACAGAGTGATGAACACTGGTGTGAAAACCTTTCTCTCACTGCTCACCCAACATATCGCTGCCCCACAAATGCCTTTTATTTACACGTTCCACAGGGTCCCTTGCTCCCATGTTGCCTGTCTTGTAAAAACAGGACACATAGTTTCCACTGCAGGATAATGACAGATGGATCCTGCCAGTAATGGTGGGAGTTTAACAAGGCCGCATCCCGTTGAACTAAACCCACATAATCTGAGCGGGTGCGTGTCCGTACGTGCAGCGTGACGCTGAACTTTTGCCTTGGCCTGAAACAGCTCGGCTGCGTTTGAAGCAATTCAGAGATCTGTGCTGAGGCGTTTGCGTGTTTACACTGCGGTATGTATTTGTTTGGCTCTGTATGACTATCAGCAGCCTCCTAAAAGACATGCAACTCAATGCCCAGGAGGCCATCTGTTTTTCCCCTCTTTCCCCTCCTAGTTTTACTGAAAATCTACTGAATGTGACATATCGATGCACTGACCAAGTACTGCTTCTTGTTTTTGCATTTGTAGGGTCAGTACCGGCCTTCAGACCTCCTGTGCCCTGAAACGTACACTTGGGTGCCCATCGAGAGATGCATTCCCCGCCTTGATATCTCTGCTTACTCTCGTCTTAGTGAGAACGCCCAAGCAGGTAAGCCTTCAGTGGGATTGCAGACCCCATAACAACCCCATAATCTCATGTTAAAAGTCTAGGTTACTTTTTGCACCCCAAACTAAAAAAAAAAAAAAAAAAAAAAATATATATATATATATGTGTGTGTGTGTGTGTGTGGTTATATAAAATATATATAATAATAAATATATATAAATTTTTGTCAATATAAAAAAAAAAAGTAAAAAACTTATTTATTTGTGTTTTTTTTTCCTTTTTAATGAGCATTAAGCACATTTTTTCAGCTAATTGTAATTACTGGGACTCATCCATTGCTTTACTTCCTCTTTACTCGTTTAACATAGATTTAGATTGATTTCATTAAAATCTGCATACAGGCAATGCAATAAATACCAACACATTGTTTAATAGTATTTATTTTAAAATATACTTTTAATATGGTGTTGTATTTTATAATAAATTGTCAAATGTATTATATTATTATGAAATTATTATTATTAATATTAATAATATAATAATAACAACAGTAATAAAATAATATTTTAATTGTTTAAAATTTGAATTTTAAGACATTTAAGACAAAAATAGCATTTTAATAGTGTTGTTGTTTTTATTATTATTATTATTGTAACTAAGTTATTTTATCTTTTTTTTTCATTTTGTATCATATTTTACATCTAAAATAGGCTGTTTTTTTTGAAGTAATATATAATTTGTTTCCTTAAACCAAAACCAACTTATTTTTAATACATATATTATTAAAATGTTTTAATTTAGTAAATAAAATGTTATTTTTTATGTCCTCTTTGAGGCTATTTAGGCTTAATTTTATATAAAAGCAACATTATTTATTTATTAATTGTTTTGAATGAAATTTTACCCTGATCAATTTTTTAAACATCATGAGATTCATCCACTACGCCACCTTTTCTCTAGCACATGCTCACAAAGATCCTGCAGTTGAACCTGTAAATACTCAAAGACATTGGCAGCTCTTCCCTTTTCCAGAGCCAATCTGACAGGACCTCCCGACGAAGTTGTAGGTTCAGCCAACCTTCCCTTAACACAGCTGACTGGGCTTATCAAACGCAGTCTGTTTAGTGTCAGAATAGCAGCAGGTTATTGTACTCTGGGTCAGAACGAGTGAAAACCAATGGAGGTCCATCATTGCAAGTGGGTTTCGGGAATTACTCCATTTAACCACGTCATGACACTTTACTATGAGAGTTACTACTCAGTTTGACACTTCTGTGGAGCCAACTGTAAAATCAATACATAACAGCATTTCCCATGACTGTAATTATGCAATATACATTATTTGTGTCAGCTTAATAATGGTAGCCATTCAGAACTTGCTCCTTGAATTGTCGTTGGAGCTCAATTTGTAAACCGTCAACTGTGTTTATAGATCTGAGTTCTGTGAACAAAAGGAGGGGTTCGCTGGTCCTGTGAAACGTGTGTTGAAATAACAGGATTGGATCCAGGCATGGAGAGCGTCCAGGATTCTGCAGCGGCAGTCAAGCAGGGTCAGTGCTGTGGTCACGGCCCAGAACTGTGGGCTTGATGACGATGTTAATAATAATAGTAATAATATCAGGACCGACAGGCAGACGCCATGCCTGGACCAAAGAGGGAGGGAGAGGCGCTGATGAATAGAGGAGAACATATGCTCTTCTTCTTTTTCTCAGTTTTTTTAATTTTTGAGCCCTATAGCAGTCAAACATTTGGTCACGGCTTCACAATGTTTATTATAGCTGCTTTTCACGTTTTATTAAACTAGTCAAGAATTTCTGCCATTCTTGGAAGTATGAGATTATGTGGAGACCAAAATAAACCTTTATATTTGAACTAGAAATGTATCCATGTTTGCTGGACAATCTGTGAATAAGAATGATTTGTAACAGATATATAATTGAATTGAGATAAATATATATACATTATTAAATGATCTTATTAATATTAATTATGTTATTAATAATTATTAATGTTATATTTTAAACATTTTTGTCTTTTGGATTTTTTCAGACATTTCTAAAGACATTATACATTTTTTTAATAATTAATAGAAATAATGACAATAAATAATAAAGTATAATATTATTAATTTTCTATAGAATTTAAATCATTGTTATATCTTTTCTAAGCCTACGATACAATTTTTTTTCTTTTTCTTTTTTTTTATTCATACAATGTAAATATCTGCAGTTCTTCCCTTATATTACTCCAACATCCATTTGGAATATAGTTTTATGCAAAAATGTATACATAAAAATGTGTCAAAACTATTAATTGGTAGTATATATATAGATATCAGTGTAATTTTAATGTTTAATTAAAGATGTTTTGATCATGAAAAGAGAGCTTAACATACCAGAATGGAGTCAGAGAGATTGGAAAGTATGAGGGGAAAAAAGCATCTTAAAACCTTATCAAAAAATGTAAGGTATTTTTTTACTTGAATGGTACAAGAACTAGGTTTAGTGCCTCATGATCAAGCCTATAAAAAGATTTTCTCAAAAACAGCCATCATTCACAAAGCTCTCAACCTGTGCTCATGTAAGATGTTTGTTTGCAAAATATTAATAACTATCAATAAAAACGTAGTTTAATACAGTATATTTAAATCATTGACACAAAATTTCTCAGATTTTCCCCAAATAAGATTTGTGTAAAAATACTGTCTGAGTCTGCTTATTAAATAGGAATGGCTCTGCCGGGCTGCTTCTCTGCAGTGCTGATGTAATCTGAGAGGCTGGTGTTGTTTATATTACCGTTAAATCAGGATGTGCCACTCCAGCCCACAGCAGAGGTGAAGGGGTGCTTCTGCTGTCCGGACTGTAGATGTTGTCTCTGCACAACGATCTGTTTTTCCATGTTTAAAGAGCAGGATTTATAGAGGCATTTCTGTTGTTCTGTTAACATTGTGAATTCATATTTGATGCTGGGTGATGTAGGCAGAGGATGCAGGGAGCATTGACACGTCCACAACAGACAGACCACAATGCATTTTTTTTTCTTCACATTGAGATCTTTATCTAGCTGTACCCTCATGTCTGTTTTATGTCAGACATACCCTCGGAACATATTGTTGAAGGAGTAGCTGACCCAAAATTGAACAATATGTCATTATTTCCTCCCTCATGTTGCTCTGAACTTGTATGCTGTTATTTCTCCATTTGAGCTTATATACATATTTGTTTTGTTTGCATATATACTGCCATTCAAAGGCTTGTGGTAAATGTGTTTCAAATGCATCTTTTATGCATGCCAAGGCTGCATTTATTTGATCAAAAATACAGTAAAAACTGACAAATATTTTGAAATATTACTGCAATTTAAAATAACTTATAAGTCTCAACTTGTATACAAACAAATTGAACAAATATATGTTTAAATTTGAATTATTCCTGTGAAGGAAAGCTACATTTTCAGTCTTCATCGTCACATGATTCTTTAGAAGCAATTTTCCCGCTCAAGAAAGATTTCTCACTATCATCAGTGCTGAAAACATGTACTGATTCGTTTTTGTTGAAACGGTGATGCATTTTTTTTTTTTAAATCAAAACATTTATGAATTTTTTTTGGAACAGTAGTATATATTTTCCATTTAACTTTGTAATAGCTTCGTGCAAAGAAACCTTATCGTTTTTCGTTTTTTAATTTATTTTATTCTTTATAAAATGTATTTATTTTTTGGGTAAAATCGGTAGGATTTTTCAAACAGTGTTATAAATAATTGAATAAACAAGGAACAATAGCATTTCAATCTCACCCATCTTATCATTGGCATTTAGCACACTTTCTCCTTTTCATCTGTCTTCACATTTGACCCTGTCAGGCCTGTAAACACACTGGGGCAAGTATAAGTGTGCTTGTACTTCTCTTGTGTGTAAATATTTAAGTTATAGCTGAGCATTTAGAGCAGGGTTGAGGTAAGGGTCAAGGAGAGATTACGCTCACGGTCAGCCGTTTGAACTCGTCTCTGAAGCCAGTGATGGAGAGGGTGTCAAAACTGTATGATCCTCATAGACATGACTAATACTGTTTCCATTTGGGGTAGAGTGTCAGCTGAATATGGCGTTAGGCCGTTTCCTAACCAGACACAATGCAACAAGTGTCCAAAATGAAGCAATATGTCCTTATTGAAAATAAAATCGCAGGTCCTAAAAACAAAAAACAAATCCTGCACGCTATCTATGCAACAAGTATAAAATAATGTTTATTAATGATGTTTCGGTCGCATGGCCTTCATCAGGTATTTTCAAACATGTTATCACAAAATAAACCACATAAAAAGAGTTCATGACCAATCTCTGCCATTGTATGAAGCCATTGGAAATTTGAGCATGCTGCTGCATCATTATGTCAAGTTATCCCGGCTACTAGGCTATAGCGTGAGGATCCTGTAGGAGGTGCATCATTTATAGATTTCCTCACAGCAGTTGGAACAATTAAATGTCAGAAAATAATTTTGAATTGTAATCCAGAATAGATTATATGTTTATGTGGATGTGGATGAAATTAAATTATATTCCAGTTTTAAATGTGTTTTTGATTACAGATATCCTGGGATTACTCAAAACCAGTACTTTAAAGACAAGCAGTCGAAGGGAGCATAATTTGCTTTTTGGGTTAAAAGAAACTCTTAATATGATTTAAAATGGTATGGACAATTAGAGATTAGCCTGTACATAAACTGAAATCTAGATGCTAATACACATTATACACAGACACACCATGCTGATGTTGTTAACTTTAATAGTTTGAGCAATAATAATTTGATGTGATATGAGCTAACTGATCTTTAGGTTAAATCACCATAGGTAGCGCGATTTATGGCTCGTTTAGACTCGTTACTCAGTTGTTCAGATAACAATATACAGATGAAAGCATCATAATGATGACTGACAGCATCACATACATCAGATTCATCCTCGCTGGAGCCGTCCCGGAGCACAACCCACGCAAACAAGAAAATTCCACACACAGTTTTCAAACAGAGATGGCAACAAAGAGGAAAAATTTACGGACTGCAGCTTTTATTATGCCATCTAACATGACTAAGTTACATGAAAAAGTCAGATGTGGGCAAGGCTCCAGAATTGAGCAATTAATAAAATATTGTGTTGCTTGTCAGTGTGGCTGGTTAAGACTAAACGAAGATTAACATCAAAGGAGAATTTATTACATTGTGACTGGTTAGGACGTGTTACATTGGCTTTTTTCAAAGTCAAAACTGCAAAGGATACGAATAGGAAATATTCTAAAGTCTATAAATTTATCTTTTTTTTTTTTTTGAGAATGATGCCAATAAGAATGATCTCATTGTAATCCTCATGGCTTCCCACACGTTTCAGACTGGTTTAGATTGCAGAGCTTGGGAGGCCCTTGGTCTTGTTTGACCTACCTCTGCGCTGACTGGCAACCAGACGCGGGCCTTCGTTTCCCCCAGTGTTTTTAAATCGTTCTTGTGGTGCCTCCAGTCCTACATGACCTGTTGTTCTTGGCCAGACAGACCAACTATTTCAGGCCTGTTTCTCAGCAGAGCTCAAGGCCAGTGGTCTGACTGTTGGTTACAAGGTCGATGTTTGGATTCTGTGGAAGCCACATCGGAGCCGCATAAGGAACCAAATGTAGGAATGGCTTTTATAAACTCTGTGCCCTCTTTCAAAAACTGACATGATACTTTTTTATTTATTTATTTGTATTAACCACTGAGGTCGTTTTGAACTATGAAACTGTTCCAAGGATAATGTGATGATACACCAAAAAATACAAAAATATTTTTTTTTACTTATGTCATTCCAAACATGTCACTTTATTTATTCAGTTCAGCATACAAGAATGCATTTTAAGCAATGCGTTCGTGTTTTTGGCTATTCGGTATATGTCATAGGGCTCCGATGTTTGGTTTCCAGCGCTTTTCAAAGTAAATTCTTACTTTCCTTTCTGAAAAAAAGTTGGGACCGACATGAAAGTGATTAAATGATGACAGAATTAGAATTTTTGGGTGGAGTATCCCTATAAAATCTCTTTTATGCATGTGCATTATGACACATCAGGTTTGATGTCATTGGCATGTATCGTAACACTTAATTTTAAAAGTCTTTAAAGCTTGATTTCCATTCTTTTTGACTGACTTTAAATGAATTTGCATTTCCGTCAACTGTTACTTTATATTTTCTTTATCATCTATGCAAAACACACAGTTTGTGGTTCAGACTAGTTCTAGCTGTGATATGTGATATTGTGCTGGTGGTCTGTCTGACATAATGTATCCTGATCTAACAAATCTTTCATCCTCTGCGGTCCTCAACCTGTGATTGATTGAATTTTTTGCGAGTTCAGAGTTGAAACAAAAACACTCTGTCAGGGGCCTCTGTGATTGGAGAAAACAGTACAGAGTCAGGGCAGCAAATTATCAATCCAGAGGTTGAAGCTCACTTTAATGAAGTGTCTGTGGAGTATGTTTACTCCCATACTGCTTGAACTCTTTAATCGCGGGGTTACTGCCTGATAAGGTAAATCTGGCCGCGAGTCTGTATTGTGTTTGTGGGGATCTGTTTATCAAGAGCTTATGTGGCATGGACCAGGGCAGTGACAGAGTATCATACTGACTTTGTGAGCTTCTGGCCGACAGGATTCAGGTCACGTCAGAATAATTGTGTTTACATGATGAGTGCACATGAACGCCACAAAATTGTTGTGAAACTTTTGATTTTATTTGGCTTTGTTTATGCTGCTCTGATTTGTTTTTCGAATGTAATATTTAGGAATGACAGTCTGGGCTGAATCTGCAGCGCCATGGCAAAAGAAACTATAATTCATCTGATTTGTGAGTTTGGAGTTTGAATTAAATGTGATGAGAAACATAAACACAATTTTATTGTGTTGTATTCGCTGCCAACACAAAGTTATCAGTTTGAATGAGTTTAACAAATTACTTGCTGAATCTGTCAGAGCGGCTGCTGGATGAATGGCTATTTATATCATAAATTTAAAGTGACGTTACTGGCCAAACGTTATGAATATATTTTCTAAAGTAGGCTGTTGCTCCATGGTTGCATTTATTTGATCTTAGCCGTTATTAACATTGAACAACAAACCAGCATATTAGAATGATTTCTAAAGAATCATGTGACGCTGAAGACTGTAGTAATGATTCAGTTTTGCATTTTAAAATATATTTGAACAGGAAACATTTCAAAATATTATTATTATTATAACAAAATACAATCAAAAAACAAACCAACATTTGAACACTTAGTTTTGAATCTTAATTTAAAATCTTTGACCGTTTGTGAATTCATGCACAGAAAAGTTCTGATAAATAAATTTCCTTTGTCGCAAACATGCGTGGAAGCTTCTGTAGTTGCTCCAGACCTCTTTTTCCTCCTTTTTGAGAAGCGTGTCGGGGTGTCAGAAACCTCTTTGGTCAGCCAGAGAAAGTTCGATTTATCACCTTTGACCTTTGACCCCAGGACAGATCTGGCCCTGAAGCTGCATGTCGGTGAACCTCCGGCGTAGCTGATTGAGAAAGCCTGATGCCGCTTGACAGGAGTGTTAATGGAGATAGAGGCTGGATGAATGGGTCGGGGGAAGGAGTGTGTTTATATACAGAGCGGATGTTTGGATTGTCTGAATGAAAAGAGCCCAACTGTCGTGACGGCTCTGTACAGTGTTATTGTCATGCTTAATTGAGCAGCTTAAAGCTTTTATTCTGAATTGTTTATTGCTGTTTGATATCTCAACACTCTCCTTAAATGAGCCAAGGTCTTTTTGTATTTGCTGAATATGATGTATAATGTACATGATGTCATGACATCAAAATTTGAATCTGTTGGTTATATCATATCTTCATTAGTTTCAGTTTTGTGAAGGCGTGCTGTATAAAAGCGTAAAGTAAGCTTTCGTTTACTTTTAACAGAGTAAGTGCAATACCTTACTGGGACAGAAACCGAGCATTGAGCGCCTAAAGGGGTTTTCCAGGGAATGTTTTTTCTTCTTTTTGAGTGGAAATAATAAAGCTCTCAGTGTTTGGTTTGGGGGTGTAGGCAAGGGGCTTCATACGGTTATGAGAGAACGTCCAGAACTCGCTGTTCACGAGTCTCGTCTGCTCTTCATTTATCATAATTTATTGAATGTAGTGTGATGGACTGCCAGCTACCTCTCTTTTTCCTCTCTCTTATTTTTTTCTCTCTTGCTCACTCTTTTGCTGTCTGTCTTCCTCACACTCTATTTATCCTGTTTTATCTGTCTGCACATTGCTATCATATTACAGTCTGGAGAGGCAAGCATCTTTCTCCATTACAGACCAGGATCAGGTCAAATCAGATGCAGAACGCACAGATTTGTACGTATATTTTGCCTCTTCAGCATCAGATAACAAAATACACTTTTCAATACGAAAGTTGGAAATCGAACAATAGATGTACTGTTCAAAACGAAGACAAAATATTACGACTCATTAGCGGTTGTTGTCTTCTGTTTGCAGGTGTCATTTGATTTTATGAACTGCATATTACGTGATGAAATTCTGATACTTTTAGCATTGCATAAGTGTTCAAATACTTTCTGTGACCACAGTTTGCCAAAAGTACACAGTGCATCTAATCCATCTTGTTTCATTTTTATTTTATTTTATTTCCCCCCTCAACTTTTTTCTTAAAAGATCAGGGTGGATTTCCCTACTAGTTCAGGCTGGTTTGTGCTGGTTAAAAACTGTGGTTCTGGTCAAATGCCGTGATCTGGAAGAACACTGGTCTTCTCAAAATTGTTTGCTCTTTTATTTTTGTATTAAAATGAGAGAACAGTGTGGGCACTATAGGTTTTAGATTTATTTTTTCTTTTCCATCCCCCATTCTTCCCTTTTCTCATTCCCTCAATCTCCCACAAAACCCCAAGCCAAGTTTGCCCAATGTCTGTGTGGTGGATGAGTTTTACTGGTTATATTACAGGGAAACAGTGAAAATTAAACCCTACCCCCTATGTCTGTGAAATGATGAGGGCTAATTTACATTACCCAAAATCCCCATGAAATCTCTGTCAGCTGGCTTCCAGATGAGGCACTTCACAGAGTCAGAGCCCTGAGCTGGTGTCAGATCTGTTAATAACAATCATAACTTTTGAAAAAAAAAAAAAAAAATTCCCTAGCAATATATTGTTTCTCATCTGTCACTCTTGGCCTGGAGTTTTGCATATCCTGGTGTTTATTTTCCCGCATGTTCCTCCAGCTCTATTTAAGGCCGGTGTCCTATAGTTTGTGTATTTCTGTCAGTTTGTGCAATATTACGGTATTTTCCCAGTACTTTATGCCAAAATTTAATTTAGCGCCACTTTTTGTCTTCTCTGTTTTTAGTGTTTTCGTATGTTCTTTTGCTTTATTAACAGTGTTTCCTGCACAGGATTTTGCAGAACTCAGGACTGAAAAATTACCTTTCATTCAGTGTGTAACATGGCTCTAAGTGAATGAAAACATTCTGCAAAGTTTTAAATCTGAAAGTGCACAGTGCATAAAGTTATTGTCTCTTAAAAGAAAGAGTCAACTCTAAATCATTGAAATAAGTCATTTTTAAAACAAATCCCAACCTACTTCATGTTGATGTCAGACAAACATATTAGCACATTGCCCACCTACTTGTTGGTCTTTTCAAGTTTGCAAATCCACATTGTGAATGTCCAAATTCTAAATTTATTTAAAAGTTTTAAATGGTAATTTGATAAAGCCTTGTTTCTTAGTGCCATTGATCAGTGCTACTATGTAAAATTGAGTTTGCAACGCAATTCTTGATTTTAAGTTAGTCAGCCAGACCTAGTGTTTTTTTTCTCCTGTTTTAACCTCCTGCTGTCTTGGAGGGCCATTTTCAGGCTTCAACAAATGACTGCTTCTTTTTTTCTTCTTCTTCTTCTTCAGCAATTCCTGTTTTATCAGCTAATGGGGGAAGGTGTTGGCTTCTTGACTGAATACGTAATGTGTGTCTGAGTTTTGGCTTGCTGGAGTGAAGTCCTATAAACAAATGGGAACCAACCAAGCTGTTCCTTCACTGAAGGAGTCATTGTTGAACGTCTCTGGCTGTTCTGCTCTGAGACGCTGGTTTTGGAACGCTTCTGCTTCTATGTTTGTTACGATTGAGGTCAAGCTGTTGTAACCCTGACTTGACCCGGTGTCTTTGCCTAAGGGTGGAGAGATCCTTTTTCATCATCATACCTGGCTAATTGTGAGTTAGAATCTGCACCTGACCTTCATTTGAACCTTTGAGTTCAGACCACGTGCACTGACGTTTATCACTCCACCCAGTGACTTCATATTGGGTCAGTGAAGGATGTCAAATTAAGGTAGCTTTGTTAGCTGGAGGGCTGCCTTTTCCCGGCTTTATTTTTTTAGGCAAAAGTCAAATTGTGCCTTGTGCTTCCCTGCGCAAATGTCGGAGCACGGTTGTAGTTGCTTACCTGGGTGTTTATACTGACTCTAAAGTGCATTTCATGCAGTTTTAAAACGAAAACACGCTAGTGTACTTTCTTAGTGGCCTTAAACATTCAAAAATGTACCTTTTCAATTGAAAATGACACCTTATACATGTTCCTTTGAATTAAAAAAAATCTACATTGGTTTCAGAATTTTAGTTTCTCAGTTTGTCTAACTTTTCTCTTCTCTCTGTCGTTCTGTAGGTGATGCTCGCACGCTGAAGGAGCTGGGCAGGGTGTTAGTGCTCCACAGGAGGACAGTGATGCCCTACGTGGCCTATGCTCGTAAGCGGAAGGGTTCGAACGACGAGAAGGAAGTGGAGCAGTATGCTAGTCTGGTGGGCCAAACGTGTGCTGAGAGAATCCTGCTCTACAGAGCCTAGAGCCCCTTCGTACCTTACAACCATCTGTCTCTCTTTCTCTCTGTTTGTCTTTCAAAACATGTAAGAGTTTGTCCTCTTGGACACTTGTCTGTTTATTGTCTTCCTGATTGTTTATTTGTCTGCTTTTCATCTTTTTTTTCTTGTCTTCCAGAAGTCTTTTCCCCATCTGTGTGTACAGTTTTATTCTATTTTTTTTTTTTTGTACTGCTGTGCATTGCTTCGCTCACCCAGTCTTTCGTAATCTGTTTGAACTCTACTTTTATATTTTCTGGCCGGCAGCGCTTTGTAATAATCACGCTCGCACACGTTCAACACACAACCCACGCATGTGTTATCTCATAGTGTATCCCAAAATATTACAACTCACCAATCACATCTTAACTAGCCGTATAACAAGAAATAATGTGCTATAGGACATACTTCCATTCTGAACCCATTTGGCTGGGTATTTCTAGACCGTTGTGACCCTGAACCGTTTGGCCTTTGGTGACATAGATCACTGTTTTCTCAAAATCCTGCTATTTCTATTCTTCTAAAGTGACTAACATTATCCAAAGCAGGTGCTATGACACATGAAAGACTTGTTACTTGGCTTTCCTGGGGGGTTGAATCTATCCATTTTCCTGTGGAACAGATTTGTCTTTTTTCGGTTGAAGTAATAGCTTGAGTGCTTTATTTTAATATTATTGTTTTGTTTCAAACTAAATAAAAAATTGAATCTGCTGGTGTGGTCTCAATTTGTGGCTGTTTGTGGGATTCAAAGCAGCAGGTTTTTTTTGTGTGAGCACTAAAGCGTCTCCTCCTGTCCAGCTGTAGGTGACACTCTCTGGGCCGAGCTCCAGTCCTCGTTCCTGTGCTCCGGTCAGATCTACAGAGTAACGTGTGAATGCTGATGCAGCGTCTGGCCGGGGACAGTGTGTTTTGTCGGCAGAACTGGCTCTGGCGAGAAGGGGTGGGAGACCTTGATGTTGAACCAAGAGCGAGAGCCAGCTGTAGATCCAGAGAACATGCGAAATGAACAGCGAGACCTGGACAGGAGTCACCTGACATCTGATGGTGGCCACATGAATAATGCTTAGTTGAGACCGACAATAGCTCATTTAAACAGGAAGAGATTGTTTGACTATTTTGTTTTTTAAGGCGTTAAAGCAGTTGACGTCAGAGTGTTTGTAATTTTAGTTGTGCTCACCAAGGCTGCATTTATTTGGTCATAAATGCAGTAAGAAATATTTTTACATTTTGACAATATAATATTATATTTAACTATATTTTAGATTACTTTAGATTACCATTAACCTGGTGAACTTTGGTGAAACTAGTGATTAGTTCTTTTTATGTGACCAGTTAACCTGGAAACAAACTCAAGGTTTGTCTAGCCATGACTTTGTTTCCAGGTTAACTGGTCGCATAAATCACATTAAAACTTGTCAGAGGAAGCAAGTGCTATTTCTGTGCAGCATGCGTTCAGATATTTTGGGATTGTGCTGTCTGTGGGTGTTTCTACTGAGATCTCTTATGTTGTATCCTCCTTTGTAACCGTTTTATCTATCTCTTTTAGTCTCTCAGGCCTTTGTTGGCACTGCCACAGTGTGTTAGCGTCTCTGCGCTGCACTGTGCTTGCTGAACTGTGCCAGCAGAGCTCTGGAGCCAGGACTGTAAAAAAAACAGGCATCACTACCATTTTAGAAAACTTGGCCATGTGTGTTTAAGAGGGCTGTGAGCCACAAGTTATTTGTATCGACAGACTAGATGATTTAGTTTGTCTTATAAATCACTGTTCTGATTTAGTGCCCCCATAAAGTCTGTGATACGCTCTTCAAAGTCACATTAGTGTTATCATCTAATTAACTGATTACCATTTAATGCTTTTAAATTCATAAATGTTTAGGTGAGCATTTTTTGTGCTTTGTGTAAAAAAAAAAAAAAAAAAAAAAAAAGCTTAATGGAATAGCGCACCCAAAAATTAAAATGTGCTGATAATTTGCTCATTTTCAGTTCATCAAAGATGTACTTACTCAGCAATGCATGCTCTGCAGTGAATGGGTGCTGTCAGAATGAGTCCAAACAGCTGATAAAAACATCACAATTAACATCTTAGAAATTAGGAGCCATATGTTTCAAAGAGGAAAAAAAAATTATATAGACATTTATATCTTCACAGCATTGATTCTGGCTAAAAAACAAAGACATGAATTGATAGACTGGAGTGGTGTGTATTATTGTGAAGTTTTTATCAGCTGTTTAGACTCTCATTCTGACGGCACCCATCCACTACAGAGGATCCATTGGTGAACAAGTGATATAGTGTTACATTGTTCTTATGAAGAAACAAACTCATCTACATCTTGAATGACCTGATTAAAATTTTAGTTTGAACTATTCCTTGAAGATTTCATTTGCTTCTTTAGAAGCCTTTTGGAGTACTGTAGACAGTGCAGGATAAATCTACAAAGCTATCAAAAAAGTCATATGAGTAAAAAGAATCTGATGCAGTTGGAAAAAGTGCCTTGATTCTCTACAGTATATACTGCTCGCAAAGGTATCATGTTTCAGGTTTCGGAGCACATCCAAGATCATCTCCAACCACTGTGAAGCTGCATTCTGAAGGATCTGTTTAACCATCCTGTTCCAGTGGAGGTAAAAGCTCTCATATTGTCTGATAAGCACATTCAAACACACAAAATATTGGTAAATCCCCTCTGTTGCCCTCGTAGCGTGCAGTTTGATTTGAAGAAACGTACTTGGACTTGGCATCATCGAGTGGCGACCACAGGACAGAAACACTGCTTGCTTTGTGGTGCTGGTGAAGATTTTTCTCTGCTCTGAGACTCTCTTCATGTTTCATGAAATTAACCGCTGGGTTTCCGTATGGATAGGCCACATGAACTGATGGGAAGCGAGGAAAAAGGAAAACGGTAAACATGGAATGAGATGTGAGGATGTAACGTAACCTCTGGTAATGATTCCCACTCAAATACTGGCGTAGAGTACAGTCCTCCAGATTATTTAGAAAACTTGAATGCGGTGAGGTTAGCTTTCTGTTATTGAACAGAACAGTCTTGATTTTTTTTGTTAATAAGCAGCATTGTGTGTTTTGTACTTGAACAGTAAGTTTATGGAACTGGTACTGGTAACTTCAGAGATTTATGACGCCAATACATGATATTCTTTGCATGAAATGTATAAGTGGTGCCCAGACAGTACTATATACTGCTGTTAAAAGTATTTTAGAATTGTATTTTTTTTTTAACAAAAAGATCAAAGTAGGCACACCACAGCTCAAGGTGCACATAATTAAAAGCTTTTCTACTCTTGGAGCTGTGGTGTGTCTACTTTGATCTTTTTTGTTATATTTCTTGTCTGGTGGAGCACTCAAATTGAGCTTTTTTTGCCTAATTGATGTGTTTTTTTTTTTTTTAACATACTTTAAGAAATGCATACCTTTATTCAGTAAGGATGCATTAAATCAATTTGATGACAGTAGATACTTTTATAATGTTGCAAAGATTTCGATTTCAAATAAATGCTGTTCTTTTGAACTTTCTAAGACCAAAAAAGTATCATGTGAAGACTTGAGTAATGATGCTGTAAATTCATTTTTGAATCACAGAAATAAATTACATTTTAAAATATATTCAAATGGTTTTAAATGATACGATATTAAGGTTTTACTGACCAAGTAAATACAGCTTCGGTAAGCTTCCATCAAAAACATCTGAAAAATCTTACAGACCTCAAACTTTTGAACAGTAGTATAAATTAAAAGTCCTATCTGTCAGTATGGTACCACCACAGTATATTTTTGTTCAGAACAAATCTAATCAAATCTCATATCTGGTGTGTTGAATTGTTGATTTGAAATATTTCAGTTGTTGTGGCAAACATGCACGTCTCCTGTAAACATTATCTCTCCTCAGCCCTCCTTTATCTGTCCATTCAGAGAAGTTTGTTTTTTCGTCTCGACATGGGGGCTCCGTCTAAACACTCATAATGCCCACTGGTGTGTGTTTGTGATACGTACGTGCTCTTTATACATGTTTGTGTTGGCACGGACACAACAAGGATGAATTCAGAAGGAAGGGTGAGTGCATCTTGTGTGCTGGCAGGAGCGTTCTAATTTAGTGGTTTTATTATTGTCTCACTGTTGTTTTTTTTGGTGCTGTTGACTTGTAAATAAAACACTGTGTTCTTTTGGATGTTTCGTGTTTGGTTTGGCAGCCGGGCGAGCTGCGTAGCGCTATCAGATATTGTAAACGCTGGTTGTTTATATCGCTCAGTCATCACTGTGATGATCGTGTGGAAGCTTTACGTAAATCACTGCTCAAGTTTGATTTGTTGAAGCCATCCATGTGTTGCAGTTTCCTAACCTCTCTTTCTCTCTTTGTGTTTTTCGTGGCACTGGATGGGCCCCAAGCGGAAGCGCAGCGGCCAGAAGAAGATCTGAAGTGTATTGTGAACAGGGGCCCTGGATTAAGTGTACCAGGGTTTAATGCGAGGCTTTTCTCGGAGGGATTAGGCCTGGGGTTTGTGGGACCCCCACCTTCCCTTTGGCTCTGTCAATAAAATTCATCTGCTTTGAACCGTGATGCTTGTGTGAGTCCACTGGCGTATGGGACACCTCACAATCTCTACAATAAGCATTAAAGTGCCCATATTATGCTCATTTAAGTTCATTGGTTTATTTTAGATTCTGCTAGACACATTTTTTTAATGACTTGAAGCAAAAAACATATTTTTATCTCTAATGATCTGAGCTTATGCACCTATTTACAAGAAATTTAGGGAATGCATATGCTCAGATCAGTCAGCCCTACATTGAAAAAATGACTAATTTTAACAGTAAAACAGTTAAAACTGGTTAAATGGTAAACTATACAGGGAATTTGATGTTTTTTTCTTTTAAATAACGGTTTCTACTTAGTTTTTTTCTTAACAGTGATGTTTATTAGGGTTTAATGTTACATGTAATGTTATTTAATTAATATTTATTGCATATTTCAGTTTAATGAGCCTCACCATGATGGTGTTTAGTGTTTGTGTGAATGATGCTCCTTCTATACATGTTCATATTTAAAAGCTGCTTGTGATGAGCTTTGATTCACCATGTGTCTTTCTCATCACCCCCTGCATTTGTTGTTTATTAGTGTATTTCAGAACAGATTTCAGTACTTTAATAGGTTGGTATATTAATAACTTTCAAATAAGTTTTTTTGAAAAAAGATTGAGTCCAATATTTGGTAACTAATATAGCATGAGAGGTTTGCTAGCTTTTTTTTGTTTGTTGACTGCTCACTTCTATACAGGAACACCACAAGTGTAACAAGGTGGGGATAAAATCTTTTTTTAAAAAAGTACAAACATTGTCCGTTTAGTTGGCAGTCTGTTTATTTTAATCAAAAATCCTCTCCAAATCGAAATGACCCAAAAAATTTAAATTCTGTCGATATTTACGCAAAATGTTGGTCCAGACCTGTATGGCCTTCTTCTGTGGAACTGAAAGAAGATAGTATTGTGTTCCACAAGACGTTGTGTGAAGAACGTGAAGATAAGCAAATAAAAATGATTTTATTTTTAAAACAAAACGTATAGGGTCGGTTTCCCGGATAGGAATTAGATTAAGCCAGGACTAGACCTTTGCTAATTTAGAATTTAGGTCTTACAATAATGCATTATCTGTGAGCATTTTAAGACCAAACAATAGCAACAATGTATTTTAAGATATCTCAGTGCAAACCTTTTCCAGTTTAGACAGCTCTTAACATTTATTTTAATCTAGGACTAGTCTTAAACCCTGTTCGGGAAACCGGCCCTTAAAGTCAAAATTAGTCTTAGCTCTGTCAGAGTTTGTTGCAGTGCATTATCTTCATTTGTTCATTTGTTGCTGTCTTAATTTTCTAAAACCAGAAAGCTCTTTATGCTTTTTGGCCGTCCATTTACGCAACAGCTGTGTTTTTGGGGATCTTTTAAAAACTGTTTTTTTAAAGTGCACTTTATCGTACAACTCAATACCACTATATCTGTGTAAACTATAAAAAACTGAATTTGCGAAAACAGTGATGTCATATACATGCATATTACGTCTACAAAGTGACATCGGAAACTACAGGCCTTACATTATGCAGTTTTTAGTTGTTTTCATGCATCTGTGTGAACAGGGATCGTTTTGAGATCATCATCTGAGCATGAAACTTGGAAAAAACTGTTTTTTTTTTGTTGTTGTCATATAATGTTGTCAGGAGTGTGTCTGTGATGACTGGGTAGGCAGCTCGCTCTTGGAACAGAATTGTGGAAAATAAATATTAACTTTCGCTGTCCTCCAAACCTCAGGTGAAGTGGAACGAGGTTTATATTTGAGACGCTCTAAATCTTGCACCTTTATGAATGCTGTTGTTGTTCTCTAGTGCTTGGCATCTGCATTGAAACCCTGCTGAGTCTCAGGGAGAGCTGGCCTGTGCTCCAGTGCATGAAAACCTCTGTAGATTTCAGATTATAAAATCTCAGATGTTTATGGTCCACTGCGGTCACACTGGCCTTTTGGGCCTCGTTATTTTTTTTTAGCTCACAAAACCTGATGATTTGAAGATTGGTTTCACATATGCTCGTCTTGCTGAGGTAGTGTCGTAACGGTTCCAATGTCACAAACGCTCCTTCTCTTCATGAAGTGTTCTTACCTGGTTTCTGTCATGGATAAATGTGTCCATGCAATTGCTCTGTCTGTAAAAGCAACAAGTGTACTACTGTTCACTCTCAAAGCTAAAGATGTGACTCCTTCACCCTCCCTGTCTTTCTCTCGCCTCTTCACACCTCATTTGACGCTGTAAATGCTCTTGGCCGGGCTCTTCGTCCAGTAAATGCTACTTCTGCTCATTAATATCCTATAATAGCTCATTATTCCAAGAACTGCTATTGTTCTGTGGGTTCATTTTCCAAATGTCTTTATTTTATTTATTTTTGCACAGTTCATATTCCCAGTAGATCTTGTTACAAGACTTATATATTAGTTTATTTGGGTCCAGTTGCATTTTCTGAGAGCCTTAACAATATGCACGGTATGGAATTGCATTTAATTGATGTATATATGGATTAGACTGCCAGAAAAGTGTGGGTTTGGAAAATATTTATTTAATGTCCAATTTAAAAAGAAAATGCTGTCATTATTTACTCAACCTAACGTTGTTTCAAATTTAAGGAAGCCTGTTTCTGCCACTGAATAAAACTTAAAATGGTAATTGTGACACTTCTTTTTTATAATTCAGATTTTTTTCCCTCAGAATTGTGATATATAAGCTCTCTCCCTCCCTCTCTCTCTATATATATATAAACTTTATGAAACAGATATGTATTGCAGTGTTTTTATAATGCTGCTCGAGGTACGTTCAGAATTCAAATATCCAGTGAGTGTCGCTAAAGATTAATGCTCTATCATGTTGTATATATCCCCTGCACCAAACCCAAAACTAAACCTACCTGATAGTGTTAACAAAAAGCAAAAGTAATATAATATGTATTCGCTGATGCAGACACGTGCTGATTTGAGCTGTTTTGTCGAGGGGTTTTACACGGCATTCGATTCGTGCTTTTCACCGCCTAAGTGCAACGCTGTATCACGAGCTACCGAGTAAACTGACTGAACTTGAAAACTCGTACTTATGAAGCTGTATGTGACAACAACGTTCAAAAGTTCATGCAGGATGTTTAAAATGTTTTGAAGTCATAACACAACATTCTGCAACTAACTGTGTGAAAATAAGCCTTTATTAGTCAAAAATGTACCTATAAATCATACTTTTGTGTGAGAAGGAATACAAGCTGTGTGAGTTTTACTGCCTCTAGTGTTCATTACTGAAAACTGCAGCGATTCGTAAAAAACTTTACGTACAAATAATATGATAAAAATGTGTAGCCTGAGAGGGGTTTATCTTCAATGTTAGAGGTTATTATTTTAAAAAAAGGTTTGTGAATGAAGTAGTTTTTCATGTCATTACATTGTTTAGAGCATAAAAAAAAAAATGGAGAAATAAATTTTATTTTTATTTTATTCTGTCTTCTGTAGAGTAAACTAGGACTTTAAAAGGACTTTAGGGAATTAAAACGGCATGAATACACATCAAAAATGCAAAAACTGTGGGTTTTTTTTTTTTCAAATCACCAATGTTTAGGTTTCAGGATTTTTTATGGCAAACTTTGTTTAACCCTTTGAGCGGTACGGTCCCACATATGGGATTTTTCGTTCCGTGCCCCTGGGAGTACGGTCCCACATATGGGATTTAGAACGTTCGGTGACGTCGCATAACTGCCAAATTCAAACGGAGCTTTCGCGCGTTTGCT
>JAUCMS010000022.1:16437491-16449801 GCA_032357445.1 Enteromius radiatus | reverse complement strand
AATCCCTGGCAGCTGGAGATGCCACCGGAACTGGCAGCCTGAGCTGCCACTGCCAGCGATCGCGCCTGCTCTCTCTCAAATAATATGCAATGATCGCACAGCGATTCTTTCTCCAAGGAACTTCAGTATTTAGCATTCAAATCCTCCCTTCGTTCTTTCTTGCTGATAAAGTCATTAAATTTGACTTTGCCCGGCAGTGTTTTCTAACAAGTCGGCATAAATGTAGTGAAGACCTGAGGGGGGGAGCATCGTGTGCTAACAACATCAGTGCATGAGTCTGAACAGGCTTCCACTCGCCGCAGGTGAAGCCGGAGTTGCGTAATCCAGTCATTAGGCGGGCCGAAAGTAGAGCAGAGGGGAAGACGACAATGTAAATCTGTCATTGGTTTACCTGAAGACTTGCGTGTCGTGACCTGACGTCCCGCTCTCAAACTCAGCCTGGGCTTTATTCACAGGGTGGAGGCGGCCCGTCGGATACAGTAGCGAGCTTTGACTGAAATTCCTAGCCTTTATACAGTCAGTGAGGTTGTGTGAAATGGGTCGGGACTGATGCGTACGAGCATGTGTGTGAAAACAAACCCGCGAGCGTCTCTCCACACCTCCCTCCTCCGAGCCCGGAGAGCATGAAATGAGCAAACACTGCCAATAAATCTTTCAAAGGCCTCATTTTTCTGCCTCCCCTTTCCACTCCTCCGACGAAGAGAAGGAGAAATCTCATCTTAATCCAGATGAAGTGATCGCTGGTGCTCTGCTTCTGAAGTGACGTGGGGGTGTTTTGTTTGACTCAAACCTAGGCACAAATGGAAGTGGAAAATTTGAGGAACGTCTGTAAAAAAAAGGACACCCTGTTAACCGTTTCTTAAAGAAAACTGGAGACGTGTGTAAACAACATGGTCATTTGATGCTTTTTTATGACTACTTTCCACATTTTGCATTCAATCATCAACGACGGAAGAACACGTTTAAGAATGGAAATTCTAATATCAAGACAATATAGAAGCGTATTGGTAGCAAAATTCGTATTTCGTTCAATTTAGACAAAGACAAGGCGAAACACAACAGGTTTAGCAAAACACTGAGGGAAAACTGAAGACAGGTGAGGAGCACAGGTAGAGGCGGTAAACTAATTAAAACGAGAATGGGAACAAGACCAAATAAGGCAAAACAGGAAGACATAAAGTGTAGAACTAAAACTTTAGTAATTATTACTAAAATATCTCTGGTATTTCAAGTAAATATTTTAGTTTTTGTCATTTTAGTTTTCAATAAACATCAGTTTAAACGTTCCGCTAAATATTAGCTTTTCTGTTCCACAGAAGGAAGAGAGTCAGGCACTTCTGGAACCACATGAGGGTGAATAAATGATGAAAGAATGTTCATTTTTGAATGAACTCTCCCGGTGTATAAAGCAGAGGGAATCCAATGTGTTTAATGAGGGAACAGCAGCAGTATCACTGAGGTGCAGCCAGGTGCTGTCACAATACAGTCCATGAAGAGGTTCATCATTTCTTTAGTCTTCCCCCCCCCCCCTACTTCTCCTCTTTTCCACTACTTCACATTCTCTAGTGTCTCGCCGAGACTTTACAAAGCCTTTGTGCATCTCCAGATGAAAGATGTCTGAAGAGGACTACATTTAGACAGAAGAGAGATGATTGTGAACATCATGAAAGATAAGAGCAACTGGTAGAATATAATGGCAACAATGTGCTAACATAACTTATTAGAGTTTTATTTTCTAATATATAAATTAGAAAGGGGGGGGGGTTGGTGCATTAAATTAATCAAAGTGACTACATTCAAGATTTGTATTTCAAAAAAATGCTGTTGTTTTAATTAATACTTTATTTTAAGGACCAATTCTCACTATTAACTCACATAGATATTGCTAACATAATGGCTGTTTATTAGTAAAGCAAATATTAATGCTTTATTTTTACTTTAATAGTAACAAGAAATGTTTCTTAAGCAGCAGATTAGAAAGATTTCTGAAGGATCGTGTGACACTGAAGACTGGAGAAACTTCACAGGAATAAATTGCATTTGAATATATATTCAAATAGAAATTTGTGATTTAAATTGATTGCATTTTTGATTAAATAAATCCAGATTAAATAAACAGCCACAGATTATGTTCATGTGCATGCTTTCCCCAGATGGCAAGAAGGGAAGAAGAATGGTAAATTATGTTATTATTTTATTTTTTCCCCCACAAAAAAAAAAAAAAAAACTAAAGTTGAGCCCCTGATGTGACCATGGACTGTTTTACTGATGTTTTTACTGAGTTTCTGTATCTGGGATCATTGTAGTGCTGTCTATGGAAGGTTGGATTGCTCTGATTTCATCATAATTTGTGTTCTGAAGATGAACAAAGGTTTTACGGGTTTGGAATGACATGAGGGAGTAATTAATGACAGATTTTTCATTTGGGGTGAACTAACCCTTTAATAGACTTATATTTGAGGTTAAAGACCTTTTTCCAGCAAAGCTTACACTAACTAAGCCCTTTGATATATTTTACTTTCACAACCCATTTGTCAGTGTTTTTGTCACTGAGGAACAGTACATGTTGTGTTTGACTTTGTTTCAGACTGTCACAATGCAAATAGATGAATGCTATAAAAACAGTTTGTAACGAGTGTCTGCGCTGACTAATTACCCTGCTAATGACACATGGGGAGTGCTTGGGGTTTGTGTCGAGACCTGTTTGTGACGGTTTTAGTGCTAAAGTTTAACCAGCTTTCCTGCTGGTCCAGACAGAATGAGTTCATGGATTCGCTCGGTCAGCACAAATGCTTAACCTGTGGTCAACACATACACAGATATTAGCAGAGAAAGCTGTGTGTCTGGACTGGCATTTTTTTCGATTAAGCAAAAGCTATGATTAGTCATATATATTTCAGGAAGAGTTTATCCAAAAATTTTAATTTGCTGAAAATGTACAGGCCATTCAAGATGTAGATGAGCTTGTTTCTTCATAACAGATTTAAAGAAATTTAAGCATTCCATCACTTGTTCACCAACGGATCCTGTTGCAGTGAATGGCTGCCGTCAGAATAATTGACAAAAAAGCCATACCACTTCAGTCCATCAGTTAACAAGCTGTGAAGTGAAAGCTGCGTGTTTGTAAGAAACAGATCCACCATTAAGGTAATTTAACTTCAAAATAATTTCATAATCCATAACATTGCTTCATCCATTGAAAATACCCACATATTTGTTCAGAACTGTTTTGCTTGTAAATAGTGCTTGATTTGTGCATTTTTCTATCCTTATTCAGGTGAAGATATTATGAGGACACTTCACAAGACATTAATCGACGGACTGGACTGGATTGGTGTGTATTAGTGTTGTTTTTATCAGCTGTTCGGACTCTCATTCTGACGGCACCCATTCACTGCAGAGCATCCTTTGGTGAGCAAGTGATGCAGTGCTACGTTTCTCCAAATATGATGCAGAAACAAACTCATAACGGATGGTCAGCAAATTTTCATGTTTGGGTGAAATATTCTTTTAATTTAAATAAAAGCAGCTGTACAAATGTCCAGTCACTTTATTGTTGTTGTAGTAATTAGCTCGTCTTGGCCGCTACTTCTCCCACATGTGAAGATTTAAGTACGGCTAGATTGTTAAAATGCACATCAACACCTAGCACAGCTTTATCAGCCTTTGAGTTTAATTGTCATCATTTCAGCACTTTCTAGGCCCCAGACTTCCTAAAAGTCCGGGGGGATTTTCTTTTTCTTGCTATGTATTTTTGTCATGTTATAATTAAAAGATCAGAGGTAGATGACTCATATCCTGAGTGGAATATGAAACAAATGTGAAAAGATGTGTGTGTGTGTGTGTGTGTGCACATGCGCCCCGGGCTTTAATATGAACCATATAAGTTGACTGTGGAAACATGCTGGTTAGATGACGCAGTGATATACTGAAGTAACAGCCACTGTCAACTTATGCAGATTCATTCTCAGTCCGAATCTTTAGAGGTCTGAGATAATGACCTCCACAGCTCTTAAACACCTTCCTATAGGAGTCATGGTTCTTTGGAGATGCACCAAAAACTCTCTGAAGTCCATTATAGGTTTCTGGTTTCATAAACATACACTGCCATTCAAAGTTTTGGAGCCAGTTAATCAAGGATTGATTAAATTGATCAACATTTGCAATATTACAAAAGAATTAGATGTCCAATAAATGCTGTTCTTTTGAATTCATCAAAGAATCCTTACATTTTCCAAATAAAAAACAAAACAAACAAGAAAAATGTAGCAGCACAACTGTTTTTAAAATTGATATTAATCAGTTTCTTGAGCAGCAAATCAGCATATTAGAAGGACTTCTAAAGGATGATGTGACACTGAAGATTAAAATAATGATGCTGAAAACTAAGGAATAAATTACATTTTACCTTATATTCTAATCGTTATCTTAAATTGTCAAATATCTCTATATTGTCTCCATATCTGTCAAAATATTTAACATTTTTACTGTATTTTTGATCACATGAAGGAACTACAGTAAGAAGACACTAAGAAATCTTATCAAACTCAAAAGCATATCCAAATGACATTTCAGAGCTTCGGTGGGAGGATTTTAAAGAGTAATGACCCACATTTCAATCTATTTCTCACACAAGCTGATTTATGACTTCAGAAGACTTGAAATAAAGGCATATGGACTTCTTTTATGATGTGTTTTGTTTGACATTGTGGTCACTATGGATTGTCGCTTGGAAAGTAACTTCAGAATTGTCCCTTTGTGTTCCACAGATAAAAACAACAGCATGTGGGTTTGGACTGACATGACAAAGAATAAACAAAGGCATAATTTACATTTTTAAGAGCAAACTATTCCCTTAAGAACAAGAGTACAAACCGGTTTTGTGGTTCTCCTGTCAGATCAGACCGTGAAACCTTTTAGCAACTTCAGCAACCATTCTTCGGTCATTTCTGACCGGAACATCACAGCTTCATCGGAATTTGTAATATGGTGACTTTATGGCACTTGGAATGTGAACACAGAAAAAAATTGAGGGCATGATTCAAACAGCCTAAGTGGACATAAAAAAATAGTCACACTTATGGTCCTCAGTCAAAAATGACCGACCATAGAAAATAAATGGGAAATGGACAATGACACACCAATTGAGAGAATAATTGTAGACACAATCTACAAATCAATCACAAAACTGAAAACAACTAAACAGTAGTGAAGGGATGACAATATAAAACATCAAGAGTGTGATATAGACATATCCAATCAAACACAAATGCACACATACACACACACACACACACACACTTACACCTATGTCTGTAACACAGAGCAAAGTTTTGAGAATGTGAAATCCATTCAATAATTCAAACATAATGTAGAGTGAAGGGGTGACACGCTAAATCATCAAAATTGTAAAAAAATAAAATAAAATAAATAAATAATATATATATATATATATATATATATATATATATGGAACGACACATACACCATACACCAACCCTACACCTAAACCTACCCATCACAGGAAAATAAAATTATACACCCTTGTTAATCAGTTATCATTTCACATTGATTTTAGGAATACATTTTGGGTAGGGATTTGGTTTATGGGTTGATCCCGGATCATGTCTTACTTGATAAAATTACTGCGACCTGGGTTTATCAATGCACTTAAAAACACAGACTTGTTCCTTTGCACTGTTCTGAGTGTTTTTATTAATTTCTTTTGTGGATAAATACATTTTATGGATATTTTGTGACAATATGTTACTGGCCATGCAAGGCCATGCATAATTTCTTGCTTGCCCAGGTTTTTTTGATGATCAAGGACTGTACATAAATGGAAGTCTCTCTACCCATTTTCCCCAAATCTCTCGGACAGGTGCCAATTTCTCATTATGCTTTCCTGGAGCTCTTGTCCTCTTTTCATCCAATCCCACAACCCTTGAAAGTTAGTGGAATGTTGTCAAACTCTCTCTGTCTCTCCCTCTCTCTCTCGCACACACACACACACACACACACACACAAATGAACTGTAACAGATTCAATTTTGAGAATGTGTGAAATAAAATGAGTAGAGCAAAAGTTAAATATCCACAATGCAAAAGACACACACACACACACACACACACATAAACAGAGTAAGATCAAAGGCTGAGATTCTGCTCTAGTGACCTCCAGTCCAATCCCCTCGTCTGGAAATAAAAACAAAAACTTAATTGGGTGTGAATTGGTATAAATAATACTACTTTGAGCCCTACCCTGTCATTTTGCACAATGGCACAGAGACTGCTCAGGAAACCCTGCAAATACTTGCTTCTTCGGTTAAGTGAAGAGGAAGAGGATGCTGACCCAGATGATCCCGTGGATGATACCTCTGAAGAAGAGGATTTTACAGAAGCCGACCCATATGTTGAGTTAGAGGAAGAAGATTCAGGTGAAGAGGACCCTGCAACTTACACCTCAAGGAATGGGGAAATACTGTGGTCTTCATCTCCTCCTCTACAGACACCAGGACGACTGTGGGCAGAGAAGGTCCTCAGAAATACCCCTTTTACACATCAATTCAGAACATTCTCCTGGAAATGACTAACTCAGAGGGACCATGAGTGTCTGCAAAAGAATGGAGCAATATTGATTCGGAAGAAATGCTTTTGACCGCTAAGACCATGAGGGTGACTCCCAAATGAGGAGGGCACAAGTATTAAGAGATTGTTTGAAGCCGTGTCATGTTTTGAGCATTATAAATTTCATCACACAGATTAAAGAAATCTTTTTGTGGTAACTTACACCTACAATCATAAAACCGTGGTACAGTGCACATGAAATATGACGTGTCTTTAGAATAGCATGGTAATGAGTCTCCTTAATTAAGTCTTTGTCTTAAATGGCTCATAAATGTCAGTCTTAGGTGATTTGTAGAGATGAAGGTTCTTAACCTTTGGCCTTTCCTGTCATCTCGGTGCATTAACGGTCCCTCGTCCTTCCAATGAGTGTGTCTCTTTCCTGCAGTCTGCTCATCCAGCCCTAGAACTGTGTGTGTGTGTGTGTGTGTGTTGAAGTGTCCAGATTCTTCAGATGTCTGAGCTGCTGCTCTCTGTAGTGCCTGGAATATTTTGCATTCCTGTCACTAGACTTCTGCAGCGAGTGTGAGTGTTTGAGTTCTCATTTGGGCTCTCATCAATCTACATATATTGTTAGGACTAACCTTCTAGAAACAATCTTATGCAAAAGCTTGAAGAATTTTACATATTTTGCACTGATTTTTGACACAACTCCAATTCAGATTTTCTTCAGAAAATGTAAAAATCAAAATATCTTTAATATTTAAATTATTTCATATCAGTACATTAATACATCATTGTACAACTATATTCTAACTATTTGCACCTATATTACTGTTTACAAAACTTAGGTTATAGTTATAATTGATACTTGAAAGAAAAAACAACTGAAACACGAAGGTTCGCCATGATTTGAAGATTTTTATTTTATTTTATATAGACATTCACCAAAACAAAAACAACCTATTATTATTTAAATTGATCAAATTGTATATTAAACTGATTTAAACACATAGTCTGTCATGATCTGTTGACTTTTGAGTAATATGTTATTATGACTTTAATTTATGTACGTTAGAATCAGCGCTCAAATCGCATAGAGTTTGCGCTCATGAATCTTCCCTTTATAATCACTTCGCAATGTAGAGAGAGAGATGCGTTGATTATAACTTTGTGAGATGGGTTACAGCATTTCAATTTTTAGTTACATGGAGCTTTTAATGCCATATAATCAATTCAAAATTTGAATAGAAAGATTTGAAAAATTTGAAAGATTTTCTCTCGATTTTTTTCTTGAAGTATGACACGCAATTAAAGTTTTTAAATTTCAAATTCCAACAACACAATAATAATAAAACTATAATAGGCCTAGGCTACATGAGACACTAAATAAAACAATTTTCGGGTTATAAAAAAAAAAAAATTTGCTGCATGATGAATGAAAATCTGCTAAAAACAGAAGTTGTGTATTTTTTTATGGTAAAAACTAAAAAATAGAGCCTATAAGCAGCTATAAAACTATAGTACAAATTTATATTTACAAATCATAAAATAAAACACAATTAATGGCATTCATTATAAAGACTACATAAAAATGTATAGCCAAAACATATTTTCAATAGAAACTGAAACGCGAAAATGCTCAGGCGCCATCGCTTAAATTAATTTTTATTTAAGCCTACTCTGACAATAACAAACGCTACTCAGGGTAGACGTGCCCAGTATTAAATTTTTAAAAAAAAAATTTTATGGGATATATATTTCATTTAGGACTAAGTTTTTATATGCTTTCATATCTGGTTTTATTGTGTTCTTCTCTCTACACAGAAGAGCTGCAGGTGTGTGAGGTAACAATATGTGTCTGAATCCTTATTTTTGTAAGGATATAAGCTAATATAGTTATTGTTATCGTCATTATCGTGCTTGTTTCATTTGCAAATGCCACATTGCAAATTATCCCAAAACTATGTTTCATTCACTTAATATTCAGATGCAACACCTGATCAAATCTTTACTAATTTCTTCATATACATTCATGTAGTTATATTTATACTTCAGAAATTGCATTTGTTTGTTTACTGATTTTACCCGCGAGAAGCTGTGTGAGCTTTGTAATTTGTAGCTTATTTAATCTTTGTGCTCTAATTTATTGTACTTCTTAAATCACTGTGTTTTTTGGTTCCTAACTTGTAGTTAAACTCTAAACGAGGTTTTGTTCAGCCTGCTGTATCCACAAGGAAGCGGCATATAACGCTTGATGGACCGCAGTTTGAGATCATCACCACAACCACTAATGGCATCACTAAAGCTGCACCACAGGGTCATTTACTGCTAATGCTTGCTGCCCAAAAGTGCCAGTCTCACAGTCAGGAGCTCCTTAACTGGCTTTGTCATTCATATACATATAAAAGGGTGCTATTAGAAAAACCAGAAATCATATTCACACACTTTTCCACCTCTTACTTACAGTAAGTGACACTGGTGAACCACGACCAGTTGAAAAAATATTGTTTTTCTTGTAGGTTTGATCCCAAGTCATTCAGCTAATGGTACTATCAAGACATTAAAGGATTGAGGCAGGAGCATTTTCAGGCCAGTGAGCAGCCACAGCAAATAACATCAGAAAAGACATCCATAAAGATAATCATTTTATGTTTTTTTTAAATGTATAATCATGTTTGGTATTCAGTTGTTTCCAAACATTGCAGATGCTGTGAAAATTATTTTATTTTTATGTTTATTTTCACACATTGCAAATGCTTTGATTTGATTTTGTCCCAATATAACTATACCACAACTACAAATATATATATATATATATATATATACATGGCAGTGTTTAGTACTTGTGCGTATGTGCCATTACAAGTGGATAATTACACAAAACATGTTAGTACACGGCAAAGAACACCTACGCAGACATTATCCTACAATTATTTTGTTCTCTATAATTTAGGAGTTGAAGTATTTGGCTCACCTGAAGTCAAATGCTGTTTAAAGTGTTTTCTTAATGTCCATAATGAATATTTATTCTCATGCAGGTTGCCAGAGAGACGATACGTGACATCATGTTTTTCTAAGAATTCTTGCCCTCATAGTGATGCGGGGAGTGAGTGTTTGCTCTCCGTGTGAATAGTTTTTCTTTTCGTCTTCTCTCCGAGTTAAACAAACTCTGCATTTTGGTAGGATTGTTTTGGAACCAAAAGCTGACCAAACAATTATCTGGCATAAATCATAACTTGCTGTCAGTAGACAGAAGGGCAGCACACAGCAGGCTGGTCACGTGATTCTCTTTGGAGGTAAAATAACAGTATAGTGTCAATGGCTTCACTGAAATCACTCAACATTAGCATAACAGCAGGACGGAGCTGTAATGAACGTTAAGCGTCCGTTAGGAGGCTGTTCTCATTAGCTGTGTTCTCATTACTATATTGACTAAATAAATGACCAGTGTTTGTGACTGGGTGTTTTTCTTATTTATTCTGCTATGTCATGAACTGCTGTTCAAGTTTCATACTTGTACTGTATTCATGGAACATGAACAGAATCATTCTCTGTTTGTTAAACAGTTCTTTGTAAATAGTTGCATTTAGTCAAATCAAACCAAAATGTGTTCAGTTCGTGTAGTCAGTATTTTTTGAAAGACTCAAAGATATAAGAATAAAAAATAAAAAGTCAGTTGCAACATTTTATCTCTAATTTTTTTTTTACAAATTTTAGAATCGTAAGATGTAAACTCAAGTCAGAAATGCGAGAAATAGACGTACTTACTTTCTAGAAATGTTGAATTTGCAGTTCTGAAAATCTGAATAAAAGTTTGAATTGCGAGATATTAATTCAAATTTGTAACATTTGCAAATACCTTTTTTTACTAGTACAAATTTGAAGTACTTTTAAAGTAATATCTCTCCTAACTCAATCATTTCTGAAAGTTAAAGTAATGGTTCACCCAAATACTCACGCTTATGTTTTTCCAAACCAGTAATACCTTTGTTCATCCTCTGAACACAAATAGACATTTTAATGAAATCTGAGAGCTTTCTGACAGCAAGGGTCCTACCACAGTCAAGGTCTAGAATTGTAACCACATCGTTAAACCAGTTCACATGAAATCAGGGGTTCTACCGCAATTTACGAAGCTACGAAAATATTTTTTGTGCACAAAGAAAACAAATAGATATAAATTCGCAATAACTTTTTTAATTTTTCAGATGCAGAAACAGGATTCCATATGATCGAAAGTAATTAATGACAGAATTTAGATTTTTGGGTGAACTATCCCCTTAATTGTTGAAACGGATGTCAAAATGGGAATTTTTTATTTTTGTTTTTTGCATTTTTAAAGTTTTAGCAATTTTGTGTTTTGGTTTGTTTTTCTTCTATCTTTTTCATGTGTATATATATATATAATTGCATTATTAATATTTATATTATTATTGTTGTTCACCATTTTATTTCAGTTTTAGCACAAGTTAAATATTTCAAGCAGAAAAAGCTGAAGATTTTTATGGCTTCACTTTCAGTTAATTATAACAAGTCTGGTTCAAGAGTTGTGGCCAATAGCCTTTTAGCTGAAAAAGCATGTGTGGTTGCTTCTAAAGCATATTTAAAATATTCTTTGATTTGAGACACATTGACTTTATATAGTATTCTAGTATTCAATTCTGGGATGCAGCCATGTTCTTACATTCTCTTTTTGGAGATGAGTTAGTACAAATATTAAGGTTTAAATTCATCAGAAATTGTTTGTGATTTATACCGTTAGTTAGATCCTAACATCTTCAGCTGGAGGAAAAGTGAAGAACGGCGCGACTCGACCCACCTCTTTCAATTCTGTCCTTTTCTCTCTGACTCTCACTAGCTGTCCTATTGTGTTTGCTAAATGTGGCAGGCCTGTAAGACAGCCATAAAAACAATGTAAATCTGGCCGGGACAGGCGATGGGGAAGCGCGTGAAAGACTGTATAGTCCATCTTTTATTTCACACCCCTAAACCTGTGGCCTGTCCCCTCCTTTTCCCGCTTTCCTCTCATTGCGATCCAAACTGTCACCTTTTATGGGAGTGTGTGATGGCTTCACTGTGTATGAGTGAGCGAGAGAGAATCTGGGCTAAAGAAAGAAAAGCCTCGATCGAAGGCCCCATTCACCGCTTTCTTTAACAGCCTTATTAGCTGGCTCGTTCAGAGTGAATGGGAACGTTTCTTTTATGAGGAAAGGGTGGAGGAAAAAAAAGCAGGAGGCTCGGGCAGCCTGGTGGAGAGGAGAGAGGAAAAACAAGAGGGAAAGACATATTTGCCACAGTTCCCTCCTCCTCTCCTAATCCCGCTCTCCTCCGCGACTCTTTAGCTTTCTCCTTCGGATCGGTGAAAGGGCCTGTCCAACGGAGAAGACAGTTTGGAAGGGGAGTGTGGAGCGCAGTAGGGGGGCCCCTCAGTCTCTGACATTTAGGGGTCATTGATTAGGGAGGCTCCCTGTGTGAGCACTGGGACAGAGAGGGCTTCACGGGGGAGCTGCGTGAGGGAGTCTATCAGGCACAGCTAGTAATGCTGGGAAAACGACGGGCTCCGTATGCAGCGTTATGGATGATATGTGGTGCTGCTTACACAGAGATTAAAGGAAATTACAAATCTGTCGTTACTCACTCAACCTTGTGTCTTTCAAGACCTTTTACTACAGTTTTTTACAATCGCTATGACAGTTTTTTCAATACATTTAACAGGTTTCCTAAACTCTTAACACGGTTAGCAC
>JAUCMS010000022.1:16425115-16437077 GCA_032357445.1 Enteromius radiatus | reverse complement strand
TGCTGGTGTGTTAAGAGTTTAGAAAACTTGTTAAATGTAGTGAAAAAACTGTCATAGCGATTGTAAAAAACTGTAAATTATTATTATCTACCTTGTTTGTGATCAAATAAAAGCAACCTTTAAAAAACATAAAAAAAAATCTGAATTATTTCAAATTTTTTAAGGTTTTTGACTACATTGTATCCGATTTGTTAGATTTGTCAGCAGTGGATGATTTATAATTTGTCAGATTACGCTGATTTTTTAAAATGAATCTTTAAGATGCCCCTATGCAGTTTCTTAACATTTACAGACATTCTTCGTCTGACAGAATGTTTAAAAATGTCCAATCCATGAAATGAAAAGTGTCACGACCCAAGCATGCAGGCCATTTAAAAGGCCCTGGGGTCTCTGGGGCCCCCAAAGGGTTAAAAATCCGACAGATATGCCACTAGGTGTCGCTGTTGCAGTGAATGCAGCCCTGGAGCTCGGGCAGGGGAGAAGGGAGACCCCCAGTTACGGACAAACTTTGCAGGATTGCGCAGAACTGGTTCTCGGAGGGAGCTCCAGCTCCGAGGTCTGTGATTGGAGGAGAAAGACCGAGTCCAAAAACCATCAGCCAGGAAACGTCTCGGGTTTCAGGGGGGAGTGACATTTCTTCAGGGGGTTGGAAGGAGGGAGAAAAAAATCTGGGTAAACCTGACAAAGCGTCTGAGAACAGCCAGTATCCTCAGAGACTGCGCTCATGTCACTGGATGTATATTTTGGGATGGATGTTTTATTCGGTGTTTGTTGCAGTGTTGCATCTCGTCTAGCTAAAGGCTGATGCGCGTTTGCACGAGCCGTCTGGTGAAGCAACAACTACTTGGTTTACGGACGAAAAAAAGTTTCTAGGACGCGTCATTTTTTTCCCTCTCCTGGAAGGATTTACACAAACACGCACGGATACTATCGGTGGGTCGCTATTGGCATGCGATCCCGTCGTTGGTGCCCTGTTGGATTTGGGAATAGGGAATAGTTTTGGTCGCATTCCTGACTGGATTCGGCCCATGAGCTCTCCGTTTATATGCGGATCCTGAACTTCACTATCAGCTTCTTCTTTGTAAGTTACTTGTGTTTGTATTTTAAGCGGAGATTTCATGGATATGCAACTTTTTGTCATGTCTTGCGGCTTTGCGCATGTTTCTTTACCTTCAACTTGCAAAATACGCAAATGGTAATATATTACATTAAATACGCATACATTTCTAAAGTTACGTGTTGAGTGAAAATGTCAAACCTCTACATTTTATGATTAGCCTTTATAATGGCCTTGCATTTGACTCTTTTGTCAAGGTTATTTAGCAAAAAAAAAAAATCACTTAGTTGATCTAAATGTAGCTACGCGGCCTTTCTTGCTTGCTTTATATCTTTTTCTAAGTTAAAGACAGCTTGCATAGTATACAATTAGTAATGTATGCTTTTTATGAAATAACATATAGACTATCACTGAATGAGAAAAATGTCATTTAAAACTGACGTCTTAAATGAAAGTTGCAAACCAACTCTAGGCTAATGTAATACGTAATACGAAGAAAAAATAAAAGTAAACGTTCAAAAAAACCTGTAATATTTTTTTTTTGTTGTTGTTGCGAAGTATTGCACGAAGTCAAAAATAAGTGAAAATGGTTAAATCACCACTTAATATTTGTTGTTCCTCCTCAAGCGTCATGATTTTCAAAAGTATGATTTTAATGCATTTTAGGGCAATCATTTAAAACGTGCATTTTTAGGACACTTCAATTTATTCAAATGCAAATTTGGATTTAGATTAAAAAAGCAATCGTTTTTGTCTGTTTTTCTGGAACAGTCAGGCCTGTTTGCTTTTCTTTCTTTCTTTCTTTCTTTCTTTAAGTGTCGTTTAATCATTGTAGTGACAAAATATCCTGAAGCTTCCTGCCCTGAAACCTGTTGACACTAAGCTATTAGATCTTATAAAAATGAAACACACTTACACGAGTTTGCTTTGGAAAGTTTACTTTGCCATTATTAATAATTGGATTTTGGATTTCCTTAGTCAATGGCCTCTTAAAATCAGAGCAAAACCAGAATGCTGTTTGCAAAAATCAACCAATAATGAACTGTTATCATAATTTAGATACTAATTAGTGTTGACCTAATGATAACATCTGTCCATTCTTGTTAGTCTTCAGTAATAAAATCATGATAAAGTCATTAGAGATGTTTTATAATGGGCTTCGATAAAGAACGTCCATTAAGCTCAAGTAACAATTCAACTGTAATCAGAAACACAGTGCAGCTGACTCCAGGGGAACATCAGTGTTTTTCTTTGCATTGGCTTTAAATCCTTTCTGTGTATTCAGATTTGAGTATGAATAGGTCGCTGATTAACGCCTTCAGATTGCTTTATATGTGCCGTGGACAGTGGTCTATAAAACAACGCATTCGCGAAAAAAGTTCTCGAAAGGTGACGTCATGTATTGCATTGGGAAATCTTTTTCAAAATCATACTCATGCTGCAAACCCGGGAAGCTCTGACGGTGGTTTGCTCGCTGTTTTTAATCAGCATGAGCAAAAATGCGTCTTGCGATCTCTAAGTGCATTAGTTGTCAAATCTATGAAGTTAATTGAATGGCTCGTGATTAGAAATGAGAATAAACGACAGTGCTCGTGTCCGAGCTCGTGTTGCAGCATCAAAATCCTGCATTGCTCATCTCTCGATGTAAAAAAAAAAAAAATACTGCAGAGGAACCCAATCAGTTGCCAATCATCTCACAAGCATTAAAGCCTGCTATAAATGCACACGCACGATCACAGGACAGATCAATACCGCATTTACGCGCCAGATCTGCAGAGTGACGTGAGCGCCTCCGCTGCTGACTCCCGCGTTTTCAATTAATTTTCAGGGTCTTGTTTTGAATGTTTGAAATCACATTTTTGTTTGTTCAAATGAGTATAAAGGTTTTTTTTTTTACCATAACAACAAATGCATGTCTTGTGATAGATAGATTATAGATAAATTGATATATCGAAGGATTTTCTACCGAATGTATTTAAACCAATGCATGGGAACATCTGTAGTTTGTTAGCAAGATGAATTACTCTCCCGATAAAACAAATCACTCTTTAACAAACTGGAAAATTGTCTTCTACATTATTAGTCTGTCAGTTCTTTAGAAAGTAAGACAAACTTGCAGGTAGCTCTTGAAGCAGTGGCTGATGGAGGTGTTTTGTTGGGTTAGTGTGTAGGTGTCAGATAGTAGGTAGGTCTAAAGCATCAGAGCTTTGGTATGTCTGTGGCAAGGCTCGTTTAACAGCATTTTGACACGTGGGCCTTTAGTTTCTATCTGTCTCTTTCAAAACTAGGCCCACCCACTCTCTCTGCAAGATAGTTGTGCTTCAAATGATTTGAAATATTCACACTAGATATGCAGGGCCCATGCCAGAGTGTTTTATAGCAAAACAATACTTATTTTCTAATTGTTTCTCCTCTTGTTTTTATTTTGGGGATCCCCTGCCCCATCCTCTCTGCTGCCCTCCTCAGCCCAGGTGATTGGTGGCAATTCCAGTGAGTGACCGACCGTACAGCCTGCAGTTCATGGTTGGGTGGAGCCCCTCAGATGGGATCCGTGTCCAGGGGGAGGCCGAGGAGGGGGGGATGGGGAGACACGCCCGCTGCTGACGGGATGTCCTCCCGAGGGTGGCTTCTGGGTGCGCTCCTGCTTTTGACCCTGGCAACGGCGTCCGTGGCAAGGCCGTCATCGAAGATTGCTGAAAAGGTGGAGACTGCGAGAGAACATGAAGGTAAGGAATAAGAGCGATGGAATATCGTTCAAGAAACATTCCTAGTTTTAACAGCAGGATCTTGTTTGGAATTCTCGATACTTCAGTGGTGACAAGAAAACAGATGCTTCTTTACTGCTTAATCGCTATAAAAACAACTCTCTTCTCCTACGCAGCTGCACCTATGTGTGAAAATATTTTGTTTTTATTGGGGGAAGTCTTGGGGAAAATTAGGGGTGAAACAAAACATCGCCACACGGAATATCTCGCGGTATAGGTAGGATTCCTCATGGCTTCATACATCATTAGTTGTAGCGCAGATTTATGGGATGAAACTTTTCATAAACGGTTGTTTTCAGCCCTTCAAGACAGCCAGGAAAGTTCTGAGGAGGTGCTGCTTTGCAATGATGTGTGGTTTGGAGGTTTTATGAGTTGCTGTATGCAAACCCTGGGAAGTACTTCTTCTATATGGAGCCCGTCTTTGAAATTCTGATAATTATGTGGAGAAAGCAGTTTAAGCGTATATCTGGCGTCTTTGAACTGCGAACCCTGAGGTTTTATAATGTATGGAATTATTTTTTGTATGCTATATACTCACAGCAGCTCGTTTCAAAAGAGTCGCTTTTAGGATTTTTGTGGTTCCACTCGTAACGTCTCTTTTCCTTTCTCCCCCCATATTTTCTCTCTCTCTCTCCATCTGTCTGAGTTTAATGTTGTTCAGAGTTGAGGACCACACACATACCTGCTAGCTTGGCATGCAGATGCAAACCAACCCGTATTAGTTTGTTTGGGAAGAAAATAAACCTTATATGCTTTCAGATTTGAACTAAAATTGAAACAAGATATTGTCCGCTCTTTTTGGAGGTTTCCTGACTTCCTTTTAACGGGATGTGGTTTGTCATCATCTTCATTCCTAACTCTAAGTAAAAACACTCATTTTATTAGCTTTTTTGGCACTTTCTGAAGTGGTGAATTCCCAGTGGCGTGTCCTGGCCCAGTTTTGCCACATTCTACTATTAGTAGTCGTGATTATTGATGTGATTTTTCCATTTTGTTTGGGGGTAGCAGGTAATAATGAGAACTGTTACGTTGGATAAGTCTGCTTTTGTTTCCTCTGGCCTTAATCACTATGTTAATTAAAGGGTTGTCAAACACAATCACTGGAAGAGGCCACCCCACCCCCAACCAACACTTTCCAGATGCCCTTTGACCTCAGGGTTAAAGGTGGTGAATAGTAGGGTTAAAGGGAAAGTTCACCCTGAAATAAAATTCTGACATTGCTCAACCTCATGTTGTTCAAAGCCCACTCGACTTTTCTTTTTACTTAGAATTCGAAGCGAGATGTTTTGAAGAATCTCCAAACAGGCTATTTTTCAAGCAAAAAGATTTAAATGTTTACTGTATTTTTGATAAATATTACATTTAAGTTTGAAATTTAAGTGAAAATTGAAGTAGACTTGCATGGACTGCTTTTATTCTTCCCTTGTATGGGAAAGAGCAGCTCAGAAATGTTTTAAAATATCTTGCTTACACTTGTTTAGAATGACACAAGGCTTGATTAAATGAAAGATTCTGCTTTTTTGGATGAACTGTTTCTTTAAGAGTACAGCCTCGCTTAACATCCCAAATACAAAAGACGCTCTATTGCGCAATATTGCGTTGCATTGCTCTACTGGTTATCTTTTGTGTAAAGTCAGATGCTTAACTTTTCATCTTCTAATGCTAAGTGGTGTATGTTGTGGAACTTTGTAAGACGATTTGCACTTTTCTCTCCTATCATATGATGAGATTACGAGAGGTCATGTGATGGAGGATTAGGTGGCTGAAGTGGTGTCATGTGATGCTTATAGGCTGGGAGCTTTTGGTGAAAGGTGGAGAGCGCTAACCACACCAGTTTCTTATGGTACAGACGTGACTCAAGTAGTCGAATGGTTGTGCTAAACATGTTTACTTTTTGTACTAAAGAACACTATATGTATCAGTTCAACAAAAAAACGCCCACCCCTGGAGGGAAACTACAACAGCCCCCACCTGATACATGTAAAGCCCACCAAGGGTTCAGTTGTGTTTCTGGGAGGGGTAGTTGTTTAAGATAGCATATCAGTTTAGAATTCCTGGGCTGGTTTTTCTGTGAGAGTTATATGATAGAAATATTCCATTACCTTCCTGAATCGGCAACGTCGCTAACTTAAATGAGTTTTATTTGGAACAGGCTTCTCTGTAGACGTGATAAAGGCTGGGAGAGCGGTCGAAATCTTCTCAGAGGTTGGAAAACAACACATTGTGAAAGTGTGGGAAAGCAAACTTGGATCAAATGTAATCTGACAGGGCTTAGAGCACAATAGAGTTGAAGATCTTCGCCCTTTATTCTCTCATTCCCTGCCGCCCCATAAGGTTTGTGGTTGGAACCAGAGGTATGGCCAGGCTGACCCAGTGGTGGAAAATTTGGAATCGCACAAGCTTGTTCGGATCATTATTATTTGGATTGTGTGATTTATTTATTGCCATTGGAGTGGTTCTGCTGGTGTTTTAGTGTGCGTGTGTGCCCTGTTGGTTTGGACAGAATTAGACACAGTCCAAACGGAGCTTTGATGATGTTTAAAACATTGGCTGGAGATCCAAGAGAATCTCTCGCTGTCTTTCCTGCCATCACTTTTTTTTTTTCCGGAATCGGAATTATCCTCAATTCTTTGCTCTCTGCCTTTTTAACCCTGAGAGTTTTCTTCTCACAACCCAGACGTTTCTGTTCACGACAGTGACGATACCTGAAGCCGAAACGGCAGAACTGTTAAGAGATGCTCAGCCTCTCGATAAGTGTGCCTTAAAGTGACCTCTTGCATACAGTAGGGGGTTTCCTGGGCGAATCATTCTCTGTTTGTACCAAACGTCCTAAATCATGATAGTAAGTTTCTGTGATAAAAGTGTCAGCTCACACCCTTTGTTTATTGTGTTTTCTCGGGTGAATAAAACCTCACTCTCCCACTAAACAAACTAAAGGTTTTATTTTTCCTCCAGAAAATGTTTATATTGCAGTTGGCCGGTGTAAACTTTGCAGTGTTTGCATGTGTGCTGTGTATGCTGTAGGGTTAGGGTTAGGTATAACGTATTACGTATAACCCTATATGTAAAAAGTACATATATATATATATATATATATATATATATATTAGTACAAATATTTGGTGGTTGCCTAAGAATTTCAAGTGCTTTCTAGTTGTTTCAAGACATAAAAGGTAACTTTAAAGTCAGTATGATTTTTTTTTTATCCTCCCCATTATTCATTTAAATAACTTACTAGCACACCTCTCCTCAAGAAGCCACATGATTTTATGCATAATTCATACAATATAATTCAATATATTATTCAATATAATTCATATTCATACATCATATGTAGCGCAAACAGCACAGAGCAGGTTACATGCTAAATTGAAAAGTTAGCAATTTGCTCAAATCGCCCAGTAAATTCCCGCGTTTATATGTGACTCCAGAGGTTTTGGAGGGAAAGTTGGCCAATGAGATTTTCCCGGATGCTTGTGTTGCCGTGGGCGCCCCTGAGAGGCCTGTGCTTTTGGCTGGGCATGCCATTGTCATGACAATAAAGCTTGCAGAATTACAATTTGAAAGGCGATTGTGATTAGGAAAGAAAAGGAGCGGCTACGGCAGAGTGTTGGGATTTAACTGGAGTAGAAAAAGGGAAGGGTGAGAAAATAAGGAAGGAGGGGAACGTGACAGGAGAGCAGGGTGAATACGCAGCTTGTGTGTGTAGAGTTAACTTGTGTGGGGCGGCTGTGTTGTCTGCTGAACCCCTGTGATCTAATTATCAGTGCTTGCTAAAGTAGGCATTGCTATGTTTAAACAAAACTTTTTTTTTTAACAAACCAATTTTTGGCATTTTTGTAAAATTACATTTGGCATTCATTGCATGAGCAAAAAGTCATTTATAAAAATGCTTTTTTTTTTTTTTTACAAATTTAATCATGTTCTGTGATTTCAAGTAGTGTTTTAAATTTGTATTAAATAAAAAGAGCAATTTAGCATTTTTATTTAATTACATTTGGCATCAGTGAAGACTTTTGCATGAGCCATCATTTTTTTTAAAGTGAGAGGTTTTAAAGTTATTTTTAATAATGTTTCATGGTTTAATTTTATGCAAAACTTAAGCCATAAGAATAATGAGAAAAAAATGCTTTCTAATTATGTAGGCATCAACTATGACATGTGCATGAACAAAAACTCTTTATACTTTTATACTTTTATTAAACTACATTTGGCATTAACAAATATACTAGTATCTTTATGAACACTTAGGGGTTTGCAACTCCATGGTTGGGCAATACTGGACAAGTGGAGATAGGGTGTATATTTCTGTTATCAGAGCCATTTCATCATAGTCTCGTCACAGACGCATCTCATCCTCCTGACCCTGAGCACTCAGTGAAGCGCACAGCGGTCTCGATTCCAAGCGGGCGGAGACAGAAGGATAATAGTGTGAGAATTGGACAGACTGAATCCTGTCACAGTTTGGTAGAGAGCCTAATCATCTGTTCTAGCGGAGGCGCAAATGAGACTTGGTGGAGCGGACGGGAAGTGCGAGACAGTCCGTATCCGTCACTCCTGACGGGACGTTTGATAATAACCGCCACTCACAGCACGCTTTTCAATAGCCTTCACATCAAAACACAGGAGAACAAATACAGTCACACCTCGAGAAATGGAGTTAGAGTGTTTTTTTTCCTGCACGTGTTTCATAAATTATTCCACTTTAAGCACATGAGAAAAATACCACGTTTATTGTGGCAGAGAAGGATGCTGCTCTGACCTTTCCCAAGACGAAAAGTATAGAATTTGCAGGATGTCAACAGGTTGTGGATTTGTGGAGGGTCGGTGTCTTCTGGACGGCAAGGGGCCGGTCGGCAGAGTGAGGGGTGAAAGGTCAAAGATCAAATCAGAGGAGCAGGAGGTGGTGTTGATGGTAAAGAACAGATGTACTGGACCTGAAGAGTAAAGAGAATGAAAGCATGTTGAATGTTTAAAGAGGGGTTGAGCTTGCATCAATTACTCAAACTTTATCATAGTGCTGTGAGAAAAGCTTTTTTAACCTTTGAATTATGAAGCTGTTTTTAAATGTCGTATGATCGGTTAAAATTGATTGAAACTGGCTGGTTTGTTTTTTCTTCGTTGCACTGCGACATGACGGTAAATATTAAGTTAACTTTTAAAATAAAACGAAATGAGCTTGAATGCACTGGAAGCTGTCCTTGTCTTCCATATGCATACATGTATAAAAACTGCAATAATTTGGATGGTTTAGTTGGAGAGCTCTTCTGTCTCCTTTTATCTGCTTTTTTTGCATGGCTCTTTCTTTTTTTAAGCATGCACAGCTTAATCTTTTGCACTGCTTACTTCAGTTCCCCTTAGCATTTTATCTGTTTGCTATTTATATACTAAAACTTTAGTGAGACTCGATCGTCCACTGATCATGCTATAGTGTGTATGTAAAAAAAAAAAAAAGCTGATCCACATGTGTTGGCTTTCTAACAGGACTTGAGTGGGAGCAGGCCTGTTTTTTTTTTTTTTTAGTTTGTCTTTAATCGTACAATAGAGGGAAATACGCAACCAATTACAGTTAAATAACAGTTGGACAAACAGAGGCCTCCGGAAGAGCAAGGCAATGAATACCGGTCCCATCAATCAACAGCAGAGTTCGTTCTAAGGCCGCACCGTCGCGAAAGGCATAAAGGAAAAGGTAATTGTTTCCGGAGTAGCGAAAAAAGGAACAATACGGGAACTAAACGTGTGTAGGACAACGTGCCTGGGGAGAGAGTTTAGACCTTCAAGCACACTCCAAACCCCTCGAGGACTGAACGCAAGTCATATGACTTTCCCTTCCTGTGGTTCTGCCATACATGTTCACAAAAGGACAAGAATGTGCAGAAAGATAGGTGTGTTACTACGAGAAAGGTAGGGAGTGTCTCTGCGCTGATTATTTCTGACAAGTCTGACCATGTTTCTCCATACCTCTCGCTTTCAAAGTTTATGTCTTTTTGTATGCTTAGAAAGCTGTTTAGTCTGCCTTAATTCATAGTTTCCGCCTAGATGCGGTAGGTTACTGTTAGCGCTGTACAATCATGGGATCTTCTACAGTGCCGGAAGTTTATTAGTGGTTCTTAAACGCCACGCATTTGCATTCACTCTTTGTTGTCACAGAAGTGGATCATAGTGTACTGGCCAAATTACTGAACAATTAGTCTGGGGTTGTGCTGAACGTGTTTGCGGTCTGGGCTGCATTTCTGTGGTCTGGGTTTAATCATCCAGCTATGTTAATTGGCCAGAAATGTAATATCTGTGCTGCTGTTGCTCAGACTGTATCATACAGATTGTACAGTTTCCATCTGTATTAGCAAGTGTGGATGGCTTTTTTTCTGAAGGCTGTTTCGACCTCATTTAAGTCACTGAGTATCAGCATCAAGGCACCGATGTGGTTTCTGTGCAGTACAGTGTTCGTCATTGTTTATCATTCTACCCATAAGATTAAGTGAATTAAATGGATAGAATAACATGAATTCCTCTCTCTCTACTTCTCATTCTGACCTGATTGGGGTGTTTGATTTCTGTTCATCTTGGCTTTGCTCTCAATGCAGTCTTGGGTGAACAGAAATGGATATAGTTGGTATGTTTTGCTTCACATAAGTAGTATTTAGCTCAAATGGGTTTATAATTTACAAAAAAAATGAATTGATTGAAAAAAAAAATCAGTGTCTATATATATATTTATATGTAAGTATATCCATATTTAAACAGTGTTTTCAATATAGTGCTGTCAAACGATTAATTGAATTCAAAATAAAAGCTTTTATTTACATAATACATGTATGTGTATGTATGTTTGATTAATCATTTGACAGCACTGATTTCTAATTGCATTCAAGTAATTATAATATAATGCAAATTAACTTAATTCTGCATTAACTTAATATTTGCAGATATTTGTGCTCTCACTACATGGAAAGCATCATTGTTGTGTTTCCCCCCTTAATACACATACCACTTTATTTCAATCTGTATTCAAACCTTTGATTTTTCTGTTTTAGGTGCCTCACTCTGAGGCCAGTTGACATTCCTTATGAGCATTTGGCTAGCCAATATAGTCATTGTAGAGCATAATTAAAGATAATGGAATAAACCGGCAATAACGGGCTCAATTCTAATGCGTGAGGTCGAGGTTGAAATGACAGGGGAAGGAAAACCGAAGGCTCTGTTTATGAAACGAACAAATATTGAGCTCTATTTCTCGACTGGCACCTCTTTCATGTCAGTGCACTGCTAACGCCACACTTTTTTCCCACTGGTACAGCTGCATGCTTCCAGAAACGCTCTGTATACACCATTCACAGCTAATGGGACGCTCTGAGGTGTCTGTATTTGGGATTTTTTGACTTTTGGGTGATCTGTTCATTTAATTGAAGCCTCTTCTCCACACTAGTCACTCTAGGGATGTTATTTTGGTGCAGTGTTTTTCGTCTTACACTCTTTCTCTTTCTCTGTGCACCCTTTCCTCCTGCCCTCCTATCTTTTCCCCTTCGCTCTGCAGAGCCTCCAACCAAAATCCAAAACTCTAAGCCCACCCTGTGCTCGGTGCACCCGGGTGAACCGCTCAAGCTCAACTGCCCGCTGCCTGAGGCGGCCGCCATCGTCTGGACCAAAGACGGCTCCTCGCTGGGCCCTGACAACCGCACGCTCATAGATCAGGAGTGGCTACACATCCGCGATGCCACCCCTAAGGACTCGGGCCTGTATACGTGCAGTGCCGCGGGATCCCGAGCCGGTGACATGCTTTGCTTCATCGTAAACGTTACAGGTGAGACACTTGTCTACCACAGGTGGCCCCATCTACTGAATGAGACTACTGTATGATATTCGTAGATGAGTCTTGGCACGCTGTATCTGCCTGAACTAAATGGTTGGGCTTGTCTATTTTCATTGGATTTTTACAGTTTGGAGTGCTATAAACCAGAAGATGTAGGCTTTAAAATGACTTTGCATGCAGCATTTGGAAATTACATCCTGAGTTTGATTTTCCTTTGTATTGTTTTTTTCAAAACATTCGTTGGCTATGTATATTGAGTAGTGCTGGGCAATGATTAATCGCGATTAATCGCATCCAAAATAAAAGTTTTTCTTTACATAATATATTTGT
>JAUCMS010000022.1:16397193-16418201 GCA_032357445.1 Enteromius radiatus | reverse complement strand
TGATTTTAGCAAATGGCTGCAATATAACAAAGAGTGAAACATTTAAGGGGGTCTGAATACTTTCCGTACCCACTGTATATCCCTTTCACATAATTGTGGAATATATATTTTCTTAGATTTGCAGTTTAAAAGACTTGGAAGGTTTAATTTTCATTTTTTGGGGTGAACTGCCCCTTTAATTCACTGCTCTTTTCAATAGTATATTGTCTGAGTAAAGCTAGCTCATCTAAACCTCAAAACCAAGCTATATTTTTGAATGCACACTCCCAAGAACATGCACACATGTACAAAACGCAGGCACGCCAGGCTCACACACACACATATACATGCTCCCTATTTAGGGCCCCTGTTCTGGGTTAAGTAAAAGCAGTCTTTCAGAAGGTCTCTGTTTTTCTTTTCTGTTTTATTGCATGGCCGTAAAGCCCTTTTGTGTCTGGCTCAGTCTAATACTCTCATTGCAGAGAAAGCAGGAGAGAAAAGAGGCATAGGAAGGCATAATGCTATGCTGTTTTTCACTTTAATGTCAGACTAACTTACCTGGAAAGTCTATGAAAACAACAAGATGAGAAAAAGAAGGTCGGGAGAGAGAAAACATTTTCCCTGTGCCGGAATAGGAGTCTTGCTGACCCTTCTAACAGGTCAATGAAAGTCTGAACTGGCCTGCATTTCTGAGCTGGACAAAGTACAAAGCGCTGACACTTAAAAGAGCCAAAAAGACTCCAATTATTGCTGTTTATTGTGGACGTCGGCCAGATTCCAGAAACTTCTACTGTAGTTCTCTTCCAACAATAGGCTCCTCTACCAATTTGTGCACACATTATATACATATTTGAGTATAGGACACCGTCTACTACCACTGGCACTCGAGTTTGGAGATGAATCACAATAATTTAAGACAATAAGTGTAAACATATAACAAACTAATTGTTTTTGCTGATAAATTTCAATGTTAATAAGTTCTCCCTAATCTTGACTTGCATTACTTCATGCTTAACCTCAATCTTGTTCATGTGTATAAATTAGTTTCTGCATAATAAACCATACAGAAACATCTCTACTGATTGACGTTTCAAACCACCCAGACCTAGTTGGCGCAGTAACTTAGTTCGTCTCCACCCTGATTTCTCCCTCAACCAATCCCATGCCACAGACCAAACAACCCCACCCTGATTGTTTTTGGTCTGCTTATGCTAAGTCAGCAGGTTATCTAGAGTTCAACAGTCTTGTTTTGGGATGCCAGATCAGCCTGCAAATGCCTGGCTTATGATGTAATTGATCGATGGTCATTTGGTGGAGAATGCAGGAGAGACACTGGCACTAGTTCTTAACTTGTGCTTGACTCAATTGGCTTTTTAGAGGAGGATCACTTGGAAAGTTGTTTGGTAAGGGTAGTGGCTAGCAAACTCGAGTGAGCAATATTAAGTGATAACGTTACTTTTTGATTCTGCTTGGAGATTATAATTATGATTCACAATTACCAGTTTGGATTTTAATAAAGTATAGAAAATAAAGTTTAACTATTAGATATCAAACATGTTTAGTCTTTTTTTTTTTTGCAAAACATTCTGTTGCAGCAATCCACAGCCTAAAGAATACTTACTTAATGTACATTTGCTTACTGTTTTGCCAAAAACTAATATAGACTAACTAATGTAGATTTTAAACATCAACGTAAACAGTCAGTACATAATAAGAGCAAATAAACAAATTAGCAACAGCACAAATTAATACAACCAAACCAAGTTCAGGTACAGAATAATGTTTATTTTTGATAAACATTAATGGCATATATGACTGCAGGAATATTAGGCTGCTGTCACTTTAAGAGTTATTGCACCAATCTAATATAATTCTATATATGAATTTTCAGTTTAAATGCTGCTTGTGTTCACTTAAGACAAGATCTACTGTGTTTACAAGGATATTTTAATTTAATTAAAATCATTTCATCAGTTTGGAACCAGTTCTCGATAGGCAACCTTAAACACAATCAATAAAAAAACTTGCTAGCGTCTCCAAAGGAAGACTTTCTGCCAGACTTGGAGATTTTGTAAGGTTTAGATCTTTGTGTGTCTCCACCTTTTTGTTTCTCATCTGTTCTTCTTCATCTGTCTGTCTCTTCTTTTCACTGCCCATCTGTTGGGCATCCTTTATCCTCTGCATCCCTTGACCCCAGCCCCTCTTTTTCTTCGCTCTCTGTTTCAGCTTTGCACCATTGTTTTGAGCTTTTCTTGTGCCCCCTCTTGTGCCCCTCAGTCCTAAATCCTCTTACTTCCCTCGCAAACCTTCACTGCATGTCTGTGAAGGTTGACCTCTCCACATCTCCTGTGTGACATCATGCCTGTGTGTCTGTGTATTTTGGGGTAACCAGGAGACGTGTGTCACAATTACAGGGCAAGAGTACTCTTGTGTTGTGAAGACAATGAGGTGTGTGTTTGTAAAGCGGTTTAGACTGTTTAGTTTATGATTTTTTCCCCCCCTTTTTCTTTGGAAAACGTGATGCCGTAGTTCTAACTGGATCCAAATCAGGGTTATTATAGTTTACTTTAAACTACAATCAAAAAAATAAACATAATTAAATAAATAAATAGTTATTTGAAATAATAGAATAACCTGAAATAAATAAAAAAAAACATTAACATTTTATTTTGTATTTATGTTTTTTTATTTGCCAGGTTTAAATTTTAATATCCCAAACTAAAACTGTTATAAAAATGTATTAAAATAGGCATATTTTAAAAACAAAAAATTATACAAATGACTAAAATGTTAAATAAAATGTTAATAAAAACATTAACATAAAAAAATCTGGTTATTAATAAAAAATTTAATTATTCAGAACTAACACTGACAATTGTGTCCTTATATAAACAGTGACTTTTTTTTTTCAAACAATAGGAAACTTGAAGGTTTCTGATCCGCCAACGCTGCAGGAACTTCTGCAGAAATACAGTGGACACTTTACATCTGTCTTATTTTTCCTCCACTTTGCCTTTCTTCATCTGTTTGTTCAGTCCTTTATCAGCAGAGATAACGCAACAGCCTCTGTTTTGTGAGAGTCTTAACAGCAGCTTAATAGGACAGTAGGTGTGGTGATCTGTCTTATCATGCAAATTGGGCTGGTTTCCACAAAATAAAAAAAAACAAAAACATTTTCATTATTGATAATAATAAGAAATGAACAGCAAATCAACATGTTAGAGTAAAAGATTGATGCTGATTCATCGCAAGAATAAATTACATTCTAAAATATATTCAAAAAGAAAACTTGATTTTAAATCGCAATAATATTTCATAACTTTTCTTGATTTTTCTATAATTTTGAGCACATAGATTCAGCTTTCATGAGCATACAATCTTATTAAAAACCTTACCATCCAAAAAAGTAGTGTCCTCTGTAAATTTTTATATAATAATGTTCATTCTTCTTCCTTTCTGTCAGAACGCTCTCCTCACCGGCCCATTCTTCAGGCAGGCCTTCCGGCCAACGTCACTGTGCAAGTTGGAGAGGACGCCAAGTTCGTCTGCAAAGTATACAGCGACGCTCAACCTCACATCCAATGGCTGCAGCACATTGTGAAGAACGGCAGCCGTTACGGTCCTGATGGACACCCTTACGTCCGGGTGTTGAAGGTATGCTTGGTTGTCATTTTGGGCTGCTTAGATCTCCTATTTCCACTTATCCTTGCAATTTTGGGGAATACGAACTGCTTTTATTTTCAAATGTTTTGATGCAGGTGATTTCTCTGAAGATGCAAAAAACAGAACTCTATTCTTTGCAGGAGATATTCCCGTATGTCCGGGTAGTGCTCCCTCCTTTTCTGCTCCCCCGAAGAGCAAAGGCTCTTTCACACCAAGCAAAGATAAAGAAACGATAAAGATATAGTTCTTAAAATCATTCAATATTAAAGAATAGCAGCATCCACACGACAACTTGTACAGAAACGTTGGAATGATTTTCAGAATTTTTTTTCCAGCTGATGAATGATACAAACATTGACAGCCAATCAGAATCCATCCTGCTGTCATGAGCTGGAGAATTTAAAGCGGCAGAAGCACTCGCGCTGAGAATAAACAGACAATATCGTTAAATATCGTTCTTCATAGTTGTAATTCTTGGTGTGAATAGGGCTTAAGTGAGATTATAACAGGCTCCCATATGTGTGTTTTGTTCCTCGTTGCGGTGCCTCCTAGCGTTCGGGCATAAACAGCTCGGACGTGGAAGTGCTCTTGCTCACCAACGTCACGGAAGAGGACTCTGGTGAATACACGTGCCAAGTGTCCAATTATATCGGTCAGGTCAGCCAGTCCGGTTGGCTCACTGTCCTACCAGGTAAAAACAAGAACGAGACAGCGTCCCCTTCCCCTCTGCTGGTGTTTTGGGTTGTTTTTTTAGTCGTCATGGTGATCCTGGGATTCTCGCTGAAACATTGTGGTGCTTTTCTTGTTTTTTGGTGGATCTTTCCTGGTGCCCAATCAGCCATGGAAACAAGCCTTTGGTCTGTCGTTGCCGCTGCCTTCCTGTTCTGTTCTGTGTCAACTTTCCCTCCTACCCTTTGATTTATCACTTTTCTTGGCGAAAAGACAGCGGCTTGTTTTCCATGTTTCTTTACTTGTGTTTGCATGAACCCTTGAGGATCTGGTGGGTTCACCTGTGTTGGGTACAGAAGTTTCAGTCTTCATTGTGCCGATTTTATCCTGCCCTTTCTATTTGAAATTCTTCTTCTCTCCTGAAGTGGAACATCTACCATCTCTGTAATGCGTAGATGGGAAGTACAAGCATTGAACATCTCCTTTTCTCTTCTTGGTATTATGGGTCTGATTTGTTTCTTTTCTTTTCTTTCTTCCATCTTCCTTTTCTCCTGCGTTTCTCTCAGACGGCAGGTGTGAACACTACGGACAAAGAGATTGAGGTGCTCTACCTGCCTAATGTAACTTTCGAGGATGCGGGCGAGTATACGTGCTTGGCGGGTAACTCTATTGGGATCTCCTATCACACTGCTTGGTTGACGGTGCTTCCAGGTATACACTCATCCTCTACTGCTTCCGTACCTACGCCTTCTTTATGTCGAAAGCCATGTTGGTTGAAATTGCACCGTTGGTTTTGAGAGGGAACAAGAGGCATTTGGGACAGTGCTCAACAGTGCTGGTTTTAGTAGCATTATACTGGTTGCTAATATTTTCAAAAATAAAGTCCGTACGCTGAAATTACAGATCCGAAAGCTACATTTATAAATGTATTTATAATTTATTTAATATTTTGACTTACATTTCATTTGTTTATTTTCTGTTTTCTATTTCATTTTAGTTTTTTTTTTTTTATATATAAAATATGTATGTGTGTTATATGCATAATAAATATATACAAAACACACATATATTATGTAAAGAAAAAACTTTTTTTTATGCGATTAAATATGAATAATCTTTTGACAGCACTATGTAATTAATGTTTATTTTTGGTTTTAATTAAAAAAGGGTTCTTTAATTTTGAACATTTAAATCATTTGAATTTGTTCATCAAATGTTATGAAATAATATTTTGGGCTGAAACTGCACCCAAGTGTCTCAAGAAGTTCCCTATTAGTTTTCTCTTCCTAACTAACATTTTTGATTTATGGAATAGTTTAAAATGAATAATTCTGTCATTATTTACTCACCTTCATGTTGTTTTAAAGTTTGACTTTCTGTGTAATCCCAAGTGAAAAAAAAGTCCATATGTCAAATAATTTTGCGAATGGGAGACATAGGGAATGTGTTCAGGGGACTGAATAGGACTATATTGCAGTCTTAAGAACCATATGGTAACCGTATTATACAAAAACGAGCAATGTTTTATTTACAAATGAAAGTTGAATGGGTTTAAAATGACATGAGGGTGATTTTTTTCACATTTTCTGAATTGTTCCTATATGTTTCTAAGTCTTTCCATTTCCGCTCTAATAACGGCTTTGTTCTCTAAAGAAAGTCCTTCTCACATGCTAGACTTTCTTAGTTATTAGAGCCACTTCACAACCTCTCTGTCTGTGCCTGTGTGTGGTTTTGAGTGTGCTTTAGAGCACCAATATAAGATCTTTTTTGAATATTGTCAGGTTTAATTGAATATTAGTGAATTTAACATAGTTTTACAAGCACAAAGGCTATCTGTGGTCATGCACGAGACAGCATCCTGTGTTCATGCTAACATGCATAATGCAACAGCGTGCACCTCACTGCATTTTAATAAGAGTCCATTTCCTGACCAGGAAACAGACCAAATCTTTGACCGCAAATGGCACCACTTACTGGTCTGCGGTCAGACAGATGGAAGTCACTGTGTGTGTGTGTGTGTGTGATCGTATACATGAAGTGTGCATTTCTTAAGGACCTCGAGTGTCAGGAAGTACTTCAATACTGTGGTCATATGTAAACCATTTTGTGAACGTGTGTATGTTTGCAGATGTTTGCAGGGGCCATTGAATGTCAGGAAATATGCTGATGGAAATATGATGGAAAGAAAAATCACCAAAGAGATCTCTTTAATATCTCACTTATTAAACTGAGATCAAGTTGAAGCTTAAGTCTGGGATTTTTCACCAGAAATGTCATGCGTCTTAGTATGAACTCCAAATGTTGAACTGATCTTCAGATTCATATAATAGCTCATACTTAAGTTGATACTTAAATGAAAAGTTTTCTGAGCTAAGGAAGACAAACATCTCAATTAAATCTCCAACTGACTGGTCAGACTGGTGTTATTAGTTATTTATTGCTAAAGCCTTGGACGAAAACTAGTTTGTAGAACATTTAATAGTTTGAAAGTGTTTGTGTGTGTGTTTGTTGGTTCTCTTTTCCTTTCCTTTTCCTCTCCTGTTTTGTTATCACTAGCAGAACATCTTGCTCTTAAACCTTAATGACCTTCATAGCCATCTTAAAACTGCGCTGTGTCCAATATTAAGGTTTCTGGTGAAGTATTCCTCTGTATGACCTAAAGCCTTCTTGTTGCCTCACTACTTCCGATTCTTCTCGCTGCTCTACAGCCGAACCAGACATCCTCGAGCCAGACTATCCTCCAGACTATGTGGAGATCGCCATCTACTGCATAGGTGTCTTTCTGATTGCCTGTATGGTGGTAATCGTGGTGGTTTGTCGAATGAGGACGTCTGCTAAGAAGCCAGATTTCGGGAGTCAGCCGGCAGTGCACAAGCTGACCAAACAGATCCCTCTGCGCCGCCAGGTAACAGAAAGTAGATAAAGAGTTCTAGAAATCTTATACATACCTACACACACACACACACGCACACACTAATATAATGAGTTGTCTTTGAATTATGCAATTAGTGGGGGTTTCTAAGGAATGTTCATGTTTAGTGATTCAAACCAAGTATTGCATTTTGGCATCTAACTTGTTTTGGACATTTGTGCTACGGACATAAATGATTCTTCAAATCATACAATCATGTTTTTTATGTACTATTGAAATTTCTTTTTAGATGTAATGAATCATATTTTAATGTAATTTATTGTATTAACAAAATTGAGCCTGAGATAATTGAGAAGATAATTACTTTTATATTTGTATTATTTTATATATGATGATATCTTATTGTATACATTTTATTTAAAATGAGTTAAAATTAGTTTATATTTTATATAAACTAGTGCTGTCAAATGATTAATTGCACAAAAAAAGAAAGGTGTTTGTTCACATAGTATGTGTGTACTGTGTATATTTACATATTATGTACATATAAATACACACACATGCATGTATATATTTAATAAGTTTATATATTAAATACATTTAAATATGATATACATACATATACAATTATTCATGATTAGCATGCTTATCATGTAATATATAAAGATAATTGAGATAATTCTATAAGTGACTTCTGTATTTATAATTTATGATTTGATATGAATATATGATTTATATTATAATTTTGTATTAAATTTATTAAATGTGTATTTTGACATAATCTACATTTTTATGAATGTTTATAAAAAGTTTATATAGAAACAACTCTTCTATTATTCTAGATAAAATATTTCAAAAGTTTGTACATTTAAGTTTTGTATATAAGCGCCTTTGTTGTAAATATTTGTATAACATGCCAAGTTTTTTTTTATTGAGAAGTTGAAGGTATGCTATATGGTGGTAAGTTGGAAACATTCTTTGAAACCATACAATTTTGAGCAAATTTATGATGTGTTATAAACCTAAAAAAAAAAAAAAAAAGAATAAAATGCATGGCTTTTAGGTTAAGGTTACTTCAATTAATCCTGATAGAATATGTGCTATTATTTGTGTCATATAAGCCAAAGCTTCCTATATTAATAATGTCGAGCTGCTAAATGCACACAATCACAAACACACATGTAGGTGTTGTCTTCAAGACTCAGGTGATCAGCCATCCGTCTTTCCCCTTACAGGTGTCGTCTGACTCCAGCTCCTCCATGAGCTCTAGCACCCCATTGGTCAGGATCACCACTCGCCGTAGCTCCGCCCACGACGACCCCATCCCAGAGTACGACCTCCCTGAGGATCCTCGCTGGGAGTTCTCCAGAGACAAGTGAGCGTCCTTGTGTTTCACTTCTTTAAAAATATCACAATCATTATGATATCATCCGGCTCATTATTTATGATGAAAATGGGCTTTGAATTTGGCATTTGCATTATATTGCATTGCTAACAAGTCTTCACTAGCTTCATGCTTGTTGTTGCCAAGACATAAAGAGCTTTAGTCCCCAAAACAAAGCTTTTCTCCTTTACGGATGCACTTTCTGCCTGGTGTTTTACTTAATATGTGCAATCTGGCAACCCTACATGCATGCTGACTGATGCCGGAACAAGAGATTTCTGCTTACATGAAACTTTCATACAGCCAAAGCGTGTCTTTTTTTACAAGCCTTTGTGCTGTTTGTGTAACCAAATCTGCCATGATTGAACTTTCAAAGTTTCGTTTATAGATCTTTTGTGTCTGAATTGGTGTTGTTGTTTTTTTTTAATGATGTTAATCATGTGAAAATGTCACAGCAATGTTAGTTTAAGTTGTCTAATGTTAATACAAATGACAAAACACTAACTAAAACACAGTGTATGTTTTGACTCATTAGTGTTGCCAGATCTCGCTAAAAATAAAAACAGGCCCATTAACTCAAATCCAAATTCGTTATCTTGGGTACTAGCCACACACCAAAATATAGCAATCTGCCTATTAACTATTGACCCCAAATGATAATCTCAAAGATGCTTAATAATAAGTGGACATGGCAACCTACCAAATATAAACAAAACTCAATGGTGGTTTAATTAAAATCACTGAACATAACAGGTCTTTGGTTGCTGTAATATTTCATTGGTTAAAAATAGTGGGTACTAAACGTGTGAGATGGTAAAACGCTGCTGTTTTTACCATGGTGTCAGTCATCGCACTTTCTAGAATGAGTCGTGTTTCACCTTTGTTGCTGCAAAGCATAATCTTGCATCTTTTTCACTTGAAAATCATGTGAAGCTAATGTTCTTATACGCTTACAATCCCATTATGTCTAATTATTAACCTGTGACTTGCGCAGGCGCAGCATACAATCAATCATTCATAACACAGGCCTCTGTTCGTTAGCCGTTATTATTCTTAGAGAAACCAAACACACATTTTTCTCATTACATAATGGAATACACAAGTAGCTACCAGATAACTTTCTCTTAACATCACATGGGCTCTTTTTACACCGTGACCTCGACGAGAGAAACACAGACTCTCAGATTAATGTTTAATTGTCATGCTTAATATTTACGAAATGCTTCCGTTATCATTTGGAGGTTTACAATGGATCCACTATCTTGGTGTTGCCGAAACCATACAGATGCCTAATTAATGACTAAGAAGGCATGTTTAAGCAATCTGTAACACAAATGGTGGTTAAAAAGGAGTCTGTTTGTACTTTGATTGTCTCAAGGATGATTTGTAAGCAGTTTAAGATCCTATTATTCAATTCTAAACTCCAACCAAGTCTTTATTTTTTAAATGAATAGTGGAAACCTTACAAGTGCAGGTGGAGTTGCTCAGTTTTGGCAGGATTAAGCTGTTCATGATTTAGTGGATAGCCGTCCTTACATGTTCAACTAATGGCCAGTAATATTCATTCTATAGGTGAAGGTAAGCACCATTTTATGTATTTTTGACTTCACACCCACTAAAGGAATTGTTGCCTTTGGGCAGACAAGCTAAGACGTGTTTTTGTGAGGAACGCAAGACTTACGGAAAGAAAGATTTTGTTAGAAATCATTCCAACAAAAAAATGTATTCAGTCAGTAACCATATCAGTATTGCCTGATACAGTATTTTTTTATTTGTCTTGTATGTACATTTCTAAATATTTTAAGAATATTAAATATGCAATGTATTATAAATCACTGTATTTTTCATGTGCATAATATTTTGACAACCAATTTTAGTGGAAGTGGATTTTTTTTTCAATTAATTTGTACATTTTAAATATTATTATATATTATATTATTATTATTATTATTATATAAACATTTATTTTTACTGTACATAACATTTTAATAAGCTTTACTGGAAACATACATTTTAGGTTTAAAAAAAAAATATATATATGTATATATATATATATATATATATATATATTATCAGTATTGTCAAATACAGTTATTAAAAAAACTAAATCATTTTATTAAAACAAAATGATTCTTTTATAAATGTTTTATTATAATATATGAAAACATATATATTTTACTTAAAACATTAATTTATTAATTTATTTATTTTGATTGATATTAGCAATTTCAGTTTTTTTTTTGCATTCCTACAATATACAAATATACAAAGCTTAAGCTATATGTTTTTTTTTTTGTTGTTTTTTTTTTTTTTGGGACTGCTGTCTTCATCGCCACATGACGTGCCCCAGGGCGTATTCTGGGCTGAAAACTGTGGAATGTTAACGTTTGCGGTCAGCGTGGAGGATAAACATAACATTGATTATCTGTGGTGGGCTGGAGTAGACAGAGGCCGTCATTGAGCCTACGGCACAGAGGGGGATTGTGTTATCACAGCCTCAGATCGGCCCCGGGCCCGGTGCGGGTGTCAATGTTTACATAGCCCAGTGCTGCAGGGGGCCAGGGACAGACCCCAGCTCCTGCCAATCAAAGGTTGACTGAGGGCCACTGGCAGGGCAAGAGGTCGAATGTCACAGTTATCATGAGGGATGAAGATAAAGTGTGAAAATTAGCTAAAAAAAAACCTTTAAAAAAGATGGGAGTCTGTTAACTAATGTATACATTACAACACTCTCCTGAAACAAGCTCTAATCTGTTTTGCACTTGACCAGAGCGAGCTAGTCAAGCGTTAACCCCCGGTATCCAGCCTTCTCTTGCACACTTTAAGAAAGTTTCTAAATCCCCAAAGGCATATTGTTGCTCACCCCAGAGGACCGTAACTCTAGATCTCCCAGCCAGACATTCGGCTGTCACACTCGCTAATGTCTAATGTAAGCTTTGCAGTGGAAGGCAAAGGGCATCCACTTAACACCTACGAGTTAAGTAAACACAACACGCGCACTTGCAGCTCTGATATACGCTTAAATGTGGCTAATGCAACGTGTTTCCAAACTAGACAGCATATTTTGGCATCATAATCACATCTGGTGACTGAAAAAGTCATGAATAACTTCAGACAGGAGTTTTTGTGTAATGTTTGTGTTTTTTGGTGTTTGTTTTTGCAGGTTAACTCTGGGTAAACCGCTTGGTGAGGGCTGCTTTGGGCAGGTAGTGATGGCTGAAGCTCTGGGCATCGACAAGGACAAACCTAAAGAGGCCGTGACGGTGGCTGTCAAGATGCTGAAAGGTAAATATTTATGGATTCGTGTCCATGTGAGTAAAACTGTACTCTGGTACATGTCCTAAATCAACATTTAGCTTTAGTTTACTGTCATCTTAATGGGATCTGAAGGTTTTTAATCATGTAACTGGTCCATTTTTTGCATTTATTTGAATTTATTTGAAACGCTAAGGATGGTGGGAATTACTTGACTTTTAACCTCATCAGCTCATAAATTAATGTGGGCGTCACCTTTCAAATGGTTCAAATTGCTTTTTACAAGGGAGCTACCTCTCTGATGTTGTGAATCACAAAACTGGTTCGTATACGGATGTTACTCGAGTGAAAGATCAAACCCCGGCAGATACAAGCTACAAATCACACCATCTTAGCAGACTGATAAAATTCACACGTGAAATTTTACAGAAATACAGGCAAACAGGTCAAGAAAGCCCTAATAATAATGACTACCTGCCCAGACGAGACAGTTAATACAAATAAAAACACCCACACATGGACAGACGCACAGGCAGAGCACTATTCAGACAGAATAATATTGTCATATGGACCCTATGAGGCTAAAATATCAGTGAGAAGATGGAATATTTTCAACAAAAACAGCAGTGTGTTATGATCTCAGCAACACACTAAGACACCTCACCTCAGCTTTTGTTTTTCAGAGTAATATATTATATTATAATATAATATATAAAATTATTAAAGTAATATATTTCAATAATCATATTAGATTAGATCATATCAATATTAGATATTAAATAAATAATATATAATAATAATTTTCATATTATTAGTAATTGTTATTGTTATTTATACTTATATATTTTAAGCCATTTTGGAGCTTCAGGTATTAGTATAGGCAAATTAATTGAATAAATTTTTGCTCAAATAAATGTGAATTTTATTATTGCATGGGATTTTGGAATGGACACTTCTCTGTACATTTATCTCAAATTGACCAAATATTAGACGATTTAATGTTCTGCCACATATAATGGCCTCTTTATAATCAGTGCAGTCACAAACGATAAAAACTACTTCACATAAGCTTAAGAGTGTACTGGGTGCAAATTTTAGTGAAGGTATTGTTATAATCTGAGAATGTGCGTATGTTGAGAAGGGGAGAAAGTGGGAGAGGAGGTCTTGACTGTAGGGGCCTGCGCGGGGTTATTTGTTGGTGCTGAGTGATGTTGGTAGAGCTCGGGTCAAGAGGCCGCATAGCTGACCCGGTGCTCACCAGCTGCACAGCTCTCGCTCTTCACCTGCACAAAGAAAGACCCTCACACTGAAAGAAAGAGAAGAGAGTGGGGGAGGGAGCCTTCAGCTCAAAAGAAGTTTTGAAGGATTTTGAGAGGACCGCGGGGGCAGGGCTGCAGTGGAGAAAACACTCAAAACGAGCATGTTCACCGCTTACACCTGGCTTAATTACTGGCCACAAACACAAAACATTTAGGAACTTAAAGGGAAAGTTCACCCATAAATGAACGCTCTGTCATTACTTACATTTTTATTTAATTTCTTTCTGCAGTGAAACACAAATGAAGTTATTTTAATGAATATCTTTGTGGGTTTTTTGTGCATATAAATAAACCAGGTCAGGTATTGTTTTGGACCTTACTGATTTTCATTTTTAGATGGACTATCCTTTTTTAAGCAACAGTGTTGGTAAACTATGAAAAATCTTTCTTCATAACTGAAATTATAAATCCCTGGTGAAAAAATAAAAATGAGAAATAAATTTAAAAAAATTATGTTGTTTAAGTTGAAGTACTAAATTATTAAAACTGGGAAGAAAGAAAGAAAAAAATATATATAATAAAAAATAGTAATAGAAATTATACAAATAATAATAATAATATAAATAATACATTTATAAAAATGACAAAACACTTATCCAAACATCTAAAATTAAAAATGTGAATAAAAATATATGCTAGTTTTAAATAATAAAATATAAAAATGTATGTATAATACTAAATTATTTTTTTGTTTGCCACTGTAAAGTGTCGAACATAATTCACAAAACCCCCATTTTTAGAGAAGGTCTTGATGAAATGTTGCTGAATCTGGTGTGGAAGGAAGAGTGCACAGCATTCTTAGAAGGAGAAACTGGAGTAAGATAAGACAGGAATGGCGGTCAGTAGATTGTGTCAGGTTCGCTCCAGTGATCAGCAGGCAGATAATGAAAAGGCGACTGTCTCTAAGGTAATTACTCTAAATGGAAGAAACGCTTTTTAATTGTGAGGCAATGAAAGGAGAGCTGTGTGGCGGCTCTTCAGTGTAACAGTAAACCACACAGACAGTTGCACTGGGACACAGACAGTCCAGCCAATCTACTCATATAAGATGCACTGGCATGTATGGCATATTAAAGTACCACTCATGCTACTATTGCATTATGTATAATGTGCAAGTAAATGAATATTATGCTAGAAAATCTAGAGTATATGAACAAAACAGGAGGAGAAGTGAGAAGTGTATCCCACAATGCAATTTGCATTGACCTTTAATATTTATTTATTGATATGTATTAAATATTACAAAAAATATTAAAAACACAAATTAAGATTATAATTTTCTGCCTTAAAGTATATATATATACACACTTTCATATAGATGTAAGTACATAGTACATGTAAATATATAATTTTTAGTGATTGGAACGCAGCCAGACAGTCTCACCTGTTAACAAATTTCACAAATAATTACAAACAACTGGCAATTGAATTAAAAGTGAAGTTAAAAATTAGAAAGACATTAGAGCATTTTACAGACTCGGGAAGAACTAATATGATTTATGTAGCTTTATTTATTTTGTGCTTTTACATTTAATCATTTTCAGACGATGCAACAGAGAAAGATCTTTCTGACCTGGTGTCAGAGATGGAGATGATGAAGATGATTGGCCGGCACAAAAACATCATCAATCTGTTGGGAGCATGCACACAGGACGGTAAGTAGAAATATCCTAAATAACACCCCCCCCCCAAAATTCTGTCATTGTCTACTCACCCTCAGGTTGTTTCAAACCTGTATGTTTCCTGTTGAACTCAAAAGATATTTTGAAGAAAGTTGGTAACCATTGCTGATAGCCATTGAAACTGAAAAAAATTGAAGTCTATGACTACCAGAAACCATTTGGTTACTAATGTTCTTCAGAATATATTCTAATGTTCATATAGGTCTGGAATAACGTGAGGGTGAGGAAGTGATGGGTTAACTATTCCTTTAAGCTCTCACCTGTATAAATGACAGTGGGATGACAGTCTCTCTCTCTTTCACAGGTCCGTTATATGTCATAGTAGAGTATGCATCTAAGGGAAACCTTCGGGAGTATTTGAGGGCTCGGCGGCCCCCGGGAATGGAGTACTCATATGATATAGCCCGAGTATCAGATGAGCCTCTCACCTTCAAAGATCTGGTGTCCTGCACTTATCAAGTAGCCCGTGGCATGGAGTATTTAGCCTCACAAAAGGTATCTGCATACACACCATATAAAAACCATTTACCTCTCCTAATGGTTTTGATATGTCACTTAAATAGGCTTTAAATGGTGCTAATATTTCTACTCAAGTCAAGTCGCATTGACAGCACAGATTGTTTCAAAGAAGCTTCATGAACAGGAAGACCTACAGTGTTGCTGTAAAATTCATCATTTATGAAGCAAACTGTACATAATAGTTCACCCAAAAATCTGTCGTTATTTACTCACCCTCGAGTAGTTCCAAACTTTCTTTGCTTTGCCGAACAAGGAAGATATTTTGAAGGAAGTTTGTAATCAGGCTGTTTTGGTCACCATTGACTTCCATAGTTGGAAAAAATAAAATACTATAGAAGTCAACGGTCACCCAAAACCGCCTGGTTGCAAACTTTCTTCAAAACATCTTCCTTTGTGTTCAGCAGAGAGGAGAAAGCAATTCACTTTGAGGGTGAGTAAATAATGACAGAATATTTTCATTTTTAGGTGAACTACTCCTTTAACTTAGTTTAGTGTCGATGATCTCATGCTGCTAAAGAAGCAGTAGCAAAAAGCAACAAGTTGCTGTACAGTTCACGCCATGAAATCTATTCAAGGGTTTTGTTTGCACACACCTATATATTCTGTTTCGTTCTCAGAGTATCTAATTTCACGTATGCTTGTGCCTAAAAAGTTAACAAGCAGCTAAATCTTGGCCGTTTATAAACAGAAATGAATCAGACTTCATGCTAAACTATTTACAGAATCCCAATTGTATCGGACAAGCATTTTAATGCAGTTTATTCTGACATGCATGTTTTTTTAAAAGAGCATTCAGCCGTTCAATTAGATTCATGCACTATTTTTCATGCAGTCATTGAATGAATCACGGCAGATGTGCAGGACTCCTTTAACTGCGAGCATGCTAACTAAACACTGTCATCACGCTCCCCTTCTCGTCTGGAATGTACAGAGGGCTTTATCGTGCCTCAGACGCTCTCACATGCGGATCCGCCCTGCGGTTTATCCCTAAAGCACCTAAGACCTTTGTGTTGTTTGTGTCTGCGTGTGCGATTTTTGTCTGTGTTTCCAGGATGAAGTCGTGGTGATTTATGTTCTTTCTATCTTTCTTCATCTCTATGGCAGTGTATACACAGGGATCTGGCTGCCAGGAATGTGTTGGTCACGGAAAGCAACTTTATGAAGATTGCAGACTTTGGCCTGGCCAGAGACGTCCACAACATAGATTACTATAAAAAGACTACAAATGTGAGTTTCATTTCATCAGGAGACACTCCTGTTTACCGTAAAAAAACACATTTATCATTGATTTTTATCTCCCTATGCATTCATTTGGCTATATTTGTAGATGCATGTTAATGGCGCTCCATTAGTTGATGTTTAAATGGGAAGTTCAGATAAGACATACACATGTTTTTGAAGGAAGTCTCCTCTGCTCACCATGGCTGTGTTTATTTCATCTAAAAATACAGTAAACTGTACAATTATAAAATATTATGTTTTATTTTAATTTATTTTAAAATATCATTTATTTTTGTGACGCAAACATGGATTTCTAGCCATTATGTCAGTCCTTCAGAAATCTTTCTGAAATGCTCCAAAAACATTTCTTAGTATTATTATTAATGATAAAAAGAGATGTGCTGTTGTTATTTTTAAGGAAACAGATACTTTTTTCAGGATTTTTGATTTAATACACAGTACAAAAGAACAATTAATTACAAACAAAAATGCTTTGCAACAATATAAATATAGTTTTTAATCAAATTAATGTGCCCTTTTTGAATAAAATACGAATTTCTTAAAAAAAAAAGATTGGATACAAGTTTGAATAGTAAGTCCTTTGGATTACTTTTCCTTTAAAGAAAAACTTTAAATTAAATTAAATGTGTCTGCTAAATGTTAAGTCAGTGTACACAACCATATAAATGCCTATGATTTAGATCTCATTGGGTCTTGAAGTGTCCTTTATACAGACTCCTTTCAGCCTCCTGCCATCTCTTTCTTTGTTCTCTTACCTTTTCTCTCTTTCATTTCTCTTTTTTCCCTTCTGTTTATCTGCCTCAAACCCCCACTCTCCTCTCGCCATTTTTGGCATGATTTGCAGATTCCCAGGCAGTCGGCGTGTAAAGTGATTTCAGCTCTTTGCTTATTTGGGCCTGCCCTCTTCTCTTATTCCAAAGCTTGTTGTTCAAGCTCATGAGAAAGAAATGGTAGTGACAAACCTAAACACATTAGCATAGCTTTAACTCGCATTCCCACCATTTACCAGTCTCTAGCCTGTTTTAGATGCTTGTTTAGGCTGTAATTCACTCATCTGAGAGTTTAGCTCATCAGACGTGGCAGAGAAAGAGTATGTGAATATTGATAGCATCATTATGATCATTACGTTTGGGTCAAAGTTCACAAAAGATCAGCATGAAATCAAAATGGACCCTATTTAATTCCATTAACCTTACTAGTCTTATAGTGCATAATTCAAGCTGGAGTTTAAGGTTTTTAGATGGCATACATGGGTAATCAGTTGGATATAAATCAAAATTGGCCTTATTCATTTAATAAACCTTAATGTGAATGGTTTTAGTTGGTCATTTATGGTTGATTAGTTGGACTGAAACAAAACTGATCCAATTTGTTTTATTTAATAAACACACATAGTTTTCTGTGCATGATTCAAGTTATTTTTAGATGTTTGATCCTTTGGATTTAAATCAAAATTGGCCCTATTTAATTAGTAATGGGTAGTCATGATTCTAGTTGGCCATTTATGGTTAATTTATTAAATTAAAATCAAGATCAATCCCATTATTTTACTTAATAAATGTTGCTAGTCTTATTGTGCATGATTCTAATTGGAAATATATGGTTGTTAGTTGGCTTAGAGGGTTGGATTTCCTGACCTTCAGACTTATCAGTCTTCTAGATCATGCTGGTTAGTTGGACCAGTAAAAAATCAGCATGTCCAAAAGAAGAAAAAAAAAAAAGAAAAACCCAGCTTGCCAACCTTTAACTGGTAGAACCTGGATTTTACAACAAGGACGTAAATGTAAGCGTCAGCTTTTCCATACGTTATTCATCAGTACCTGATTTATTTCTCCATTCTTATCAAGGTCACCAAGATCTGGCCTTGAATATTTTAAACATAGTTTGCCATTATTAAAACAACTAGCTAAGCCCAGATTGAGAGATACTGATGACTGATTAATGGCTGGGGTTAGATTCAATTACACTAGTTCAACCCCCGTCTAAATAAAACACTGAGCCAGGAGATTGTGAACTCGAAGCCCTTCCTATTAGATCTAGCACTCCAAATGCCATTGACTCTTGTATCTTCTCCACGAGCTTCAATTTATAACCCCACAAATGGCTCCTGAGGGAAATTAGAGTTTGGCTAAACGTCCCAACAAGATTTAATTGCCCAACATTATTGGCTGCTTGGGGCTTAATGAAATTCCAGGCTAACAAGGGTCTGGTACAGATGAAGATTTGAGTGTCACAGTGTCTGGATGTTGTTGTGCTGCCCATCTTTGACCTTTTTCTCCTCTTGATGTCTGTAGGGTCGTCTGCCGGTGAAATGGATGGCTCCAGAGGCACTGTTCGACCGAGTCTATACGCACCAGAGCGATGTGTAAGTCATTTTGTTTAATTGTCTTTTTTATTTTAATGTCATGAAAAATTCGATTTTTATTGGTCTTTCATTGATGTTTACAACTAAGAATTAAAGTCAGAATTGCAAGTCTATGTCACTATTCTGAGAAAAAAAAAGTTTATGCGAGATGTAAGACTGTAAACTCCTTTTTTACTTTTTATTCAGTGACAGATACAGTCAATGCAGTGAAAGAGAAGATAAAAGCAGTTTCTGGCAGTTTTTTGAATATTGCCAGTGAATAAGCCTGTCCAGATAGGGTTATTGTTTATTGAATCTAAGCAATAAAAAATACATTAAGCCTTCTGAAACTGTGTGGCCAATTATAACAGATCATTTGCATGTAGTGACGATAGCTTGTTATTTCTTCTAATTGGTTTTGGATGGTTCTGGTTGATTCTGTACAAGTTGTTATGGATCCAAGTCTGAATGATACTGTTAGGACTGGGGGGTTTTTTTCTACAAATTGAAAAAGTTGTCAGAAGTGGTTTGGAGAGCGCAGGAAGACTGTGATTGGAGTGGTGTTTGTGTAAATCGAGTAGTTTGGGAAAGAATAGGAACTGCTGGCAGGTGAGTTCAGGGGTACAAGAATTGTTTCCCTCGTGAAAAAAAAGGAGCACGAGTGATGGAAGTTAAGGAAGTGTTTTTGTCAGGCAGAGAAAGAAGAAGGGCTGTTCGCGGCCAGCGCTACAACGAAAAGCGAGAGATTTCACGCTCGACTTGAGACCAGTGCCGTGTTACTAATCTGCGCAGCTTCAAAGCCCTTCAGATGGGTCAGACTCACCTCCCTGAGCCTGGACGGAAATTCCCTCTATCTTCCCTTCACTCCATCCCGTCACACTCCTCCTTCCAGCTCTCCTCTGCCTTATTCTCTTTTGAACACTTGAAAGTCTCTTCCATTCTTTTTATTTTCCATAGAATTAAAAAATCCTGTCATTTGTATTTGCGTTCATCTGCTAGTGCACACTTGTTCCCTGTCTTTCTATCTTTCTTTATTTAGATGAATAGAAGTTACGCTTTGGTGCATGTTGGATTTTTCATGCGACCTCTATGCAATGTTTTGGCTGCATGCACAGGATGAAGTCATTTCTGCATTCATTTGTTATTATTTTAATGATCGTTTGGTTTGCATCCATCAAGTTCCAAATTATTAATTTGTGAAGTATTTAGTGGAATGGCATTGGAATGTACAAAAACAGATATTATCATAAAGGAATGTGGTCATACTGTCCACCCCTAATGATATATGTTGTGTAATCTCCTGCAGCTCATTATCTTTTGTCATGTTTGTCTGCTCTTTGTGTGGTCCGCGCTGTAAAATCAAATCAATATCAAAGAGACTCTTATTGATGGCAAACGCTTGAATCTTTTGTCTCAGGGTTCAGTGCTAATTAGGCATCATCAGTCGCTAAGGTCCTGAGCTTTCTGATTGGCTCAGAGGCAGACACAGTCCATACATGACATCATATTAAATTAAAACATAAATTATAATAAAAATTGTCATGTTTTGAGAAACAAGACCCCTGGGAAATGGGATGTAAGCTGCAGAGCTTGCAAAAATGGAAATATGGATGCATGTGTGTGAAGTTCCTGTTTGTTCAGGATGTTAAATTGATGGCTTTTATGGTTGTGGTCATCCGGCCTCCTGCAAGGTCAGCTAAATTAGATTAAAGAAAGGTGATGGCCTTTTTAAACCTATAAAATTGGGTCACTTTTTTGCTTTTATTGGCTATTAAGCATTTAGAGGTCTTCGCTTGAAATTTGTTAACAATCATGTCTTGGTTTAAATTTAATCCTAAAAAATTAACTACAATAAAATGTAAAAATATAGCTGCAAGCAGCAATTACTGGGGTTTGAGCATTTGAAGGGGTTTGAGGTTGTTTAGGGCAACCTGGATGCATGTCTCTTTGTCAAATTTCCAAAACATTTTTTTATAATTCAGGCAATATGCAAATTAGTGTGTGATGTCATCCACTGCAAAAAATGTCAAAAAAGTTAGTTTTTTGCGCTGTAGCGCCCGCTTTTGTCCGATTGGGCTGG
>JAUCMS010000022.1:16385462-16397093 GCA_032357445.1 Enteromius radiatus | reverse complement strand
ATAAATAATAATAATAATAATAAAAATTCTTACAATTACAATAGGGTTTCAGCGCTACGCGCTCGAACCCCTAATAATATTTTATTGATTCATTCCATAACAAAGATTTTCTTTATGCAAAATCAATTATTAAATAAAATGTGTAATATTTATTGCTAATTAGCAAGCAAGGTCTAGCATGCATCATCTAATTTGCACAAGCCATTTTGCAGCCTATTCCATCGAAGCGCAAGGGTTCAAGAGGACATTGCGGTGACCCTTTTTGTTCTCTCAGTGTGAGTGATTGATCATGGGGAGGTTAGCCACGGTTACATGGGGTGACTGAATAGAGATGATGAATTTGGCAAACATGTCAGAGAAGATGCAGCGCTAGATAAAAACGAAAAGACGACAAACAGGGTAAGTGATTGAATAAACAAACACATGGACAGGTAACCACAGGAGCAGAAAGCAGAGAGCCTTTGTGCTTTGCTTTGGGTGTTGTGACTGCTGTGGGTCAACAGAAAAGAGTACAACCAGAGGAAAATTGTGTTGTTAGAGCCGGCTCTTTTATAACTCATGAGACTTAATGTTGTTTCTCCTAGGAGAAATAGAAATAAACATAAGATAATATTTGTTTAGAGGTATTCAGTTTATGTGAATAGCATCTCATTGTGATCTTTATGAGAAATAATGGCATTCCTAATGAATTTTGATCTCAGATTTTGGTATCTAAGCATATTTATATATACATATTTGAGTCTTTTTTTCTCAGGAGAAACTGTTAAGAAGCAGAAGATTATGCTGAAATATAAATTTACTCTCCACTGAATCTTTCAGAAATAGTTCGTTCTCATATCGTTTTGAGGCATTTTCACAGTCTTGACTTTTTCATTGGATGAAATATCTGAGAACCAGGAAACAAGTCTAAATATTGATATACTGATCACAAACTTTTATATCTGGTCACATTTTGAAACAGTCTCAAATTTTCTCTCTACTAAATCTTTATGAGACATATTGGAGATCACATTGTGACTCTGAGCACATTTTGAGACATTTTTTCAGTCTTTTTCTGAGGAGAAACATCTGAGGAGCAGGAGACCAAAGCAAAGTTTCGAATTAGCCCTCCAAGAAATCTTTGAGAAATATTGGAGTTCATATTGAGATGTCATTGAGTGCAAATGTTGAGATCTGAGACCATTTTAGAGTATTTTTTCAGGAGAAACATCTGAGAAGCAGGAAATTACACCAAAGTTATGTTGAGATGTAACTGATGGCAAATAAATAAGCATGAGACAAAAGCAAAGTCACAAAATCTTTATTCTTCAAAATATCAATATGAATTCCAATATTTTTCATAAATATTTAGATCACAAACGTTGATATCTGATCACATTTTGAGACCGTCTCAAATTTTCTCTCTACCGGATCTTTATGAGACATGTTGGAGTTTTCTACTAACCTGTGTGTATAGTTGTAGAGATGTATTTCTCAAGCTTGTTGTGTAACGCATTGATTTTAAGCCGTTATATCATGTGATTGTGAAATGCTTTTGTTAACTCAGCAGGATAAATAAAAGCTTATGCAGAAGATAAGGGCTTCTGGCTCTGTATGTCCGCTGGCCTATTTTGGGAAGCTTTTAACTCGCATATGATGAGTCAAAGGGCAGAAACCCTATGTGGAAACTCTTATCATTTGCATAATTTATTTTCCCTCCTGGTCTTAGATGAAGCAACACGGAATTGGCATGTGTTGAAAAATCATTCCCCGCTACAATCTTTCACCCTCTGGACATTTGTTTCCTGTGGGTTCCGCTAATGTTTGTTTTGGCTGGACAGTATGTGTCATTGTGGAGTTCCACGGAGGACAAAAGCCAGCTTTGAGTCCACAGTCATGTAAAAGTGGTCCCACAGTCCGGGACGCTGGCAGAAAGACCGCATTGAGACCTCAACAGCTACTGCGTTGTTAGTGCCAACAATTATCACTACTGTAAATGGATCAAATTGGGATTTTTGGAAAGGCTTCATTTCACAGAGCGTTCCTCGTCCAAATTTTGGGGATAGTGAAGTAATGGTACCACAGAAGAGACTTGAATTTGTTGTTAAATAATTGAGTATAACTGAACAAAATGCTGATTGTCGAATGTCAATATACTCTCACTGTATTTACAGCCTAAACACTGATTATAAGTGTAATATGAACCACGAGAGGACCGTGTTTGTTGTGTGTTGTACTGGTAAAGTGATCTGATGAATGTGTGTTTGTCTCTTCCAGCTGGTCGTTTGGAGTCTTAATGTGGGAGATCTTCACGCTCGGCGGTTCCCCGTATCCTGGAATACCTGTCGAGGAGCTCTTTAAGCTACTAAAGGAGGGTCATCGCATGGACAAGCCTGCTAACTGCACCAACGAATTGTGAGTGTTGGTGCTTTCTCAAAGGTTTTGTGTTGCATTTGTTTGTAATAGGAATTTTTTTCTGATCAATAAATGATGTCTTTTTCGTTGCATTTTAGTCAAGCTAGTGTTCTGCAAACTATTTTTATGTATTTTATTTTTCCCAGTCAATGAGCAGACTGAAAACTGAAGACTGAACCCTTCCCAAAACACAATATAAAATGTGATGGATTTAATGGTTCTAATGGGAATTGTATTGGTTCTAATGGAAAGTGTAATTGTGTCCAGTGGTATGTGATGGATTCTATTGGTGGGACATTAAATCCTATTGGAAAAATGCAGAAAACACACTAAAAAAAGGAATTTTGATATGTTTTTACTGGAAAAAGTTAATGGTTCATAATGATAGTTTAATGGAAACCATTATAATTTCTGTGATGGTTTCTACTGGGCTTCTATTGTTTTTGTTTTTTTTGCACGGTTGTCATGTGAAGCTAGCACCCCTTTTTTGTAGGGTGACCATATGTACCATTCCTGGCCAGGATTTCTATATTGCCTAAAATATCTACGTCTTGGCATTTTTTGCCTGAGCAGACAAATCAGGGGTGCTTTTCCCAAACAACGATGTAACTCGCTGATTAACCACCATAGTACGATGCATTATTTTGGAAACTAAATAGCTAGTCACGACTGTTTCCCGAACATGGTCGCACCAACATAGTTTGAACCACGAAAGTTCAACAACATAGGGCCATTGTTAATGACGTCACACGCATGTGGTGGATGAATAACGTATGCTATTTAACTGATTAGAGATCTCCAAGATGCTGCTGTATCGAACATGACACATATTGACTAATTTACTATTTGTTGTTCACACTCATTATACTTTATTTGATCTTTGAATCATCGCGGGTTCCCCCTTACGTCATACTCCGGGGTTCCCTTAGCCATTTATGCACATGCGCACTTTTCAAAAACAGCGTTTAGAATGGACTAGCAAAAATACATAATTAAAACGCATTTTATATTTAGATAGAATGGAAAATAAAGATAGTAATGCAGTTAGTTTACTTCTCGTGCCCAAGAGCATATTTATTAAAGCCCATGCATCTTACTAACATGAAAATATGCTTCTAAGCACAGGTCCAAAGCTGTAGTTCTAACCACGTTCGTTTGTGACGTTGACTGCGAATGTTCGCTTAAACGATGCTTACGGGAAACACCGGATCATTGAACTGTGCTGGTAACAACGGAACTTGCGACCGTAGTAGGCTAACCATGCTTTTGGGAAACGCACCCCAGTACATGACATCGGTTCCTTATGTTTTAAAGGCACTCTGGTACTTTGATTCAAAGCAATATAGAAATCCTGGGAAAATGGCACATACTGTATGGTCACCCTACTTTTTTGTTAAGTTAAGCTAGTTAAGCTAATGTTCTACTAACTTGGGTTTTTTTTTGTCTTACGTTTAGACTAGCAATGAGTCAATTAAAAATCTAGTGTCCAACTGTTTTTAATCACATTGATGACTTGCATGTAGTGTACGTGTACTAGTTGAGGTAGTTTTCTACTGTTTTTAATCACATTTTTAAACCAGTAAAGGACCAGCTTAAACCAGCATCCCAGCATCAAAACATACCATTTGCATATGCTGTATTTTTCAGCAGGGATGTAGTGCACCTGTACAAGTTAAGCTAAATTTAACACTAATAAAACAGCTACTAAAACATACTATTAAGAAAGAAAAATGGTAAAATACTGGTCATGTTGACTTGCTGCTAGTTTCTACCTTAAGTTTCTCAGAGAATCCAACAGATGTGGGCAGCAAAAGCACTGTAGTTAGTGCACATGTACTCGCCTGAGCATGTCTGATTACACCAACGGTTGATTTCCAAAACAGAGCTTAGAAATAAATAAATGATGTCACCTTGTCTCTTCTCAGGTACATGATGATGAAGGACTGCTGGCATGCCATCTCCTCCCACAGGCCCACATTCAAACAGTTGGTGGAGGACTTGGACCGCATTCTCACTTTGGCAACCAACGAGGTGAGGCCTGCGCACGTTTACACACACACGGATAAACACACTCCAAACCATTCACGCTTTCCCTATAGTTCTGGGATCCATCAAAGCCATGCCAACGCTGGCTCTGGCTTGCATCATTTCGCAAGATCTGCGAGGGAAAGGAAGCCATTTTTACGGTCAGCGTACAGGTCGCTTCATTTCATCCAGGCTTGGGCTTTCGAGAGTGGCTCTCGTGCTCAATTGTCAGATGGATCCCTGCTAGACGATTCTTTCCGTTCCCTAGCTGTCATCCGTGATATCCGTGTAGCGGACTGAGGGATGGAAATCTGTCAGAACTTGTCGAGGGGGGGATTGAGCCGTGGAAGAGAGATGATGCCAAAAGCCCCGCTCTCGCTCGCCGTTTTGAACTTTAGAAATGTAATAAAGTGCCTCTGCTTTCTTCCCCCCATCTTAAACTGCTCACAGATGTGAAGGTCTTTAGTAATGTGAGCTGCCTTGTGTTGAGCAGTGAGAGTTCAATCCAACACTCATTTTCGGCAACCTAAAACCCCCCTCTTCCTCTCGTCAAATAGTTCAATACCAGCCACAAAGAGAAAATAGCTCCAATTTTGTCTGAGGAATGAACTAGGAAACAACATCCTTTTTGGTCTTTTATATTCACGTGCATTGGATGTTTAGATATGCATTTTAGAAATATATAGAAGTCTTCAGGTGTGGTCTATTTTCTCGCTGAAATTCGGAAATCAAATATTGGTTAGACTTGACATTCCGAAGGCGATTGTTCAGACGGGGAATCTGGCGCGGTGGTTTCCAGCATGGTTAAACTCAGATTTTTAAGGAAGAAGCTGGTAGATCAGTGTAATTGCTGCTGAGCCACAGTGGAAATTATTATTTTAGTTCTAAATAATTCTTTGATTATATACACTTCCATTCAAACATTTGGGTTCAGTATTTTTAGTTTTTGAAGGAAAGACTGTATACTTTTATTCAGCAAGGGCACATTAAATTGATCAAAAGTGACAGTAAAGCCATTTAAATGTCACAAAAGATTTCTGTTTCAAATGAGTGCTGTTCTTTTGAACTCTCTATTCATCACAGACTCTGAAAGTAAAACGTAAAAATAAATAAAGAAAATATAAAGAAAAGTTCAACTTATTCCAAAGCAACAGCAGACAGTATTGTTTAGAATAATTATTATAATCAAATAAGTAATGATTTGATTATTTACAGTAATAAAGTCTTAAGTTTTAAACTAAAAGTGAAGCCATAAATATAGTATTATGTTTTTTTTTTATTAATCCAGTCCAAAAAAAAACTAAAACAGCTGCAGTCTGATTGAGATTAATGATTCTTGAGAATTGTTAAAAACATTTAAAAAACCATTTAAAACGATTTATCGTTTTTTCTAATGAACTCTTCATTTATATATATATATATATATATATTACTTGAAATGCAATACAAATTGCCTGAAATAAAATAAAATGAAATATAAAGTTTAACTTTTCAATTTGAGCATTTATTTAATTTTTTTAAACTAAAAAAAAAAGTATAAACACATAAAAAGAAAATGAATAAAAGTGACAAATTTCTATAATCAAACCAATTTAAAATGAACATTTTTGGGAAATAAGCCATTGCAAATTTATTTAAAAACTATAATAATAGTATATAAAAAGTATTAAATAACAATGGTTTAAATGCATTTTTTCCCTCCATGGTTCTCTTTCAAATGACTAACTGAAATATCTTTTTTTCCTAGTAAAAGTGGCAGCTCTAGTTCTGGTCATGTTTATACTGACAGCTTCATCTCTTTGTGTCTGTAGGAGTATCTGGACCTGTGTGCCCCAGTGGAGCAGTACTCTCCCAGCTTCCCCGACACACGCAGCTCCTGCTCCTCCGGAGACGATTCAGTCTTCTCCCACGACCCCTTAGCAGACGAGCCCTGCCTTCCCAAGTACCAGCACATCAACGGAGGCATCAAAACATGAGCCTCTTAAACCTTCTCCAGAACCACCGCATCCAAGCTACACCTGCAGTTCTCAACAACACTGAGAGACCTTTACCCACAGTTCCCTTGTCCCCATCCCTATGCTGCCTCCAGACTCCTTGTGAAGCTCCCGCTGGACTTTCGGAGCTCACCAAAAGAGGCTGAGATGCCAGCAGTGCTGCTTTTCCGGAAAGAAACTGAAGTGTGTGAAGCGCATGTGCCTTTTTTTGTGGAAACGCACACTTGCACGCACAAAAACACGTGACCAAGCTCTTAAAAAGAGGATGAGGACTAAAAAAAGTGACTGTTTCCATGGACCCACCTCTTGCTTTTTTTTTTTTTTTTTACACCCGTTTTGTTTATTTTGGTGATTTTATTTCCATTTGTGGTGGAATTCTATTACATTCTTGCCATCATTCCGTTGCTTGGCATTCCAGGATTCTGTGTTCTCAAGAGAAATAAATCGAGCACATGGACAAGACTCTTAAGAGACAAACAGGAGTACAATAAGGAAACATACAACTAACAGAAGAAGAAGAAGAAGTAGAAGAAAACATAACACTGCCTCCATTTGATTTTTTTTACATTTTTTATTTTTAAATGCTCCGTTTTTACCATGATAACACAGTTATCATACAAAAATCCCAAGCAGTTATCCTTAATGGTAAAAAAAAATAATACATGGTATATAGTGCTGGGTATATTTGTAAATATATTCAAATATGTAAAAATATATATATTATATATTTACAATGAATTATTTTTTGTATGGACTTCCGAACAATTCCTCCCTTTTCCTGCAGAGTGAAAAATAGATGTAGACACATCAAGATGTTTCTATTACATTCCCAGAAATACATTCATTAGCACATATATAGCAGGACGCGACATTAAAAAACTCCATGAAATGGCTCGTCGAGTGCAGTTTTCTCATTTGTCTCTTTTCTTTGTCATCTTTTGGGAGTCTACTGGCATTTAGATGACCTCAAAACTATCAAACATGGACTAAAAGCCACAAAACTCTCAGTTTTCATGCGTACGTTCCAAGCACATCGAGCCATGGTGCTGGTTCGAATCCGGGCGCACAAAATCTCCTGGAATTTAATGTCGGGTCCTGCGAAACTCTCGCTTGCTGACACAGTCACGTATTGGCTTTCAGGGAAAGAGATAGCATGTTAATTTATTGACTTATGTTAAAGAAGAATCAAAAGGATAAAAAAAGATCAAAATAATAAAGAGATAATAATATTAATGATGACCGTAGAAACAATAATGATTCATAATGTTTATTTTGTAATTTAAAATGACATGTCAGTGGTACAAAGAATTATTTGTAGCTGGTATCGAAATATTTGCATTTCTTACGTCTTTTTTATATATATACACAAATGTGAATGGTAAGTTAAAATGCAAAAATAACGTACATTTTTATAGTCAGCTAATCCCTTTTCTATAGTAGAGGATGTCGTTTTTATCTCACACTGAAGGTTGCATTTGAATTTGACGAAATACTGGAAAAAAAGGTTGCAGTATATTTTGTGCAGTTTTACCCACATCAACTCGAAAGTATTATGAATTGTTTCATTTTCTTCCGGACAAATGAGCTGAGGTTGTTCTCAACAAGTGTTCCTGACAGATTTGTAAAATTAAAGATGACAAATGATTTGTGTGTGCTTAGTTTTTTATATACTTGCTGACGTCGTTGCACATATTCAATTTAAATGTATACAGCTCGTTTTTTGCACAGTACACAGTTTCAAAGCAGCTTTGTAGAAAATCGTGTTTGAAATATCTTAATATTTTCATGCCTTATAGTTGCATTTAGCAGATTGGAGTTGATAATATAGTTTACATGAAAGTTACAGTGTTTTTGCAATGATACAAGCAATCATGCAGTTGAGATTTGCGATATAATCTCTTGCCTTGTGCAGGTATACTGTAAATGGGCAAATAAAGTTGTACATACTTAAGTATGCAACTAGCTAAATATATGGGCTGGATGATAATAGTTATATTTTGCGGGGAAGAAAACGATCAAATGTTAAAATTGCAAGCCCAATCTTCATGGTAGTTTTAGTCTTTATATAAAAAAATTGAATTCAAATGTTCATGTTGAGATCTATGACATTATCTTCATGTTTCAGTATTTTATTTACGCATATTTGAGCAGTGTGAGACCTTCTTGAGATTTGTAACGCTACAGCATCAAATCTGTGCTTCAACTTGCATCTTTTTACAGTGATTGGTTTTTCTCTTTATATTTGCATACATTTATGAAAATTCAAACCTGTATCAGTTTCTCTGTTCTGCCGAACACAAAGGAAGATATTTTGAAGAAAGTTTGTAACCAGGCTGTTTTGGTCACCATTGACTTCCATAGTAGGAAAAACATACTCAATGGTGACCCAAAACTTTCTTCAAAATATCTTCCTTTGTGTTCAACAGAACAAAGAAAATTATACAGGTTTGGAACTACTACCTTAAAAAATGATGTTGGTTACAAGTCATTTTCTCTGTGTTTAAGAATTTCTCTCATGAAAGCAAAACCTTCTCAAAAAAATCACTAAAACTATAGTGACTGAAACCTCTCATGCCCTTACTGCTCTCCGCCATCCTGTATGATCCTCTAAACGAGAGACTGCCAAGAGCATCTGCCACATACAGTTCTTTAGCTCAGAGCTGTTGACATACGCAAGGAGGCCCATCAGAGCGCTGACTGCCATCTCAGTCTGGTTCTCCTAGCCTCCATCTGTCAGAGGCTGTTTGCCCAAGGTCCAGTCCTCTGGAATGTCAACATGAGTCAGGCGTCAGAGGGCGAGACAGACCCGCACTCGCAGATAACACACGAGTGACGCTGGGAGAGAGTTAATCAGTAACATAAACCACATCCAATGCTTCATAGCTTTTGCACTCTCTTTAAGAAGAGGCAGCTTATTTAGAAAAAAATACTTGAGGGCATTTTAAGAGCATGATCTGTTGAGGTTCATCTCCCACATCCTAAATTGATGCATAAGTATAATCTTAAAGCAAATTGTTCATTCATGCACTAGTAAATTTTGAGATATTGCTTTTATAATATCCAAGACTAGTGGAAAGAAAACATCCAAAATACACATTTAAGCGTTTATTTTAATGCACTTTATCTATTTACGTCTGTAAATTGCAGTTAATGCATAACTTTAAAGGCCATTTTCTCAAAAGGAGTTATTTCTCATTAAACGAGCTATCAGTTTCCTGCCCAAGAAGAGAGTGTGTTTGAAAACAATGATAGTTTTAACAATTCATTTTGGTGTGACAAAAACGATACAATTTTCAAGCCAGTAACTGAAGTTTCTTGTCTCAGTTAGTCTTAAATTGCATTATTTTTTCAGTGCAGAGACGGTCTACACAAGAGAAATTCTGAGGTAGGTACATGCACGTCCTCAAAATCACCTCAAAGGTTTATTAAAATGAATTAAGTTCAATACTAAAGCTTGTGTATCTCCAAAGGGCTTAAGTTGTCAATAGAGTTTCTGATGTTTAAGAAGGTTAGCAGATGTGCAGCTACTGTCATAAAGTCTGCCAATAAAAACAGCCATAAAGAAGCACTGCCTCATAAATGAGGTTTAATTGAAAATGAGCAATGAGCAGTACTTCAGAGCTCTGATGGTGTTGGCCTGCTGGTGTTTTCCTTATATCTTGAGGTGGAAGACAACGATTCAAACATTACTAATCCAGAATAATTTGGAATTTATCGTCTCTGACTCTAGTGAATTATTCTGGTTCTTGAGTAATTCTCTTAGCAATTATTTTGTACTAAACTTTTAAACTAAATTGTGTAGAAATGTGTGTGTGTGTGTGTGTGTGTGTGTGTATTTGTTGTTTAATTAAAGTGTCATTTTTATTGTAACAAAACATGAACTGAATCAGCTCTGAAAATGAATCTGTTTGTAGCTTATTTCAGACATTGTGAAAGTTATGACTGTAGTCTGTCACATTCCATTTTATAATTTTTGAAATGTTCACCGTTAAAGGAACATCCATTAATAATTTAAAATAACATTTTACATGAAGACACTGGCAAACTCTGAACAACTGATTTCTTGTCTTCAAATTTTCTTTAGTACAAATTTTCCAAAACTGTAAATCATTGAAATAAATCATAAAATTCATCAACACTATTTTATGATAATTAAAACGGGTACTTGATTCCTAATTTTGCTGTTTTTTGTTTTGTTTTGTTTTTTTAAATAATGTTTAAAGGGATATTTACTGGCTGCTATAAGGTGGCTTCGGTGTTAGCATGACTTAATTAGTCTGTAGCTTGCGGATCAGAGACAGTTGCTCATTTGAGCGGGAAAACAGATGGGCCATAAAATCCAAAGGCACAACAGAAGGTTGTTCCAACACCATAAGAGAAGGATGACTTCCTTCCCCGCTCCTGTTCCCTGCAATTTTTCCCTCAGCTAATTCTCAATATCTAAAGTCATTTACCTGGACACAGTGTCTATTGTGTGGATAATTAGCTTGCCGGCTGCAGGTTGAAGGAGCTGCCCTTCCAAACGCTCAGGAATGTCTGTGCTTGTCTTGGGGTTCAAATGTAATTAAATCAGTTTTCTTCCTGGCTGTGACTCAATGCCGACTACCTGTGAGGACAAGAACTTCTCCAATCTTGTCCTGGCAAGAAACGCTAATTCCAGTTTCCAACTATCGTCACCTGCTAACTTTCTTTACCTCTTTCTATTGCTTGTTATTGTTTAAATGCCCTTGGCCAAAACAGAGTACAGCCAAAAAAGATTTTCTAAAAGGCAGAGTTTAAAAAAATATATATTATTCTGTGCCACAGAACAAGAGCTATTACATATTCACAAGATCAAATACACATTTTCTGCCATAAAAAAGTTTCGGAGAGTTTTTTCAAGCGTTTGTCTTAATTTCGTAGTCGAGGATGGAACTCCTTATATGGACATTTGTCCCGGAAGCACGCGCCTGCGCAGGAATACTACAGAGAGCGAGATCATGCTCGTCAACACCATAGATATCTTATACTGACTAGATGCGCCCTCTGATGCTGCTGTCCATAGGAACGATGCGTCAACCTCGCCGCCAATTTTGTGTCGGGGAAGCCGCGTCTACTCTGCATTAGTTAACACTGGCAGAGAACTATCAACGATTAAAATGACCTTCATTTGCTTAATTTTCAACCGATTTTCAAGCCGTTTGGTTTATTATAATTGTCAGACATATATTTATGATAG
>JAUCMS010000022.1:16347607-16366891 GCA_032357445.1 Enteromius radiatus | reverse complement strand
ATTTGCCATCTCGAAGCGAGATTCCTATTCGTCGGCTCTCGACGTGACGTCGGAGAGACCGTACGAAAGGGAACTTTATAGCTATCATTGGAAAGTTGTTATAAAATATATGCACATCTATAATATAGGTTTATATTATAATAATCTGAAAAAGTTGAAACAATATGCATTGTTAAAAACAATATTTAACTGAATGAAAGAATCAGGTTTAAGAGATTGTTTTTTTTTTGACAGGATGTACCTGGAATAATTCTAAAATAATCTATTGAATGGAATCAAAATGACATCAGGACTGAATCAAATCAAGAGCTTGTGAAAGGAATCAATGTACCAAGGTCAATCAATATCATATGGAATCCAAATGGAACTGAATAGAATCAACGTGAATGTGAATCAAACTGAATCATGAAATCTGTGTGAACGCTCAACCCTACTTTCCATCCGAACTCAAGCCTACGTCTTTTCTTGATTTTTATTTCTAGTTTGTCTGAAACTATAAATATCATGATTCCTGCTGCCATTTATTTGGTGAAGGTTTCATGTGGGCCAATTTGGTAAAAACAAATCGTCTGTTGTCTCAAGATGAATCCCTGACATTTAAATTCTGCTGAATTTCACCGGCGATTACTGAGCATATGGTGCCGTTTGGTTGAACCCTTTGTTGGATAGCTTTTGTTTAATTTCTCATGCGCCTGCTTAAGAGAATGCAAAGATATTTCTGTTTATTCCTCTAATGGAATTTAGATTTGTTTAATGGCATTGAGTAAATGTTTATGGACATGGAGAGGGAAAATAAATCACTCTGGTGACGATTTCAAGAATGAGCAACACCAACAGACGCACTGCCAACAGTAAACACTCCTGATTTTGCGAACGAGATCTCGAAGAACAAATCACAAATGTTTAGTCTCGTCTTATTTATCTTTGTGATGACGTTGTGTGTATTTATCACTTTATTTGTTCGGCGCCATCTCAGTGGCTCTCTGGTATCACCTCATAACTCCGCTGGTATACTCTTCACATCTGCAACATGTCACATTTAGCTAATAAAGCTAACACAATCACCATAGTTCACTGAAATAGAGAGTGTTCAAGTATAAATTTGTGAAACAAAAATGCAGAACAGCTTGGATAACTGACTTTATTATTATGTTTCAGGATTCTTTCATCTGTTAGAGATTCCTTTTACAGTTATGAAAGCTTCAATAGTTTACTGTATCATTTACAAACCCTAATGTCCTATAAAACCATATGATGTTGTTTATTTATTTAAGTGTTTTTTTCCCACGTTTTTTAATAAAGTGAGAGTCTGTCAAGCAAAAAACAAAATAATAACAAAAAAATAATAATAAAAGTGTGTCATTCTTGCTCCAAATTTGATTTTCTCAAATTTGAGAGCAAACTGCAGGTCAAAAACCCACTATCGATAGGTTAGATAGGGCAATATTAACTTTTAATTATGCTTTTCTGCTGCTTATTTTGTTTTTGAAAGATATGGTTACCAGGAACAGGCGTTGTATGGAAAAAAGCAACGTAATGACTCATAATTTTGCATTGCAAACGAAACATAACAGCGTACAGGTTTGGAACAACATGTGGGTGTTTAACAAAGACCAAATTATTTCTCTGACAAAAACAGTGATGCTTTCAAAAAGCTCGATTTATTCAGCGCACCTGCTCTATAGATGTTGTGGTAGATGTCAATGAGCTTCTTGACCTCTAGGCCCTGCTGCTATCAGGTTCAGTTATCGAATGACCAAATAAAGGTTCACCAAGCCCAGAATAAGATCAGTGAAGGCTTAATCAGCGTTGCGTGCCATCAGATAGAGACACAGAGGGTGCTTTGGCAGACCTGACTTCCAGAGTGCATTCAGGCACAATGGAGCCCAGTGTCATCCGCGAATGCCTGCTACAATCAGCCCTTTAAAACTGACCACCAGCATGACTGGAGAGCTGCAGTGAGGAGGGTCTTTGGGGAAGGACAATATTTATCTGGTTAACTCGATTTAAATGGATAACCTCTGCTCTTTGAAGATAGAGTTTGCTCGCGATTAAGTGCAGCAGTGGAGAGATGAGACTTAAAATGACTTGATTTCCTCATCAGTATGCATGGACAAAATGGCTATATATATATATATATATGCTACTGTTCACAAAAATTGGGGGTTTGTTGTATAATTATTAATAATTTAATTGTAGACCTATAAATGCAACAATAATAAAGCTATACCACATGAAATCTTTGAAGAAAGTCTCACCAAGGCTGCATTTATTTGCTTTAAAATACAGCAGAACGTTGTAATATTGTGAGACGTTATTAATATTTAATGGTTTTCTATTTGAATATATTTTAAAATGTAATTTATTCCTGCATTTTCAGCATAACTCCAATCTTTAGAGTCATACGGTTGTATACGATTGTGCTACTTCATATTTTCTGGAAATGGACACATTTTAATATTCGCAAAATAATAAAATGTTAAAAGAACAGCATTTATTTGAAATACATTTATTTATTTTTTGTCACTTTTTATCAATTCTATGCATCCTTGCCGAAATATTAATTTGTTTAAAAACAAAATGTAAAAGAGCATAAATTCATAAAATATTAAAGTTATGTCACAGTCCATACCTTTTGGGTAAAAAAAAAGAGATGCATTTTGTCATTGGTAAAAACATTTTCATTGGAAAGGATGATGAATACAGAAAAACAAATACAAAAACACAGAACCAGAATAATACAGACAAGAACCCACAATACAGGCAAACATCACTCACATTTTCTTTGTGATTTGTACAAATCTAGAATAGTTAACCACTTCTTTTGTATTTGTATAGCTGTGTATTCTTCCAACACGACCAATTCATATGGATTTTACAAGATGGCCAATTCATGCTGATTTGTATAAATTGGTACGACCTCACTTGTACGATTTTGTACGAAATTCCTTTGACGTTTTAGGGGCGCGGTTAGGTGTAGGTCATTTGTACAAGTTCATACGAATTGGCAACTCATAACATACATACAATTTACCAAAAATCATACCAGTGAGGTCGTACAAATTTGTATGAATTAGTAACCTCTTAAAATATGTACGAATTGTCATGAGATTGGGCTCTAAACTTCATGTGGTTGTATTAAAAGTATATTTTTAATATGTAGGTTTGTCCATATAGATGCATGCTTACATTTGTACCGAAATACAAATTTGAATCCATGCTGTAACAGCCAGCTTGATTACAGGAAATAGTCTTGAGCTCAGGGACCCTGGCATTTTCCTATCAGATCCAACGCTCCATGAACCGTACAAGCGGCGTTGGCTGGAAGGACTGTAGGAACTAAGGAAGTAAACCACACATGTGATTTGCACAAAATTGCTAAAAATTGCAATAAAAACAATGGTGCAGTTTATTATAGGTTCCGATACTATGGAAGTAGGTCCTTTTTGAGAAACGTTTCTTTTGCTAAGCATGATTTGATGGAGTGAGAGAAGCAATTCATGCTGGAACGTGCTCATTTTTGCACTGTGGGTAATGCTTTATTTTAAGCCATTTACCTCATAATTCCTCCATTAAGTTAAACTGATGCCATAACAAACACAGGCTTATTTCAGACGCCAACAGTGTCATTAAACTAAGATGTCGTGTATAGGAATATGCTATAATTTCACATCCAATCCCAAGCCAAGTCGGCACATGCATGACCCTGACGACTGCAAACTGATATGACGGGTGTTTATGAGTGGGTGTTGAATATAATGAGTTCATTTGCACAATAGTCATGTTTTTTTATTATTCATTCAAGTTATCTATATCTATATATGAATATATATATAGATGTGAAGTGGAACAAAAAAGTTGCCCAACTTTTAATGTTTCACTTCAAGTGTGTGTGTGTATATATATATATATATATACACACACACACACACACACACACACAGACTCCCTTAAATTTTCCACTCTTTGTTATATTGCAGCCATTTGTTAAAATCATTTCAGTTAATTTTTGTCCTCATTAATGTACACACAGCAGAGAAAAATCTAGAATTGTTTAAAGTTTTGCAGATTTATTTACAGAAAAACTGAAATATCACATCCTAAGTATTCAGACAGCTGTGACCCCTATATATTTAACTCAGGTGCTGTCCATTTCTTCTGATCATCCTTGAGATGGTTCTACACCTTCATTTGAGTCCAGTTGTGTTTGATTATACTGATTGGACTTGATTAGGAAAGCCACACACCTGTCTATATAAGACCTTACAGCTCACAATGCATGTCAGAGCAAATGAGAATCATGGAACCGCCTGAAGAGCGCGGAGACAGAATTGCAGCAAGGCACAGACCTGGACAAGGTTACAAAAAGTAACCTGTGTTAGATTAAAAATGTGCTTCTACTAAATACTGAGCAAAGGGTCTGAATACTTAGGACCATGTGATATTTCAGTTTTTGTTTTTTAATAAATCTGCAAAAATGTCAACAATTCTGTTTTTCTGTCAATATGGGGTGCTGTGTGTGCATTAATGAGGAAAAATAAATTAATTAAAAAGCTTAAATGATTTTAGCAAATATTTATATATACTAACTAATATACTAACTAACTGCATGTATATCTGATGTATTTATCTATTTGTTAGTAGGTTAGAGAGTTATTTAGTTAGTATTTAAGAAAAGGAGGTAAAAAGCTGCCTAGCAGACTAGAACTGATTTTCACATTTTTACTTATGCATTTGTTTCTTTTGATTTTAATTTGATTTCGGTTTGTTCCATCCCCTCCTTCTCATTCACTCAGAATCCATGAGCTCATTGTGTGAGATCACACAAGCTGCAGTTGAATTTATTTTCTGTCAGCTACTAAAATGTTAACACCTGGACACAGGCTGGTACCACCCATCGCTTCAGTCCGGGGGGATTACTTCTGATTGATTCACTTCTATTTATGTTTATGATTGCAGCTTTTTTTCTGGAATGTTTCTGTTTTGTTTGGAGGTTGTTAGCCCGTCATCACCCTCCATCATAAGGCTTATGAGTGTCTGTGAGTGTTGAATGTATGTGTGTATTCATTTAAAACGTTTTGGCAAGGACTGTAATTTTATTAGCCATTTGTAACAAGTATATTGGACCACTTTTGAGTTTCACTCCCATCGTAGGAATAAACCAAGGATGCATGCAGAAAAATTATGGCATGAAAAATGAAAAGAGTAATTTGATTAAACAATGATGAGGGAGTGAAATAAAGCATGGTCTGATAAAACTTGCATGACCATCATAACTAATTGAAATCATACAAAGCATTCATAATATTATCCATAATGAGTCTTATCCACACTTACAGACTTCTTACATTACATTTTTTGACATTACACTTTCACAACCATCTCCAAAATGCTGTTGTGGATAACTTTAATATAAGTCTGTAAGGTTTTTATTATTTTGCTTTAGCAAGGACCTATAAAGTAGAAGATAAAGAGGCCAGATGATTACAATGAGGTACAGTAGAAGAATTACTGGGGTTTAACAGTGGTTTTTTCAGTCTCAGGTGTGAAAACAGTAATGTCAGGAGAGGAGCTGAGTGGATGAGGAGGTCAGAGGAATGTCACAGGAGGCGAGAAATAGTCAAACATATCCATTATTCATAAACAATGAGCTGATGAGAGAAGATTCTAGATTTTGGTATTAAACACATGTTAATTGATTGTCCAATTTTAAATAATACTACGCAACTTTGTATTCACAAAATATATTAATGGATATTTAAAAAAAAATTTTTTTTGTACAAAAAAAAAAAAAAGACCAGGATTTTAACAGTAAAAAGCTGTTAAATAGTTAATTGTAAATTCCTGTAAACTTCACAGGGAAAACTGTGAACTGAGACTCCCAGAATTCCCTGCATTGCATTTAATTTTTTTTTTTAATTTGATGTTTTTTCTTTTAAATAACTCTTTCTTCTTAGTTTTTAGGGTTTAGGGTAATGTTGTTTAATTAATGCTTATTGCATATTTCAGTTTAATGAGTGTCACCGTGATGGTGTTTAGTGTTTGTGTGAATGACACTGAGCACCTTCTTTATACTGAATGTTCAAAATTATTTTTTAAAATATGCTTGTGATGGTTTTTTATTCATCACGTGACTTTCTCATCATCACCTGTATTTGGTGCTCATCAGCATATTTCAAAGGTCCACCACCGATTTCAGTACTTTAATAGGTTGGTATATTAACATTATGTCAGTTAATGATTTTACGGTATTTAACTGTAAATTTAACTTAAAACCGTAAAACCTAAAATGTTGTTACTGTATTTTTTACAGTTGAATTCCAGCAACCACAATAATTTTATTATTAATACTGTATATTTGTACTATGTATATATAATATAACTGAACTGTGAAATTGAAATGGTTCCTTTTGCCGTGAATATAGCCACTGTTGCTGAAATGGCATTAAATCATAAATAAATATTCATTTAGCTGACAAAAGTATACATTTAGAGCTCTGACTGTAATGTTTCTCTGTGTTAGTCATCACTGAAAGCAAACTAACACATCTTTGTTTGTCTAACTATTGTGATGTTAAAATCATTAAAAACAATTTGTTAAAAAATTGCTCTGCTCACCAAGGCTGGTGTTTTAAAAATACAGTAAATACAAAAATAATGTTTATTTTAAAAATATTTATTTAAAATAACTGTCTTCTATTTTATTATAATTTTAAACGTAATTAATGTCTGTGATCAAAGCTATATTCAGAAATCATTCTAATATGCCAATTTTCTGCTCAAGAAATATTTCCCTTTATTATTAATGTTACCACACCGCCCCAACCCCTGGAAATCAGCATTTAATTGAAATATAAATTCTTTGTAATAATGTCATTTAACTAGTATCTATAAAAATGTATTGTACGTACTCAAGGGAAGTAATGCAAGTTAAATTTTTCATGGAGGACATTTGAATTTTGTTTATTATCATTTCTCAAAAGATTAAGAAAATATCAACCTTATACTCTAATGTTAAATTTCTTTTTTGAGATAATAAAAGGGCCTTAGGGTCTCTCAGACCCCTTGTGGAGTGTGAGAGAGCGTTCAATTCAGTGTAGATGATAGGTTGAGAGTTGAGTTTGTGAGCGTCTTGACCCCTGCAGAGGACCATGGAGCCAAACATCTTTACACAACTCTGATAAATGGGAAAGCAAATTGCAAAATATCTTTGCTTTTGTTTTACTGAGCTATCCTATTGTATGCGCATGAGAATTCATTAAGCACGCCATGTATTGAACCTGACTTATGTCTGCAGAAGAATTTGCAATAGATCTGAAACTGATGATAGGTCCTTTTTTTGTAAAATCAGTTTGTTTTCGTAACTTCTGGTAAGTCCGTTGCAGTAAACAGGAGCTGCCGCATGTGGCAAATGAAAAATAATACAGCAAATATTTCAAACCATGTAGTGAAAACTGGGTTAGTGATTGATACAAACTTTGTGAGATCTATTACAGTGAAATATTAGCTGGGCTCGGGTTGAGGCGGCATATGACACCTCCCAATTACCTGCTCTCTTGAGAAAGTTAATAAAAGTGCACAGTTCACTGTAATACATGGATTGCACAGCAGCCAATTATAATAACAGGCCTGTGTGTGTTGAGTGAGAGTATGAATATTGTTTTAACAATTTAGTTCAGTACTGCTTACATATTTGGACCATTTGAAGAATATTGAGCTTTCTAGGCTCTGCTCTGAATAGTTATGATTGCTATTTTTGCAGTATGCAATGTCATCTAATTTGGATTGGATCTAATTGGATGAGCCATGGTCTTGTAAAATAGCTGACACATATCTACATGATAATGTATTTATTTTATTTTATCCATATTAAAAAATATTTTGAAATACATATATATATATATATATTTTATTATTTAATCATTTTATTTTATTGTCCATATTTTCAGCTGTTTTGTGTTTTATTCTAGTTTAGGTTTTTGTCCCTTATTAGTTTAGTGTTTTTTTTATATCCAAAATATCAATAATATCAATCATTTCCAATCTATATAAATGCAAATATCATTCATAAACAACTGGATATTTTCTGAGAAGCAGAGCAAACATCTTTCTCCTTCAGGAAGCTCTATTGTATGGAGTAGTGCCCACAACAAGTGCTTGTTATGAATAACAGTTACTTGTAAAGGAGTTATTTAAGATATCTGAATCTTCCTTGAAGTGTTTTTACCTCCATGTGAGTGCTTTTTTCCTGTGCCAAAAAAAACATGCCATGACAGGGCTGTGAAAGAGGAAAAGTGTCGTCGGCCAACCAATCTGTGCCCAGGCTTGATTGGAAATGTGGATGTCATCCAGAAAACATATAATGAACCCACACCTCCTGAGGGTGATAAAATAGACTGATAAAAAAAGTAGGAAGCAGAGTTACAGCTAGTTACAGCTGGTTGCCGGAACTTTAGTTTAAATAATCTGATTACAACATTCTAAGATTAACAATATGGTTTAAAGGGATCATATGATGCGATTTCAAATTTCCCTTTCTCTTTGCAGCTTTACAAGCTGTTAGTGCGTACATAAAATCCCTGAAGCTGCAAAGATTAAAGTTTCAAAACAAAAGAGAAATTCTTTATAAAAGTTATTACTTGTTTTCACGACCCGTTTTCTGGGTTTATTTTCAAACACCGCCCAAATGTTTATGCAAAGAAAAAAGGCGGAGCTATTATTCTCGCCATAGTTTTGCTGCGGCGTCATGTTCTTGAGACGCTGTGTTTAGTTGTGAAAGTGAAACTACTTTGTTTGCATTTCTAAAAGTGGACATAACTAGAAATCAGTGTAAAAAGTTGTATTCACAACACTGTTCCAGAACAGTTCAACCCAAAATTAGAGTGTGTTCAGTGCATTTAGGGAGAACTATTCCTTGAACCTGCAGAGTAGCCTATATGCTGACTGTGCAGAGACTATAAAATGGAACAATTCTAGCTTTGCAAGAACAGTCTGGTGCTTCTGACTTACAACCTTTACGTTAGTTGTTTTCTTATTAAAAGAACCCGCTACTTACTATTCAAACGCAAGTGTAGTGCTTGTTGTTTGTCTTTTCTCTGATCACAAATGCAGACATGGTGTTATGAGGCGCGTTGCAACACAATGCGTAAGTCATGTCATGATAATCAGTAATTATGTCTCCACTGGATGCAACAAATGCATTGTTTTTTTTGTTTTTTTCTTAGAACAAAGAACAGTTTAATCCCTTTACATTATTCTTTTCTTTTCGTCCAGATTTAGATCTTCTCTGTAGGTGTCTATATCTCCAAGCTTGCTAAAACACTCTCTTCATGGTTGTCTGCGCACACATCACTGAGAGAGAAACTTGAGAGAGTAAGGAAATTTACAAGACTTGATCTATGATAATATGTTCTGTCAAGCCATCACAGATTTTGTGGGTCTGAATGTCGGGGCTTTCCTCTGCTGGGTTGCACAAACATGTCAGAACATTCCTGGTGCCAGTTTGAAACCCTGTAAGAGGCTGTTCATGGGTTATTGTTCCTGCTAACCTAAAATCATTACATTATTTGAATTAAGTGGAAAATCCTTATCTTTGTGATATGATAAAATGGTATCATGCATTAAAAGCTGCACACTGAAGACTGCTTTGCAATGATATTTACGTGGATCTAATGAGCTGGAAACCACCAGACTGGTCACATTAAACCCAAAACATTCCATATTATGAAAATACATGCTAATTTTGACCAATTTTACCTCTGTTGTAAACAAAAGCTCCAAAGGGGGTTTTCACAACAATTCATAGAAAAAACATTTTCAGGTACCTTTTATTAAACAGCTCTTTTCTTCATTTCTTTGCACTTTTGTGGGATGGAAAAATTTTGGTTCCACAAGAAACCCCTGATGCCAATACACCTTTAGTGCATGTGGAGTTCCATTAAACTTTCATTTATGCGTTAGAACAGTCAATACGCTATTTTTACACTGTCAAATGAAAATGTGAGTAATGTTTTAGTGTAAATTGCCATTATTCAAGTTTGTTGTAAGTTTTCTTGTGAAGGCCTGCTAATTATATACATAATTATATTATTTGAGGAATCATTTATGTCTGTAACAAGTAAATGTGTAATGTAAAGTAAATTAGCAAAATATTAAATACTCATGCTTTCTTTAAAATTAAGGGCACTTGGTTTAATATTTTCTCTCTAATGCAATAACATTCATGCATGTGTAATTGAGTCAAGTGTGCAAATGCTTTAGGGGCTGTGAGTTAATCTACATGTTATAGTGAGACTGCAGGTCCTCCGTACCCTTGAGGTGATTCAGTGACTTCCAGACTTGGACTATATGACTATGTGATGACAGACATGCAGTGCTGAGAGCAGAGGATGTGACATGAACACACACAGCACATATACCCACTCTCATATGGCGCGAGCTCTGTTATTAAATTGTAAACTATAGTAAGGGAAATCAGAGGAAGAGAGACATCAGGAAGGCAAAGGGAGGAACATGACGAATGGGGGGCATGGATGTATTAGGTTTCTGCCCGTCTCGCCCAGCCGACGGCTCTCATGTCCATTTTTCAGCGAGCGCTGATAAGTCTCCCCCCTGTGGGCAACAGGGGGCTAAAGTTTCCACCCCCTGATAAATGACGGCACATCCATCCCCGGGCCGTCCCATCTGTCCCCACCTGTGTCTTAAAACCTCATTTAAACTACTTTATGCACGTTAACCAAATAATTAGGTGTAATTGTAAAATACTGAGACCGGAGCAGCTGTCAGTGTTTATGACCTGAGATTAGACCCCCCCTCACTGAATATCTAAAATATTAAATTTTTATATTTATCTCCGTATGTTTATGTTTGTATAGATTCCAACACTTTTTTTAATTTTTAGTTTTTCCTATTTAAAAGTCATTTTATTGAGAATGCAGTCATTGATATATATTCACGAGTTTGTTTTTGTGTGTGTACAGAAACACACATGAATGTTTATTTTTGTATTGTTTTTTCAAGAATTCTCTTCTGTTCACCAAGGCTGCATTTATTTATTTCAAAGTACAGCAAATTAATACCTTTATTTATGAAGGATACGTTAAATTGATCAAAAGTGATGATAAAACCATTTATAATGTAAAAAAAATAAATAAAATAAAATAAAAAAATTCTGATAAAAGCTGTTCTTCTGAAGAACTTGAACAATTCTGCTGAGCTGTTTCCAACATCATAATAATAGTAAATGTTTTTTGAGCAGCTAATTAGAATATTAGAATGACATCTGAAGAATCGTTTGACTGGAGTAATGATACTAAAAATTCAGCTTTGAAATCACAGGAATAAATTACATTTTAAAATGGCAAATAACAAAAAAAATTGTTTTAAATATTAAATATATTTAAAAATTGTACTGCTTTTTCTGTTCTTTGGATCAAATAAATGCATACTTGGCAAGCAAAAGAGACATTAAAAATCTCACTTTCGTTCAAAACTGGTACGGTAGTGTACACACACACACATATATATGCATATTTATTTATTTTATGTAATTTAACAGGCAATTAATAAAAGATTCCATTTAGAATTAATTCTGTAATAATGTATAGAATATATTAACTTTTAATAAAAAAAAACATTTTTAGTAGCATTCATTTTTTATTAAATCATAATATAATATTTAAATTCTCATGCATTCCCAGCTTTTATTATTCAGCAGAAATCTTCATGCAACTGTTTGTATTCCCAATAAACAAACCCACTGTTACTAATGTGCTACTGAAAATACACTCTCCTTTTCATTTCAACTCTCTCCTACAAGTAACAAAGTCTTTTTTTAATCCATAGAATTTATTTCTCTGGGCATGCATACACATGTTAATGTGAGGTAAAAGAGCTCCATTCATACCAGCTCAGAGAGAGACAGTTATATATAACTTACTGTATGTCTAATAATGTACCTTAAGGCACAAAATCACATTCTTTTAGTTTTGCTGTGAATTAAAATTGGCATGAAAAGATCTGATGATCGCATACTCTCAAAGTGCATTAGTGGAAAAAAAGAACATCACACAGTTAGTGACAGAAATAGTGAAGAGTCTTAAAGAATTTTTCTTATTCGCCTCTTGGCAGTCCCGGTCCACTAAAAGAGCAAAATTTCGAACAGCTACATGGTTGTTGAGCATGTCCTTCAGGATGTCGTTCCGACCGTGTGCTTCTGGGTGCAGAATTCCCTCATTTCTGAAGATGGCCACGATCGCTGTCTTATGTGTCTGGGCCTCAGTCACACTGAGACTGCTTTCGCAGTTCATATGGTCATATGGTCACTGTGAGGCTAGCTTCATCCGCTACCCCTTTTGGTTCGGCGGGCCGTAAAGGTTCCTCGGCCACATCGGCTAGCAGCTTGACAGATTGCATCCGGCAGCTCCGAAGGAGGTAACACCTCAGCAGGGGCGTCGAGCTAGCCGCCGTAAGGGGACACAGCCTTTCCCAAACCCGGCCGCCGCTAATGTCTTCCTGGAAGACCGCAAAGCAGTCCTGAGACAAGCTGAGCCCAGAGATGCCCAGAGATGAGGAGAATTGTTCTTCAGGGGACCCTAACTTCTGTGCCCCCAGCCTTGTGGGAAGGGCCGAAAGCTTCCTTTCCTGCTGCTGCCGCTCACCCATGGGTCAGCTGTACCCACCCTTTAACAAAAAGAGCAATTTTCCAAACCTCTGGGCCTTATTCGCCAAGTTCAGGTTCTGAGCGACACTCCGCTTCCTCACTTTCAGTTCATGTTGCCACTTTGCCACCGCAGGACGTGGGAGAGTTGGTGTGTGCTGCTTACAGCGGCCTGTCTCGCCTCTCGGATGTTCTGCCTCTGGGATCTAGCCGCCTCTCTCCCCTGGCTGCCCCACCATGGGAATGTCATTGACCGCTGGTTGATCAGGACGGTCCGACTCAGCTATGCGATTCAATTTGCCAGGCACCCACCCAGGTTCACAGGAATTCTTTTCACCTCTGTTCATTCAGAGAAGAGTGCCTCTGTACTGTGTGTGGAGATTTCATCATTCCCAAGAAGAACGGTGGGTTACAGCCGAATCCTGGATCTTCGGTCCCTTCATTGGCTTCCGTTCAGGATGTAAACCCCGAATTGCATTCTCTCTTGTGTTCATCAGCAGGACTGGTCATGTCTCGAATCCTGCAGCTGATGCACTCTCATGACAGCTCACCCTACTTAGAGAATGGAGACTCCATCCTGGGACAAACCGGCTGTTCTGGAGTCGTTTCGGAGAGGCCCAGGTAGACCTGTTTGCCTCCCAGGAGTCCTCCCATTGCTGGTTGTTTTATTCCCTAATAAAGTCCCCCTCGGCACAGATGCACTGGCAAACAGCTGGCCCCGGGCCCTTCTCAAGTAAGCCTTTCCCCCAGTGAGCCTTCTTGCATAGACCCTGTGCAAGATCAGGGAGGACCAAGAACAGGTTCTCTTGATTGCGCCATTGTGGCCCACCCGAACCTAGTTTGCGGACCTCATGCTCCTAGTGACAGCCCCTCACTGGAAGATTCCCCTGAGGAAGGGCCTTTTTTCCCAGGGGATGGGCACTATCTGGCACCCACGTCCCGACCTCTGGAACCTACACGTCTGGCTTCTGGATGGGACTCTGTAGATCTCTCTGGCCTTCCCCAGACCATGGTGGACACTATCACTCAGGCTAGAGCCCCCTCGACGAGGAAGGCCTATGCTCTGAGGTGGGGTCTTTTCACTGACTTTTGCTCCTCTCGCCGAGAAGACCCACAAAGATGCTTGGTTGGAGTGGTGCTTTCCTTCCTTCAGGTGAAGTTGAAAACTTTGCTTCCACTTTGAAAGTTTACGTCACTGCCATTGCTTGAGCTGAGTTTTTTGTCCTTAAAAACCTTGCTCCTGGTTGTTCTCACCTCTGTGAAGAGGATGGGAGACCTGCATGCATTTTCGGTCAGTGATTCGTGCCTCGAATTCGGTCCAGCTTACTCTCACGTTTTCCTCAGACCTAGACCTGGTTATGTGCCCAAAGTTCCCACCACACCCTTTCGGGATCAGGTGGTGAACTTGCAAGCACTGCCTGCGGAGGAGGCAGACCCGACCCGACCCTTGAATTTCTGTGTCCCGTACGCACCTTTACGTGGAACATACTCTGAGTTTCAGAAATTCCGATCAGCTCTTTGTTTGCCTTGGGGGACAGCAGAAGGGGAATGCTGTCTCCAAGCAGAGGTTGGCCCATTGGGTGGTTGATGCCATCACCTCGGCCTATCAGGCCCAAGGTGAACCATGCCCCCTAGGAGTGAGGGCCCACTCCACCTGGAGTTTCACTTCCTCTCGAGCATTGGCGCACGTGCCTCTCTAGCAGACACCTGCAGAGCTGCGGGTTGGCTGACACCCAACACCTTTGCCAGGTTTTACAGTCTTCGCATAGACCCTGTGTCCTCCGTGTTTTGGGTAACATGAGGTAAATCCAGGAGGTGGGGGGAGGGGTGTCGGCTTGCAGCGCCATACCACTGGATCCGAGCGCTTCATCCATTTGTTCCAAAGGATTCATCTGGTCCTCCGTTGCCCCTTATTTCTGGCTAAGGAGTAGCTTGAACTATGTCCAATGGAGGTTTCCTTCCCCTCCTGTCTGTCCTGGCATTTTATTCCACGTTTTTTTCCCACCATGCCCAGAAGGAGGGAATGGAGACGTTATATCCCTCCTGCCACAGGCTGGACTACGCTGGGGAGTTGGTTGCGATCGGCTCCTCAGCAGGAAGCTAATGGTGGTTGTGTGCCACCATCTTATATAACCGGATGTCCAAGGGAGTGGCTTCGAATGCAAAATCCACCAGCCAGTTTCCATTGACGTTTTCTCCAAAAGTCAGAGTGTATTGGTCTCCCAGGTGGGTCAGTGACATAACGTCTCCGTTCCCTCCTTCAGGGAATGAGGGTTACCTACATAACCGAGATGTTCACTTGTCATGAGCCAAGAACCTCCATAATGAGTTTGCAATGATCCATGTCAACCCAAGCAGTTTGAGTTCAAAATCAATTTCTTCACTGGAAGACGTACAATGTTACCGAACCTATTTTTTTATGCTTTTGTTGAGGTCATAGCAATTGGATAAACGTTCAGCCTGACACTGTTGCATCCATGACCCTGCACACTTACTAGCTAAATACTGTTTATATAATCTGGGCAACAAATGGCTCACAAAATCACAGGTCCTCACTGTTGACTTTTGTCTGGAGCAGAACACTGTCTCCATGTCTGACAGGGAAAGGAAGAAGACCGGAGAACTGGACCATGCATTTGTCCTGCTAAATCTCAGGCTTGCTGATGTGTTTATGATAAAGGTATGAAGTGTGGGATCCTTAGAGTTTCCCACACTGTGTGTGTGTATTGAATTGTGGAAAATGACGTTGTTTTTACATCCACATCATGACATTTAATCACAGGACAGTATAAAGTTAAGCATCACTGGGAGGATTTTTATGCACTTTTTATTTGCACATTATTTCCTAAAGTCTAAATGCATTTAACTCATGTGCTAAAAGTCTGAGTTATTGTTCCCAAGTCAAAAATGACAAGTCTTTAAAAAAAAAAAAGTATATAATTATATAAATTGATTTTATTTCTCTCATTATGTACTCTCAGAAATAAAGGCACAAATGCTCGGGTGGTACATGTTTGTACCTAAAGGGTCCATTTTGGTAATTTAAAGGTACATATTAGCATTTCTAAGAGTGTGATACATTATCACCAAATCTTGAATTCAGACTATTTTGTTGGCTTGATTTCTTTGAGACAGCACAGGTTTGGACCTGATGGATCTGAGCTCATGCATTTCAGTTTATTACTAAGTGAAAATTCATTATTTTTTGATAATTTAGGCATGGTTCACTTAAAAACTGAGGTGCATGATGTCATATCAATACTATGATTAATCATTTCCAAATTCTATTTCCAAATTAACTTGTGATTAACTGAAAGAAAATGTGTATTTATGTCACTTGGATTGTGTAATATTGCCCTTTAAATTATAATTATTTAAAGTGTACCTAAAGTATACTATTGCATATTGCATATATATTGAAACCAATGTATATTAAGACCAAATTGTAAGTTTGACATTATTTCTAGCAATCACTGCAATTGTCATGTTTGATTTGGCAGGGAATGCATAAATTGAAAAATGTATAGATTACCGTAGGCAACGCATTCACTTTGGATAAAAGCATCTGCCAAATGCATGAATGCACATGCATAGAGTCATTAAACTGCAAGCTGCATTTGAGACTCATGTTAATAGCAGGTAATCTTGCATGACATCTCGTGATCAGATACCTGATATGGATGTTAATAGCATGTATAGTGTGGATATGTACTGTGATTTTCTGAAAAGACTCGTGCACACGTGGCAGGGGTTTCACCACGATTAGACAGCGATACCTGGATTCTGATTGCAGGTGTAACTGTTCACCTGGTTTAGAGCAATCTGTGTCACCATTCACTGTGTGAAAGCAGATATGGTGGTGCCGGGTTGCGATATTGACCTTGCGTGAGTTCGGGTTCCTCTCTGGCCTGCCTGTCTGACGGTGTGTCTTACAGCGAACACTGAGGGAGTCCCTGCTTGACTCGCGGGGTGAGAATCTTCTCTGCTTTTGTTTGGAAAGGATTAGTGTCAGTCCTGAGATCATATCACTCTGTGCTATATTTATATCTCCTAATTATGAACAGAACGAACGGGATCTGCATACTTATTTCTGATTAGGCAAGAAAATTGTATGGTTAATTGAGTGAAATTTTAGTAAAAGGAATCTCACAAGAAAAATCAAGGAAATGAGAAGGGGGAAAAAAACAGATTATTAGAAAATATTTTAAGTCATTCTATTTTTAAACTTTTTACTGTAATTCCACATTTTAGTTCAGTGAATTACTTTCTATTTCTTCTTTGTAATTTATTGAGTTTTGGAAAAGAGCTCTTTATATATATATATATATATATATATATATATTAGTGCAGTTAAACAATTAATCATGATTAATAGATTAAGTTTTTGTTTACTTAATATATGTGTGCATACGGAGTATATTTATTATGTCTTGTTTTTATTTTACCGCAATTTTGTGTAATTTGATAACAGTAATATAATATGATTAAATTATTATTCAACCATTTTCATATCTTTTTATGACACCAGCAATACAGCTATATACATAATGCTGTCAAATGATTAACTGCATCCAAAATAGAAGATTTTGTTCATGTAATATATGTGTGCATACAGAGTATATTTATTATGTATGTAGAAATTTCATCAGACTTCATGAACATGTACAGTTCTGTATCCATCAAGCATCCAGCTCAGTTTTTAGGCAGAACGTCAGATGCATCTATGATTGCAGGATTGAATTATAGGAAGAATGGAGTGGTGTTTCATTGGGCAGATCATGTGTTTTTCACAGCATCGAATTGGGCCAGGCCCAGCTGAAGAAAGTGATACACCTGAGAAAGCCCCTGGGAGAAATGCTCTTTTGTCTGTGGCGCTGAGATGGGGGTCCAAAGCGTGCGCTCACTGAAAGAAACGTATGATTTTACACACCTCACAATACACCCACAAAACAAATCAACATGCCTCACGAAAACCATATCACATCCTGCAGTATTCACAGAGACAAAAACACCCAATTTCTGTTCAAAATGTCACTGAAAGACATACAATAGTAATTTAAGTAGGTTTTAAAATGATTGCTTTGTGTGGTGTATGCAATGTGAATGTCAATGATACAGTAACATATCTCACAATATACCTGCATGTTCCAGAACGCTTCTGCCTTTGTTCATGTCAAAGTCGTACATGCCTTTCATTTAGGTTCTTTTGCAACAGCAAATAATAGAAGATGATTTAGGTTAAAAGTTATATGAATGTATTTGGAAGAGCCATATTTTGTTATTTACAGAAAAAATATAAATTTTCTTAAAGAAATTTTGCTGACAATGTACTCATTCACGATTGAAATTGTTTCTTACACACATGCAGGTTTTTCACAAGATGTTTATTGATGGACTGGAGCGGTGTGTATCATTGTGATGTTATAAGCTCTTTGGACTCTCATTCTGACGGCACCCATTCACTGCAGAGCATCCATTAGTGAGCAAGGGATGGAATGCATACATTTCTTCCAAATCTGTTCTAGTGCAGAAATACATTTAAATACATATTAACTGGAATAAGAGTGAATAAATATGTGGCATAATTTTTGGTCAAACTATTCATTTAAGAATAATATATCTGGAAAAGCTGCTTGTGTCAATTTTGCATTCTTTAGTTTTTTTTTGTCCTCTGAAGTTTTGGGTAATGACTTACAGAGAAGTATTATACTCTATTACATGTCTAAAACACTGACTTTTTTTTTTTTTTTAATTTCTAGCTATTATGTCTCATTTCACATTGCATTTGATCTTCTGAAGAAGTGGCATTTTACCATATCCTTGAGGATCCTTCATTTTTCTGCCAGAAACATTTTACCAGGCAGGACACGGTTGTCAAAAATGTAAGAAACGAGAGACTCTAAAGTCCTAAAGGTCAGAAATTTGCTGGAAAGATGTTTTTCTTTTGCTGTTTTTCACCATGTTGCTCTTTTCAGCCTCAAATCTCATAATGACTCGTACTGAACGCTTCGTCCAGATGATCTCAGGGCCTGCTGAGCATGGCATCGAGAACAATCTGAACTTGGAAGTTACACAAGAAGCCTAGTGGAAAAGACAAGAAGAGAAATTCGATTTCTGCAGAAAAAGTGAGTGCCATGATGCTATGGGGTTCAATGCGTGTGCTTTCTGCCACGAGTCCAGTCAAGTCCGTTTGAGGTATCATTCATGACTGTGGCACAAATCATGACTCTGAGTTTGAACAATAGTAGCTGTCTCAGTAAACAGCAATAATAAACTGCAGCTCTGTGGGAATGGGTTGCAGAAACAATGCAGTGAAAGGAAATGCCTGTAGGGAAGAAACATTGATGCTTATTGAGTTTCATATGTTCATATTTATGTGTTTATGTTTCCACATGGTATGATTCCAGAACATACTGTCAGGACAAATTTAGTCTGAAAAATCCTTTGGCTGTATCTCTGTGTTTTGTCTCTTTGCTTTTCATGTCTTTTTTCTTTGATGAATATAAAAAGTCTATCTAATTTATATTATTTATACAAATATTTATATATTTTTTAGTGCTGGGCAATGATTAATCGCGATTAATCGCAACCAAAATAAAAGTTTTTCTTTACATAATATATGCGTT
>JAUCMS010000022.1:16327099-16338534 GCA_032357445.1 Enteromius radiatus | reverse complement strand
CCCATAGAGAATCTGTGGGATATTGTGAAGAGAAAGTTGAGAGACACAAGACCCAACACTCTGGATGAGCTTAAGGCAGCTATCGAAGCATCCTGGGCCTCCATAACACTTCAGCAGTGCCACAGGCTGATTGCCTCCATGCCACGCCGCATTGAAGCAGTCATTTCTGCAAAAGGATTCCCGACTAAGTATTGAGTGCATAACTGAACATAATTATTTGAAGGTTGACTTTTTTTTTGTATTAAAAACACTGTTCTTTTATTGGTTGGATGAAATATGCTCATTTTTTGAGATATGAATTTTGGGTTTTCATGAATAAAAATTGGTATGCCAAAATCATCAATATTAAAACAAAAATGAATCTAAAATATATGAAAGTCTAATGTTTATCAGTACAGTACAGAAAATAATGAACTTTATCACAATATGCTAATGTTTTGAAATGGACCTGTATATCCATAAACAGCTTACACAGGAGGTTTTTACATGTTTAATGCATATATAGCATCTACGTAACTTTTTAGGTCTTTAATTAAACCATTATTTTAGTTAAGAGTTATCTTCATGTGCCTTTCACACTTTTATGTATTAAATATAGAATACTTTTTAAAATAGGTAGTTCTGTAAATGTGTTTGCAGCAGAAAGTGTACTGGATTTACTGATTGCTCATGTATCTGGCCTGTTTTGGCGAGAGGCCGTTCACACAGATAACAGATAACACACTCTTTACACAATACCGGGCCTGGTTTTGGCACGCTAACCTGTTGTTATCTCGGTTTGGCTCATATTGTGAGTGATTGTTTCAAATGACCTGTGAATGTGATAGTCCCCTAACTTACTGTAGCCTGATTTAGTGGCTGTTTTCTGTACATTACGTAATCTGTAATGTATTTCTAGCCTTTCGAGGACAACTTGGCTGTGCAACTTAAATAAGCAAACAAGATTTCGACATTTCGAGAAAATGTGATGGGTGCTGGACTGTGCAAAAGGCCATGTTTGAGGCCATGACATGAATGGTTGCCATGCATCTGGTTTTTAGCATGTTGTTATGGGGTTGCTAGGGAGTTCTGGGTGGTTGCTAGGGAGTCCTAGGTGGTTTCTAGGTGGCCCAAGTCATAAATAAAAAGCCCATCTTATTTGCAAAGTCGCTAATTGCCCAATGCTGCCTTCACATGCACTTCTGAATTAACTCAAATATGACTTTCCTAGTCAGAAACTGGACATTTATAGGCACTCAAATCGTGTTTACAACTGGGAAACTCTGATCATTTCATCAACTTTAAACTTTAAACTTTAAACAAGACGAAAGAGAGAACTATTGCTGTAGTGACTGTTTTAAGTTTTATTTGATATTGCTTTGCTTTGCAAATACTATTATACCATTTGACAATACAATTAATATCCATCGGATGCGTATTGTTTGCACAATGGCAAATACATTTAATTGACTGTGGTTTTTGCAATGATGTCATAGAAGAACCATTTTAGGTTTCCCAAAGATATGTACAGGGATCAGTTCTTAAAATAAATAAATAAATAATAATAAATTAATATAAATAAATAGGAATAAGCAAGAATGTAGTTATAAATATAATAAAACAACGTTAATTCTGAACATTAAATTTTTTTAAATGCTTAAAACCTTTTTTTTTACGTTCCATTTTATAATTTTGCAAACATTATGAGAGTTACATTTGAATGTTCCCTGAACATTCTTAAAAGAAGTGGTAACATAAAAAATACATATTAATAATAAAATAAAATACACAAATAAAATGAAAACTAATATTTCAGGTATTAAATCATTTAATAAATTATGTACATCATGTTTTGCTTTTTTTGTGCTAACATTTTGAGAACATTATTAATAAAAGAGATTACTCTGAATGAAAAGTTCTATTAACATTACTGGAAGAATGTTTATTTATAACTTTGAGAACCTTGATAGAATGTTAGTAAAGGTTCTGAGAACATTTCTTGTTAGTATACCGATTTTTTTTTTTATATTGTATTTTTTTTTTTTCAAAGTTAATACTTTAACTTAAGTAAAAAATGTAGTACAAGAAATGACTTTTTCAATGTGTTATTTCTTTGTAAATATTTGTAATTTTTTTTCCGTAAGTGATTGGTTGGTTGTGTTTATGTCTGGTGAGTTCTTAACAGTAGGTCTCTTAAGTTGTCTTGACCGCTGAGGTCAGTGTGAGATCGTCTCTTAGCTCACTAGTGAATATTGAATCAGTGATTGCCTCTGACCTGCTGGTCTCTCTCTCTCTCTCTCTCTCACACACACACACACACACAGATCTTGCTGTGTTTCTTTTGGACGGGGCGACCTGTCACCTCCCCTGCCAGAGCCTCACTATCACCACGATGATGATCCGCAGCCCAAGCATTACCCAACCTTGGTCCACAGGAAGTTCTGACACAAACCTGGAGTGTGCTCACACTAACGCACATATTCCCCTTATTTTCCGTTCCATAACATTTGCTTAAAAATATAAAAACTGGCGTGGGTCACAGGCACGAGAATGCCAGTTTATGACTCAGTTAGTGCCCACTCTGAAGTCACCCATACTGAACCCTGGTGACTGATGGAACAAACGTTACATGTTGCTCTAAGATATATTTTTATTTTAACAACGTTGAGCATTAACCAGCAAGAGCTTTTACATATTTGCAACTTGTCCTACCACATTTTATTTCACATGCAGTGGCTCCAAAAGGTATTTGGACACTAAAGTCAAATTTACAAATGTCTGAATGTCACTGCATTAGATAATAAAATATAAAACCAAGTGACGTTTATTTGAAACTAAGCTCAAACACACATACAAGTGAGAAAATGATGCAATTATAGTTATAGGCCATTATATTTTTTGCATTATTTTTATACACTAATACTATTAAAGCCCATTTGTTAAAACATGCCGAAACTATACATTTTACAGTATTATTTATTTTTTGTATTTTTAATTTTTACATTTTTCTTTTTTTTCTGGGTGTGTTTGATAATTTAAATGTTCATGTTAATTCACAGTGCATTAAGGTTAACAGATCTTAACAACTTTTGATCTTAAAAAGTTATATATATATATATAATTATATATATATTCCTGTTGTTTACTTGAAGTAACTTTTTATGACTTTAGCTGTAGTCTTAGTTAACTACAATTACCATATAGTAAGCAATGTTTTCAGAATGGAGACACTTTCTGGTTGTTAAATTGGATATCCACAAAAAAACAACTCATTAAAATCATTTATTAAAAAGTAAAAACAGCTTATTTTGTATCTAACGCAATGACATCCATCCAGTCTTTTTGGGCCACTATAGTTATTAAATACTGCATGACTGACCAAATGTGTAACAAAGAGACCAGAAGCAGGATTACTGCTGTCTTAGGGTTACATATATCACATTAAAAACTGAAACTAAACATGCCCTGTTTTTGGAGAGGAACAGGAAGTGGATAAATCTCACCCCTGCAGCCGCCAGGACAGCGTGAACCTGTACAACATCTTCTCGGCTCAGATTTCACTGTAAGAACAGTGATAAATTGTGAAGAGAAAGAGCAGAGAGGTGAAGCGCACACACACACACACACACACACACAGACCAGGGTTTAGGGTCAACACTCACTTCTTTACAATATTCTCTAAAATAAATTCTATACAGGGCATTTTCGCTGTTACAATAATTTTATCAAAATGTGCAAAAGACATTTGTATGTTGACTTTCTACCTTCCTAAGTACTGTGACTTTGTATGTGGCTCCAAAATGTATGGCTGGCATTGAGGGAAATGACAAGCTTTTAGCTTTTTGTTGTTGTTGTTATTGTTTTGGCATTTTGCACCGACTTTGGCTTCTGAAATCCTGTACTCTCTCAGGTACTTCTTTTGAATAAGTAAGACTTAATTGCTTATTGACTGTGTATGAATGTAATTCAGATGTACTGCATTTGTCATATTATCATTGTCATGTGACCTACCAGTGTTGGTTACTGCCACTACCGATTCCTGTCCTGCATCATTGGATAGTAAAGTATTCATCAGATGTGCACTTTGAAAACATTGTTTTGTAGAAAATAGACCATCCAGCTACTTTTTGCTGTGTATTGAAGACTGTGAATTTGTGCACTACTCTGTTCACATGCTTAATCAATGCACTTATGTTCCAGTCTCCAAAGAAGTCCATGTTAAAACTTTTTTAGTTTTAATTAAACTGAAACTTATTAAATATAAAAATGTGTTTAGGGGTAGGCAGACGATAATTGTACACATTTTTAAAAACTTGCCCTTTGAAACCAATTTTTTTGCAATTGAATTCCTTCAAAATGCTATATAAAAGGTTTAGACTAGTCTTAAAAGTTAGTTGTATAATTTTGTTCTATAAAATTTGTTAAAATGTTTAAATTTGGTTACATAAAAACGTAGATTAGTCTAAGCTGAACCCAAAAAATATAAGATTGATTACCCCTTTGGTTAACAGCTAGTTGATCAGACAAAGTTTTAACAAAGATGCTACGTTTATACAACTGACCCAAAGGAACACAAACTCAATATACTCTCATGTTTAATTCTACAACATAAAATACATAATTAATATAACCATAAAATGCGTGAAAACTCATCCAACCTAACTTTAACTTTTTACCTCTGCTCATTCTTTTTAATCTTCAAAATGTATAATTTTTAGAAGATTAACCTGGTGAACAATGCATGTAAGAATCAAAGCATGTAACCTTTTTGAATGGACTTTTTCTGCAATAATCCAAAACCAGTGGACAAATCCTATTAGTTTTTACATTTTAATTTTTTTCAGAGGGCACCAGGCTATGGAAGCTGTTTCCGCCACTGAATAAAAAAAAAAAGTTATTGCAACTTTTTATCTCACAATTCTGCCTTTATTCTTAGAATTTCATTGATACAAACGAACAATTCTGACTTATTTTCGTGCAATTGGGAGATATAAAGTCATAATTGAGAGATATCATATCAGTTTTTTTTCCCCCACTCAAAATTGGACTTCTCACAATAACTCACAATTCTGATTTTATAGCTCACAGTTCTCACAATTACAAATACAAAATCAAATACAAACTTCTGGATTGGACTACAAAAATACAGCACTCTATGAGTTTGATTATGTATTTCTGCTTAAATAAAAAAAAATAGTCTATCAACATTGGCTATCAGCCCTTGATTAGTCAGTTTTTTCAATGCAAGTGCAATTGACAAGACTTTAATTCACTTTTACTGCAAGTTGGCTAAATCAAAACACTTTTCCCCTCTTTTTTTCCTTTCCATCTTTTCTTTTCCCCCCTCTGTCCCCTTCTCATCTTCATTGAGTCGTGTGGTTTTGGAGCGGTTTCAATCCCAGCAGTTCCTGTTGTGGCAAACTCTACTATTACTAGAACTATAGACGTAATCAATATTTTGTGAATGGTGACCTCCAGTTGAGTGTACGGTGGATTAAAATGTCATTGCAATTTGGTTGACATCCCTTCATTAGTTTCTCTCCCTCTTTGTATTTTCTTCAGCTGTGTGTGGTTAAACTGATGCGATCCCACGGCGACTATTAATCACGGGCTGAATGAGTCAGTGCGTGTCGACTGTGTACAGAAGGATAAATTCCCTCCGGACGTTCCTCAGACGTATAAACTCATTTCTTGAGATGTGCCAAACAATATACACAAATGCAGAAGCCTTTTTTGTGAATTGAATCTCCTTCTGTCTTTGTATAAGCTAGAAATATGGCAGATGTTGAGCTGTAAAACAAACTATTACGCCTAGAATTCATTGCATAATTGCGAAACACATTGTAACAATGTATAAAATAGCATTGCCTAGCTTATTTTTTGGCCCTGATGTGGAGTGAAGGGTTTCAACTCTGGGTTTCAACAAAGAGATTGATTTTATGAAAAGAAAAGCGTGTGTGTGTGTGTGTTTTCCTTCCTCCTTTTATTTTCATGCTTAAATGTGAAACACGTTGTGAGATGGCTACTATTAGAAAGCATTTGGCTGAAGCTGAAAGTTAAAAGGTTTTGTGAAAGACAAGAATCGGCGAAAGAAAGTGGAAATGTTGTTCAGATTTAGACCGTAATAAATACGATATTCACACACGCTCTCACCACATTCATCTTAGTTAGGAGAAGCTGTTCTAGCATGTGCAGCCTGTTGGACAGATTTCTGTAATGTTGAGGACTGAACAGACTGTTTCAGTAATCACTCCACATGCGCCACATGTCCATTCATCATCATTACTACAAAACCCGCTGCTCCAGGCAGGTATTTCAACCTGCTGATGGAAATATTGCTAGTCCTTTTTTTTCTTTTGCACTGAATACTAGAATCTTTATTTGAGATATGCTGTTTCTGTGGAACCTTGTTTTTGCCATGGGATTAAAAAAAAAAAAAGTAAGAGAAGTTTCTTCTGCTCACCAAGGCTTATTTGATTTAAAATACAGATATATTGTCAAGCTGGGCTTGTATTACAATTTAAATATACAATTTAAATTATAATATGAATATATTTTAAAATATAATTTATTTCTGTAATGAAAAGCTGAATTTTCAGCATCCTTATTTAGTCTTCAGTGTCACACAATCCTTCAGAAACTATTCTGTGTCGATTTAGTGCTCAAGATATATAATTAAATTCGAAATAGAACAGCATCTTTCGATACGTCAAGTCTTTACTGTTACTTTTGCACAGTTTAATGCTTTCTTGCTGAAAAAAGAAAAATAAAATTGAGCACAACCAGATAAAAACAATGTAACTTTTGCTTTCATGTTGACTTCCAGGCTCCGTTGTTTCTCAAGTATCAAATTCATAATTTGCACCAAATTCACAATGGCAACACTAATTTAACATATTAACACTTTGTTATAATATGTCAGTGAACAGGTTTTGTTATTAGGCGGTGATGTTAAATCAAGCATTTAATCCTTGGATTTGTTATGAAAGCCTCATATAAGTGATGAAGTCTTCATTAGTCATATTTTATACGTTTTCTTTCCAAGATCTGCTCTCAAGAAGTCAACTTTGCCTGCAGCACTTAGAAACAAATAACAATGTGCAAACAAAAATCTCCCATAATTACCTCTGACACCATAATCCTTTTATGCGCTTTGCTGCCTTTTTGCCCAAGGAGAGTTTTAATGAGTGTCTAAACATGTTCTGATTCTCCACAGACACAAAGAGAGAGAGACTGATATCTGATATTTTGACACATATCTGTTTAGTTCAGTCTGCTGAATATTTGTTTTGGATTTGAAATCTTTTAAATGTTGTATTTTCTGTTTACAGATGTCTGGTTGTTTGACAGTGTTAATGCATAATAGATTTGCTATGAACTGAATGTTTGGAATCCTGACTTTTGAGTGCATGGCCTTGCATCCAGTTTAACCTGAGAAGACTGGCCTTGCCCAAGCAGACGTTAGGCAGGCTTCATTTGTTTCTCCTGCGGGGTTGGGTCTCCTCCTCTAGAGGAAGCATGCGGTAATAATGAGCTCTTAATGAGCCTGTCAGTTTCACTGTCAAACAGCTGCTTCCTCGTCAAGTAACCTGAGATGGAGGATAAAAACTGTAGAGTGAAAAGTTAATGGGAGAGTGACTCAGCGAAGAGTTGACATTCGAGTTTTGATAATACAGTATGAGATCATCTATAAACAAGCAAGCCCACTGAATTTGCAGTGTCCTGTAGTGGGCACTTATGAATCACAATTTATCATCATGTTTCATGTTTTCTTAGGGCAAACGTGTTACTTTTGGGACATTTAGAGTAAAATATAAATAAGCACAGTGCTAATATACACTACCAGTCAAAAGTTTGGAAACAGTGAGATTTGTAATACTTTTTAAAGATGGTCTTATGTTCATCAAGGCTGCATTTATTTGCATTACAAAAATACAGGGAAAAAAACTAATATTGTGAAATATTTTTACCATTTAAAACAATGGGGTTCTATTTTAATATACATTAAAATATAATGTATTTCTGTGTTGCAAAGCTGAATTTCCATCAGTCATTACTCCAGTCTAAAGTGTCAAATGATCCTTCAAAAATCATTCTAATATGCTAATTTATTATTAGAATTATTAATGCTTGCAAAGTTGTGAAGGCAAATATTTTTATAACTTTTTTTTCAGGATTCTTTTATTAAAAATATAAATCTTTTCTAACAGATCTTTGCCATCACTTATTATTATTATAGCTGAATAAAAGTTTTTATTTCCTTCAAATAAAAAAAGAATAAAAATGTACTAATTTGAATGGTTAAAAATGATTTCTATTTCAAAATAAATGCTCTTCTTTTTAAAATTTTATTAATTCAAGAATCATAAAAATATCACAGGTTCCAAAAAATAAATAAATAAATATTTGTTTTTAAAATAAGTTAATAAGCAAATTATCAAAAAAGAATTAAAAGGAGAAATATTTAAAATAATAAAAAAAAAATTCCAAAGTAATAAAGTAAAAAGTAATAAATTAAACACACACACAAATATACTGTATGCACAAAACTAACTGTGGTGGTTTATAGTTGTTTACTTGCATGTCATATTGTCATTAACTCATAACTGTCAGAGAACATTGCATTCGCAACCTGCCGTTTCATTCAAGAGTGTATACTGTAGGTTTGATTCATGCAGCAGATAACATATTTTTAATAGTTTGACCTTAGTTATTGCTAGAGACATTTTAGTAGTTGCTGGATACTGGTAGGGACATGTCCTCAGCATCCCTATTAAATTCTACACCCTTACAAAGTAGAGACACCTTCTTCCAACACCCTCCAGAAATAACAGCAGGCCGGGGCAGCGAAGGAATGAGCAAGCTAAGAATATGTTCTCCTTGAAGCCTCCCCAAATGCTCCTTCTAGACCTGCAGATGACCCACGAACACAGCAAAACAAACACACAGTGAGATGAAGGGTGGAGAACTGGATAATAGGATGGTGGAAGGGATAGAGAAGTGATTTTCCGAAAAGTAAAACTCCTTGGGGAAGAGAATACATACTCAGGCAGGTCTAGGCACAGAATAATCATTTCTCAGCAAATAGGGCTCTTTGTAGCGGAGCAGCTTCTTTAACTTTGCTTCAGTCTGTTTCTCTGTACTCTTTTTGACTAGTTTGACAGCTAATGTTTCCTAGAGTTCAATGAGAGGCTTGACGCACAGTTAAAGACAGGAATATGTGGTTTTTGCTTCGCCCACACATAAAGTACGTTCTTTCAAAGGTCACACCCTTCAATGAAAAGTTTTCTTCAAACTTAGAACTAAATGTATACTTACACTAAAGGAATATACATTTTAAAAAAAGTTTGATTTTGTTTATATATATATTTTTTAATTACTACTAAGGATGCATTAATTAAAAGTGACATGACATTTATAACATTGTACAATATTTATATTTCAAATAAAAATTCTAAAAAGAGTCCTAGTTTCAACATGATTATGATTAAAGCTGATAATAATAATAAAAATGTTTCTGAAAAGTAATGATTTCTAAAGGGTCATGTGATACTGAAGACTGAAGTAACAATGCTGAAAATTCAGTTTTTCATTGCAGGAATAAATTATATTTTAACATGTATTCAAATAGAAAACTGTTATTTTAAATTGTAGTAATATTTTAGAATTGTACTGTATTTTTATCAAATAAATGCAGCCTTGTAAATCATTGTGTACAGTGTATATAGGCTCTCAAGCACCATAAAAGCACCATAAAAGTATACAGTGTATAAACTATATTATAAGTCTATAACTTGCACATTCTAAATCTATTCTAAAATCTGTTTATTTAACTATTTAAAATATTTTTTAAAAGCTACATTCCCCAACACTGTCCATTATGGTCTTGCAAGTTGCTTTTTGGTGCATCACTGCTGTATAATGAGTTTTTATTATGCTTTTGTCATGTTCGTGAACGCATGTAAACACCACAAAGTTGAGTTTATACTTTATTAACCATGACTTTCAGAGCTGAGGGGTGTCATTTAACAAATTGAAAGCAAATCGCTATTAATGATATCTGTACAGTTAATTTTATATCCATGCTGATGAAGAAAAAGCTTTGCAAATACTCATTTAGCCAGTTTATGAAAAGACAGATTTGCATGACCAAAATACGTCATCACAGGAATGATAAAATGGATAAAGCTTCAGTTAGACACCTAATGCAAAGCTTCAGTCTTTGCTGAAGGAATATGACACTGCTAATGTGCTCATTTTACATCATCATCACAATTTGCAGAATTCATAAGTGATGAACTCTGTGTAATCAGCAAAACAAACCCAGTTGTGATGAGTTGTGGTTGATACCGTCATGCGATCCCGTAACTCTTTGTCCAAACCTAATGTTACCATCAGAGCTATAAATGTACAGATTCAACAGCCATGTGTTCTGTATCTGCTGGAGTGCTGGAAACTATTAGACTCTTATTGTCAGATTATTTACTCTATATTTGATGTATGGGTTGCTCTCAGGAACCGAAATAAATGTTCACACTGAAGCGAGTGGGTAGATATCCAGCCTGACATTTTATTCCATCACTGTCCACATTATAAAGGACACCGTCCAAGGGCACACAGTGCACTGTACATCTGCAAATATACACAACACCAGCTGGCCTATGAGGACCAGACAGCGCTTTATAGACATCCATCTCTGTTGATTCAAGAGTGGAGAGCACAAGCGAGGTTGTATATGACCTCAAAGCACATGTGACAAATGTCTCTTTTAATCTCTGGTTTAATGTTATCAGCCCGTGAACCGCTGTAAAACGATTCAGAGCTGTACGCTGTAAAGTAATGTGGCTCATATAATGTTAATGAGAGGGATTCGTGACAATTTATTCTCCTCATGTTGACTCTGATCATGTTGTTGGCTGTGAAGTTTGTCTCAAATTTTGTTTACAGGGTTATGGAATCTTTGTTAATTCCATAAAAGCTCTTAGGCCTTATTAGACTGACAGAATTATACAGTTACACTGTATATGAGTTTTATGTTTATGTCTAAATGAGTAGCAGAAGATTAGCTTGTTTAAGATTAGACTATCAGGATAGAAACCTATCAACAATAAAATGTACATTAAAAAATATTATAATTTTAACATTAATATATTTAATATAAACATCAGATACAGTGGAGGAAATAATTATTTGACCCCTTGCTGATTTTGTAAGTTTGTCCAATGAGAAAGAAATTAAAAGTCTCAGAACACTATAATTTTATATACTATACGTTTATTTTAACAGTGTTAACAGTGACAGATAGCACATCAAAAGGAAAATAAAAAAAAAAAAAATTTAATAAAAGATAGAAACTGATTAACCAACCATTAAGACTTCTGGTTAGACACTCCTACTCAATTAGTCACCCTCATTAAAGACACCTGTCTTAACTAGTCACCTGTATAAAAGACACC
>JAUCMS010000022.1:16279795-16299994 GCA_032357445.1 Enteromius radiatus | reverse complement strand
GTTATGGCCCATGTGTGGCCCTTGCTTTTAATCCAGTTATGGGCCAGTTCCGTGCCGTCATTCTTTGCGGTATGTGGGCCGAGGGTAAAGTTATTGTCTGGGCCGGAGATGGGCCAGAAAACATTTGCTATGTGGGTGATTACAGAAAATCCAAAAGCATTAGGCTAATAATGTATAACACATTAGAATGAGAAAAAGCAACAAGGGTGAGTGCTTCTCTTAAAACATGCAAGTAATATTGCTATTTCGAACTCTGATCAACCTAACATTAACAGGATGAAAAAAAAGCTATGTGAAAAACAATGAAGTCAATATAAAGGCAGATGTTACCAGTGGCGGTTGTAGGCATGGCCGAATGGGGCAGTCGCCCGGGCGGCATTTTTTCATGTCACATGGGGGCGGCACAAGCACTAATTGGGGAAAAAATCATCTGCGCCCCTAAGCGGTTTTCTATTATCTATCATAACCTACCTGTGACTATGGCGTTTAAATAGCCTAGTTTGAAATCTAGCTCACATAAAAACATGACGTGCGCGTATGGGCGCGGAAAACTATAACTCGATTATCAAATACACTATTAAGATTTTAAAGGCGGGGATCAAATGACAGACCGTTTTGTGATTGGTCAATTTCAACACACACCGCTTATCATGGCGAACAGTGTGTTTGTGTGTGGGTGTTTTTTTATTAGCAGCTAGCAGCAGGTGCATTATGGGTATTTCTTTAGAGTTTACTTAATTTTGTGTCATTTAAGCAAGACAGTTGGGTTTTTGTATTAGTGATGTTATGTGTGTTTATGTCAAGTTAGTTCGGGTGGGTTTGGTTCAATTGCAGCGCTGTTATAAAAAAGTGTAACCGTTACCGTCATGGAGAGAGATGTGTAGGGGCGCCAAGAAAGGGTCTCGCCCTGCCAGTAATCCACAGAGAAATGCCACTGGATGTCACAAGTATGTGACATTGTTAGCTCTTTGTTTGTTTGGTTAAACGTGTAGAAACGTCAGTTGAGCAAAACTTATTTATGCAAGATTTGGAAGGATGTAACGACACCATATTAATAATGTAGTGGAGTACAAAGTACAGACAAGTGCTGAAAAATCTACTTGAGTAAAATTAGAAGTATGCATTATTTTTTTTTACTTAAGTAAAGTATAGATACGTAAAAATGTACTTAAGTACAGTAACGAAGTACAAATACTTTGTTACACTCCACCACTGAACCCAAGGCATGCATCGCTGACCAAAAATGCAAGCAGGTCTCCCATCCCTTTTCTGAGGGTGAACGTGACCAGAAGCGAAATCCTTTAGAGACAAAATTCACCTCAACTGAGTCTCGCACTCAAGGGAAGCTCTCTGTAGTCCATCCAGGATGACGGAGAGGTCCCCGGTAGGGATTAGGTGCGGTCTGGTTGGGTTCAACCTTTAAGAAACCTGATGATCAGGCATTGTCTTCCTAGGGAAAACTCATTATACCCATTAAACCCATTATGCATCATTATACACCTGCGATAGCAGCGACAAAACTTTCAAAGTGGAAGGGGACAGCCTCTGTTCCAGCTTCTGAAGGAAGGAGAGAGGAATGTCAGTCAGCAAACAGAACCCACTTCAGGATATGGCCTGCCTCAATTACATGAAAGCATGATTCAAACCACACAATGTTTTTAGAGGGATCTGTTACTGTTATCTGGATTTTTACAATTACTTATTGTCATTTAGCAGATACTTTTATCCAAACCAAACAAGGATTAAAAAAAAAAAGTTAGGTGTTTCTAATTTAATTTAAAAAAAGTGTGGGCCCTCCAGGATCTAGTTTGAGACCCTAGCTTTTTGATCATTACAAATAATAATGCAAAATTATTTTCTTAGAATAAATCAATAGTTAAGTATGTGGTCTTGAAGAGGATCCTTTTTTTCTCCTATTTGGACTCGGTCTTGACTTGGACTCGAAACTTTTGGACTTGGACTCTAACCTCTTTGGACTCTGTCTTGAATCGGACTCGAGTAGTCTGATCTTGGACTTGTCTTGAACTTGACAAAGCTTGAACATACACAAACATACAGACCACAAACATCTGTTTCAAAACACTAGGTTATGGTGACAGAACTGTAATAAAATTACATATACATGCAAGATTATCGTGATCTTTATCTTCTCCAGATGTGTACTAACAGTGCTGAAAATACGCTTATTTTTCACTGGAGCTCAGTGAAGCTATAATTCCTTGTCTTTGCCTACATGGATGACTGCAAAGAGAATGTTACCAGATCCCAAAGTCAACACGGGCCCAAATACCACAGAAGAGCCGAAAAGAACATTTCATTTTCTCTCTGTCCACCGCTGACTTCTTAACAAATGTTTATATGAGCTGCATTATGTGTGTGTAGTAGCCAATCTCTGTATTATACATGTCACCCTATTTATGAATTTGCTCAGAAATGTGTTTGCAAATTTGTTACAAATCTATAATGTAAGAAGTAAAAATAATTAAGAAATATGTTCTACAATGGGCTTTTTTGGGGTTTGTACTCGCAAACTCGTACAACTATCTTGATAAAAATGCAACATTTTTGAGTTATTTTGCAAACAAATTGCTGTATTAGAATAAAAAAGAATAAAAACAAAATATTAATAATTCTGGCTTAAAGTTCACTTTGCAGTGTTATTGTTGTTAAAATTATAACTTTTTAATGTAGAATTATGACTTGACAACTTGCAATTTAGACTTTTTTAAACATATAATTATGAATTTCTCAAAATACAGTTACTTATGTAATTGCAAACTTTTATTCTCAACAATTTCTTTGTTTTTTTTTTTTTTTGTTTTTTTGCATAATTGCAAATTTAGATCTTACAATTCAAACTTTTCTCCTTATAATTCCAAGTTTACGTTCCCCTCATTTTATTTTTTCTTTAAAATTGCCAAGTAATATTTCACACTTATGAGTTCAGACAGTTTGAACCCTAACAACATTTGTGCTGCTGAAGTAATATAGCGGTTGCTCCTCTAGCAAGAGCAGAGGACAAAACAATTGTTAAAGTAATAACAAATATTCTGTGAATGTTCAGTACAGCTCTAGCTGTGCGTGTGTGTCTGTCTATGAGAGTTGTAGAGCATCAGACACTCCACTAATCCTGTATAAATTCCCACAATCCCTTTCAGCTGTGTCCTGCCAAGAGCCTCTTCTTCCAGCAGAGCTCTGACCCCACATTCCCACACCCAACTACACAACTAAATCTCCCTCTTTCCTCTCATTCCCCCTATTTTCTTGCCCTCTTTCATTCCCACACCCCCTTTTTAAAGGGCTCTTTCTCTCCCTGAACCTCCTACTGCACTGCACTTTCTCTTTTGCTTACTTTCTTCTTACTTTCCCACCATTCACTCATTTCCAACCTCTGCTCTCTCCATACCTCTCTTGTATTGTTCATATTGCTCTTTCACCCTGCTGAAAAGACTGGCTTAAACCAGAATTCCCATGCTGGTTTAGACCAGCTAGTCTGACTGCTGGTATAAACTCTGGTTCACTTTGTAGTTTATTCTACCCATGAACCACCCATTTAGACAGGAAGAGTTTGACTTAATGACATATAAAGTGGCAAACCACAATTACTTTTTTGCTGTGCTTCCTTCACTAGGCCTACACTTAGGATTGACTGTATGTATATGAATTGCATATAGAATTTTCATAATTCTCAAAACTAGGAGTAAATGATGCAATATATCATCATCATTTCAGTGGACAAGGGCTTTCTACAGACCCAAGGCGATATCTTTATCTGTATGATTATGCATTAGTACAGAAGCATTCAGTTGCAGTAGTGGAAGTAATGGTGTGATATCGAGTAACTCTCTTCAGATATTTGAGATCACACATTTAGAGCTGTCGAAACATGTATGACTCTTATATTTCCCTGCACTGCGTTTGTGTGTTCGTGTTTTTGTTTGACTGAGTGTGAAAGCAGCAACACGCTGGCCTTAAACAGCTTCACTTCTGTAAATACAACCCTCACACTCACACACACACACACACGGTTGCTTTTCTGTCATGGTGGGGATTTTCCTTCAACTACTGTTGTTGTATAAGCTAATAACATCACCTAAACATAACCCTGCACCTAAACGTAATCCTCACACATGTTGTTAAATACATTGCAAAGAAGCAAAACAATAAAAATCTAGCTACAATAACGATTGCACAAATTGGCTATGCTGCACAATAATGCATAAATGTTTCTTATGCAGCAGAATGCGATCTGAAGGATCATGTGGCACTGAAGACTGGAGTAATGATGCTGATTCAGCTTTGCATCACAGGAATAAATTACATTTTATAATATATTCAAATAGAAAACAGTTATTTCAAAACATTACTGTTTTTACTCTATTTTACGGCAGCTTATGGGGACCAATTAAATAATGCAATAAAACAGAAACATTGGTGCCATATCTTAATAAATTATGATGTTTGACAGCAATAAAGTAGCCATCAACAAAAGTAGCATAAATACACTGAGTATACCACAAGAGGAAGTTTTATTTCACATCACAAGGTCTAGTGGAAGTCTAAGCACTATTTAAAGGTCAAAACTAAGGTCTTCAGGAAGTTCACAAAAAAAGTTTTTTCATTTCCTCTTGGCTCTGTTTCATCAGCTGGAAGATGAAAGCGCAAGTGCTGATGGTTGCATTGTGGTTCGGGGTTTGGACTGGCATGGTTTGGTTCCAGAGACTGTAATACACTCCGAGTAGGACTGAACATGAAGAAATAGTTCACCCATAAAAGAAAACTTGCTTACCAGCCCTCATGTTGTTTCAAACCTGGATGTCTTTCTTCCATTAAATTTAGAAGATGCAACTTTATTTTACGAAGAACGTCTATTTGCGATTGCATGCAAAAAAAAAAAAAAAGTGCCGTTTTGTATTGCACAAGATTTGTTGTCATTGTCAAAAATTCATATATTTTATTTGCAATGACGTGCAATTTGAAAAAAGAAAGGTGTGTTTCTGCACTGCGTCCTACACAGTCTCACTCCAACTCGTCACATTCTGATGCTTGGTCAAGACCCCTTTGCGTCGCTTTCGGAGGCTCAAGGTACCCCTTTTTAGTCACTTTTCGACATGAAGGGTCCTCCATTGTTTTCAGTTGTTCAGCTTAATGTAATGGTTTGCATGCATATATAAATTTATTATATCTTTTTTTTTTTACTTTTATTGTAGCACCAAACCCTACCCCTACCCTAAACCTACCCACCTCTGAGCAATATAAAACACACACAGGCAAATGCAGTTATAGGTATTTATTGCACAACCTAATCATTAACAAGCAGTATAAATACATTACAAACAAGTCGTGTCACATTTCAAGTCTTCTGAATCCATACGAAATATTTATGCGAAGAAGACAGTAAAACACAAGGTTTTAATCGCTAAAAATGATGCTGCTCTGTTAACGAGCTCACCTCTCATTCAGAAAACATACTCCCGTCCTGTAGCACAACGCAATCGGTCATGAGATACACAAGAGCCAATAGTATTTCACAACAGCATGATGCAATCGATCACGAGACACACAAGAGCCAATGGCATTTCACAACCAACGTTGATGTAAGGATTTTAGTAGGGACATTTATTGAAATCGCGCACACACTGCAGCAGCGCACAGGAAGTATACGGAAGATGGAGACAGCGACCGCATCTATTCCTCTCACAAATCAATTGTTTTGCCTCAAAAGACTTGAAATATTAATATTTTTCAAATAATTTATGACGGTAGCTGTATCTGCTTGCTATATCTTGTGTTTTATTGACAGATTTAGGGGCAGGGGTTGAGTTACGTGCTCATAAATGTATAATAATATAATTTAAATAAAACTGTTTTGACTGTTCATGAAATATTGTTCATATTTTTCATCAATATTGGTATTTCCATGCTGTTATTTTTGTCACACAAGACTATAGTAAGGCATCAGAAAGTTTTAAATGACATTTGGGACGTTTTCAAACATATCTCTATAAGAATGTTTCAAAGACATAGATACAGTGGGAACGACTGTAAGCGGGGGGAAACATCTCGAAATGTCATATTCTTAGATCTAAGGGGAACGTAAGCCACCGCCACAAAAACCCCTTGAGAACTCGATTCATTCCTCTTCAAATGATTCATTTCAAAATATTTAAACCACGTTTCCCCCGCACATGCAGAATGTTCCACGCGTGAATCACCCAGAGAAAATATGCCAGCACTTCACCCGTGACCCCATTTGGCAGACTTTAAAATGCAAACAATGCCACAAACATATTTACAGGACACTTTAAATCTGACTGCAGCACATTCTCAGCAGTCCGTCTGTCTGAGTGTCTGATTCACACAGATAACAAAACCCAGCTTATTCACAGCTAAACACAGTTAGGTGACATGTGTTTTCCTGACGGTGAAATGACTCTAGGGGAAGTGAATCACGCTGCATGTTGTGTTAATCTGACACCAAACATGTCATTTTATCTGTCCCTGTAGGAAAGAATTTCACAAATTAAATCAGACTTTCAGAAGCGAACTCAGTAAAGATGATTGTGACTTTAACAGTACAAATGCTGCTGTAAAATCCATGGCTGATTAGTAAGTTCAGTAGAAACTGTAGATCTAATGGGACTTTTCCCAATGTTTTACTGTAATTTTGTAGTAAAATGCTGTTAAATGTACAGTTTTTGGAAGTGAAAAAGAACAAGTCATCTTAAAATTTACTGCGAAAATCTGACTTTCCCTGAATTCTTCACATTTTATGTACATTAGGATATTATGTTACACATCATGCTGTTAAATTAATGTTATGAGCATTATTTTAGTGTTGTGTGTTGTCTTTTTAAAGGTGCACTGTGTACATTTTAGCGATATCTAGAGGTTGAGATTGTGAATTGCAACCAACAGCTCATTCCCCCGCTAATATTACAGGATTACAGTATGTCGTAGTCTGAAGAAAGAAGAGATAACCAGCAACAAAGTCTCTTTGCAAAGATAAATTACTTCATTAGATTTACTTAATTGTTCAATATGTTATTGCAAATATTATTTTTGCAATATTTTTTAAATATAATGTTTTTTATCATTGCGTCAGTATTATTTTCACAAGAACAACATAGTAAAGAAAAGCAGGACCCACAGTGTATGTAAATGTAAATAGCTCATTTTAAATATTACACACTGCAACTTTAATATATTAGCATTTATCTAGGAAAAATGTACTTTAGCATAGACATAGTACATGTGCATGCACATTTGTTGGTATGCATATACAATCACCTTAAGGGGTGGTAGGTTGTTGGGGTTCAGTGCCTCCCCCTCGGTATAAATCACGATTGCAGTCCGCAGTCGTACAAATCAGGCTACGGTGGTTCCCCTGCGCCCTTAGAATCGTCCCGTGCAGACCTCTATTTTTCACACAAAGACTGATAACTATGAAGAATATAATCACGATAACTGTTAGGTGTCTGGCAGATAATAATGTTCTGTTTGATAGGGTTTATCGATAGTATCTGTATCGAAAAACAAGCAAAAAAAGATCTAAATATTTAAAAAAATTATTTGTACTATCATTTATTATATATATATATATATCCATGTTTAACCCGCATTAGCTGAGAAAGCAAAAATCTAAAAGTAGTTTCAATTATATTGTTCCTCTGTTCCATTATCTTTAGTGATATAGTGTGAACTTCTCTGTTCTTGTAAACTAGATTGATTTTCAAAATTTATTTTCATAAATTTAGGGCAGTCGTAGCCTTATGGTTAAAGAGTTGGCGTTGTAAAGGTTGTGGGTTCAAGTCTTGGTACAGACAGAGATTGAAGGTGGAGGGGGTGAATATAGCCTATAGTATTCTCTTCTAGGCGAGGCCCTTTAGAAAGGCACCAAACCCCCAACTGCTTCCCAGCCAAAATTGGCTGCCCACTTCTCTGGGTGTGTGCGTTGTGGATTATTCACTGCTGTGTGTGCACTTGGATGGGATAAATGCAGAGCACACATTCTGTATATGGGACACCATACTTGGCCAGACATCATGCCCTTTCCTTTCTTTTTACTGTTATCATTATAGTTATCGTTCCTCTTTACCATCTTTACAGTTTTCTCTTTCAGCTCAAATTTTGTTAGAGGGGAGCAATAGTTTGAAGAGAAGAGAAACTAAGCTATGTTAGTTAAGGTCAAAATGGTTAGAGCAACTTTCCAGAATGATCACATCTGCTTTAATAGCAGAGACAAAGGGAAACTGGATCACCCCCTCGAGTACTGAGATTTGTTACCGTCAGACCAGTGCAAGAGTGCATGTTAGCCATGTTCAAACAGACTAAGCGATGACAGTCTGTATGTTTCATGAACATCGCAAAAACATCTGCCGCATGCCATTCTAATCTTCAACAGGGAATGTATTGCAGATGAGCAAAATGATATTCCAGATGAAAAATCACACTTAGAATAGATGTAAGCTTGTCTCTTCTAGACTTCTCCAGTGGCATTAGGCCAACTCCAACCTTAACAGGCCACTGAATCAGCATCTCTGTACGGAAAACCCAAAGGAAAAAAGAAAAACAATTTCCGGTTTCGTCCGTCAATCAAACGCTTTACTGCGCCTAGACTCCACCGACGCAGGAATGAACACTGTGAGCCCAGAGCTGCTAAACACCAGACCTTAGCCAAGCTCTTTAAGAGTGGGTCGACTTCCCCTGGGATGGAGCCAGATGGGAACATATGGTTAAACACACATGCACACACACACACACAGCTGTAATCATATAGCTCCAAAGCATCCAGCATGACTGAGAGGAGTATTAGAAACAGCTGGAGACTCCTGGACCATGAGAAAGATTGAGTAGGAGAAAAACTGAGAAGGTACAGAAGAATGTTCTCACGCTGGGTGGTACATGTGTGAGCGAGACTGGGCTTCAGGTGAAGAATGTGTGCGGTTTGACTTCTCTCCTGTCAAATATTCTTCAGTACGCACCCAATCATCTAAGAGATTATTCACATATATAGTCATTTGCGATCAAAGTGGAAGACAAGGTAGTTGCCGTAAACGTTAATAAAATCTCACCATGCACCAGATGTGAGTCAAAAGTGATATCTTTTTTGGTTAAAATTATATTTGAATTTCCAGTTGATCTTGAACTCTGCAAGGAACTGCAGCATAATACATAAAACATCTGTTGCGACTCAAGAATCTCCTAATGAGTTTTAAATCAGCGGAAAATTGACCATCATATGCTTATCTTTAGATTTTAGACTTTTTATTTAATGAACCTAAGATATAAAAGAAATCTGTCTTGCTGCAGTTGGAAAAAAACAGCGCAAAAACTAAAATAATTGTCACTGCCAAGGCAACCCAGGCTCATTGGAAATGTGCCTCTGAATACATTTCTGCAACCCTGTAATTATACTTACTGCACGTTTCGCTGCAGTGTCAAAGGGAAATGTCCAGAGACTGGCGCTAAAACACACGTTGAATACGGAACCGTGGCATGTTTGTATTAGGCTGGCACAGGTATGTATTGCAGCGTTTTGCGACCGTTCAGAATACAAATATCCAGTGAAAGATTAATGCTCTATCATGTTGGAAATTTCCCCTACACCAAACCCAAACCTAAACCTACTCGATAGTGATTTAAAAGCATATTCGCTGATGCAGCCATGCTATATTAATTTCCTTACACTGATTTGAGCTGTTCTGTCTAAGCGTTTTACACAGGATTTGAACTGAGGCAATGCCGTATCACGTGGGTTACCGAGTAAATCTACTGAACTAGAAAACTCAAACGTATGAGGATGTATATGAGACGAGAATGTTCAAAAGTATCAGTTTTCAAATCGTGCAGGATGTTAAAAATATTCTAAAGTATAACATTCTGCAACTAATTGTGTGAAGTGCAATTTTACTGTGTGCTGTTTTAATGTGATAATTTCAACTGGAAACTGAAGTGATTTGTATGTAGAGGTAAATTTTTCAGTTTTGCAGAAATGTATGAAGAGGCACGCATTTCCAATGAGCCTAGGTTGAAAGAAGCACAACTAGATATGGGTAGTTGATGTATCAATGTGTCCTTTCCTTATGGCATGACCGCAAAAATTTAATAATAATAATAATAATAACTAGATAAGTAAATTTCTTGAAGAAAATGTGAGTGGTGCTTGCTGTGGCAAAACTCGGCCCTCGGTTGCTATGGAGTTGCTATGCGATTGCTAGTGTGTGACTATGAAGGTCATCCAGGGTGGTTGCTAGTGTGTTGCAATGCGGTTCCTAGGGTACTCAGGGTGGTAGCTAGGGCGGTTGCTAAGGTACCCAGGGTGGTTGCTAAGGTGTTGTTATGCTGTTGCTAGGGTACTTGGGGTGGTTGCTAGGGTGTTGCTAAGCGGTTGCTTAGGTACACAGGGTGGTTGCTAGGGTGTTGCTATGCGGTTGCTAGGGTACTTGGGTTGGTTGCTAGGTGGTTGCTAAAGTACTTGGGGTTGTTGATAGAGTGTTGTTAGGCAGTTACTAGGCCTACTTGTCACAGATATTACTATGGAGTCTTATAGAGTTCTTAGCACGTTTTTATCCACGGTCTATGGGATCAGTTACTGGGTACTCTAAATGGTTGCTAGGGCGTGGCTTGACAGCTTCAGTGATCCTGAGAGTCTGATTGGGTGGCTGAGTTAAATGAGCCCTCCTCCATGTCTCTATGACACTTTAAAAGTTTTGTTCATTGCAAAAGTCCTATGTAAATTACCATAGTAGGGAAAAAAAATAATGCTTTTTAATGGGCCGTCCCTCCCCATAGTATGTCAATGGGGCAACTTTGGGGGGCTCTTGCGCCACAGGGGTACAACTTATACCCCATTGCGGGGTATGTTCTCGTACAGCTTGCCAGCCTCTCCAAATGTGGTGAATCATATGTTTCTAAAAAATTCTCGTTTGGCGCTATGACCTGTCAAATTTGGCCATAATGCATTGTCTATGGGATTTTTCGGCTGATTTTTCTCCCGTGTACGAATGTCGTACCCCCGATCACTTATAAAAGTCATAGCACACCATTCCCGAATAGGCCACACAATTTGACGCCCGTTTCATGGGTCTAGGACAAATGGTGCGGGATGAGTTATGTGCCGAAATTTGTACAGAATAATAATAATAAGTATGTGAGATAATAATAGTGATTTTTTTCCCCTTTGGCAAGCACCACTAACAATAATAACCTCTAACACTGATGATAAACCTCTACAACTAAATTAGTCTTTTGCATGTTAAGTTTTTTTCCCTACATTTTTGTTGTCACACCATAGGACACAGTCCAATTTCTATTTGTCAACTATATAAAAATCTCTAAACAAATAGTTACCTTTTTTTTTTTAATGCTATTATTGGTTGTCTGTTTATTTAAAATATTCTTAAATTTAAAAAAAAAATAGATATAATGGATTAACGTCCAGTTGAACCTTGAGCACACCATCAGATTCATTTCTGTCAATATAAAAACATTTAAAAATAAATAAATAAATAATTTATTTTTTTGTAAATTTTTAATTTCCCTTTTATTTATATTCCCTTTATTTATCTATTTATTTATCTATCTATCTATCATGTCATATCTATTTTTTAAAGAAATGAAGAATACTTTTAATGTACAAGGATGCCTTAAATTTATCAAAAGTCACATTTTGCTAAATTTTTACAAAACTTTTGTTGATTTAACTTTGCCATCACAGGAATAAAATGCATTCAAATAGAACCTTTTATACTACTAGAATACTGTTTCACAACTATATTGTTTTACTGCATTTTTAAGCAGTAGTTTTCTTTAACAAAAAAAAAATTATGAATGGTTAATATAGTGAAAGCAGGCAAAACAAATTGATGTGACTTTTTCATTTGTAAAACACCTATATTAATTAAAGAATTGCAGGTTATGCACATTTACATAACCCATGGTTAATTTTATCATTTGGGATGTGCTGGTGAACAGTGGTTGTGAATGCAGGAACAGGACATGCTATCTTGAACTGTATTGATCTTCAGTAGAGGAGAGGAAAGGAAATCTTCAGAGATGTCTTACGTCTGTCAGAGAGCTTTTTGAATGCAAATGTCGAAAGTTATTGGTAGTGAAGTTCTTGCAAGTAGAGGCTAATGTTTATGTATTTGCTCGGCGTGAAGCCTTTATTTAGAGCAAGCTGCCCAGAAAAAAAGAAAAAAATAAATAAATAAAAATCTTTATCTATTTTTCTGCACAACAATCTCTTCAGTGGATTATATACTGTTGCTGAAGAATGAGAGACTGTTTTGAGCCACAGGATTATCTGGAGAGACCATTTTATGACTCTCTATAGAGTGTTTGACTGAGATCCTCTCCTTATTTATGCTGGGAGTGAAATCTAGTGACCTTTAACCATGCCCATGTCCACCAGTGCAGAAGAAATCCGCTCAATAAAATCTGTGTTGTAAATGTACAACAGCATGTTTGTCAGTGTGCTCTATTATTGCTTTCAATACAATCATTAAAGCCATCATTTAACACGTTAAGGCTCGATAAGCTTTTTTAATGATTTTGAAAGATCATGCCTTCTCACCAAAACATTTATTGCATTTATTTGACCAAAAATACAGTACAAATATCATTGCAATTTAAAATAACAATAATATATTACAAAATGCAATTAATTGCTGTGATCATCACTGACATATTAGCATCATTACATAAGTGTCACATGATCCTTCAGAAATCATTCTAATATTCTTTGCTGCTCAGGAAACATTTCATATTACTATTAATTTTAAAAACAGTTGTTTTTTTAAACATAAATCTTTTTGGAAAATTATAAATGCCTTTATAGTCATTTGTGATGCCTGTAAGAGATTTCAATGAAATATTTCAATATGTAACAACATGATTTAAACATTCACAATCTTGGCTAGCCTTCACTTTATAAGCATTAAGTTGAAAAATCTTCAAGCCTGATGTATAGCTCATAGAGAATGAGTTAGAAAAGCCCACTCAGCTCTGTGCCTGTGGATATGTACTGTACGGCGAGGTTAATCTAACATCACTGAATCATTCAGACCCATAACACACCCACACATACTTTGTGCTGATATAGCAGCATCATGATTGAATTATTCTATAATCATGTCATTAATCTCACTGAAAGCTTGTAATGATATAAAAAAAAATAAATAAATATTAACATCTGAAAGACTGATCTAAATTATATACTGCTGCCAAAAAGACTGCAGGAGATAAGCTTTGAAAGAAAGAAATATAGAAAGAAAGAAAGAAAGAAAGCAGCAGAAAAATAGAGCGGCCTGGGCATTATTTCTTCTCTAAGGGTCAACAGTCAATCATAAATTCTTTTGGAGTTTACTGAAGAACCAGTGTAATTGCAGAGTTATTCAAATCTAAGAGTCTTTAAGTCCTGTACAGATATTAAATGCCTTTTCATCCAGAAGTATAAGTATGAATCCATTCTTCTAACATTCAAGATATTAAAGGGTTTTTATGACCTCTCATTTGATCAAAGTGAATTTAAGAGTTTTAGGGACCCACGGGAAGCCTGGAGAACCATTAACAACAGTGAAGAACAGATCAGATACAGTACAGTCTACAGTGAGAGAGAGAGAGAGAGAGAGAGAGAGAGGGGAGAGTCGTTACAGGAAAACAGGAAATAGCTGCTCCGGTGAAAGCGGGATGTGTGAATGACAGAAGGAAGGAGAGTGAAAGTGAACATTTAACAGATGCTCTTTTCAGCGTGTGCTTCTTCAGACCAGAGCTACAGTGTGTTTGATGCTCCAGCTGATATTACAGCCACCTCAGCAGATTCTAACTCTAGAGTACATCTGACATCTATCTGTCTATCTATCTATCGTTCTATCTATCGTTTGTTCGAACGAATGAATGAACGAATGATAGATAGAACGAACAAACAAACATTCTTTCTATCTATCTATCTATCGTTCTTTTGTTCTATCTAAATATTGTTCTATCTATCTATCTATCTATCTATCTATCTATCTATCTATCTATCTATCTATCTATCTATCTATCTATCTATCTATCCATCTATCCATCTATCCATCTATCTATCTATCTATCTATCTATCTATCATTTATTGGTCATCAGTTTATTTATAAATGAATGTTGACATGTTGATATTAAACATGAACAGATTGAATTCTGACGTATGTGTGGGTGGGTGTGAGTTTAGATGTATTCCAGCAATCTCTGTGTGTGTGTTTGTGTTAAGGATCCATCTTTGACTGTTTTCCAATGAAAAGAGGGTGTATGGGACATGTAATCCATCTAAAACCTCTCCATTGCTGTCCAGTGTGTTTATGTGAGTGTGACCCACTGTAAGGGCGTAGACCGACTCACAAACCTGCTTCTGATTAACCCACCACCCCAAAACAGGCTCCAAGCAGGGTGTGTAAGAAGGACGTTTGGGAGTGGGATCGGCCACATTTGGAATTGGTTAGGAAAGCGAGAGGGGAGAGGAATAAGAATGGAATGGACACTCCGATCCAGCAGGTTCTCAGAGGAAATCCAAAGACCTCCGCAGCCAAGAAACCACACTAAATTATAGCAAACTCATACAGATGTGGAAATATAATCAGATTAAACGCCTGAAGAAATACGATTGACGATTTAGAAGAGGTTTATGGCATGTAATACAGCATGCATTTACACTTTATTAAGGTAACGAGAGATGGTTTTCTTTACTCGTGACCCGTGGAAGATCTTTGTCCTTTTAGCCATTCCAAACACAACCTGGATTTAAGCCGGACCAAAAGCTTTTCCATCCATGGGAGGGTTTTATTTCTGCAAGAGTTTGCTGAAATTGTTTGGATTCAGCTTTACTCTGGACCGGAATGACGTGACTTCATTCGAAAAAATCTGAAACTGAGAATTATAATTTCACTCAGGAGAGCACTCCAGAAGATTGCAACAACATCCACAGGCTTACATTAAAAACACTAGTCCATGAAAAAGACTGACTGCTCCTCTCTCCCTAGATCACTGAAGTGATGATATTTTAAGCGTTTCGTTAACCAAATCATTGAACCAAACCAACTTATCAGCACATGAGACATATGACAATATTACACGGCTAACATTAGCTGCTTAAAAGAGCAGCTAAACTCAAACTTACATTGTAACTGAAGTGAAAAAGAGAAGAGTGAAACAAACTAACCTTTAAGGGTAAAAAAGCTAAATAAGGAAAGTGTTATTAAACAAGGTACAAGTAACATGCACAAATATGGTGTGTGGTTGAATATCCTGATACTAAATTTAGTACACATATGCAAAGTCAGGTCCATTTCCTTGCATCACTGTGATGGTAGGCAGACCAAAAAAAGGAATCTAGACTTGCATTTCCAGAAGGAAATAGCAGTGCTTGCTAAGCATAGTGTTAAGTAAGCTGACTTTGGTTCTGATAAAATGAAAAGTAAAAGTTGCATAAGATCTGTATCATGACGCTGATGCGCACCTTATTTTCTGTCTTCTATGCAATATATAAAGTGACATCATATTTACAGTGTAAAGGCAGCTACAGTATAGATGATCAAAAAGATATGCCGTTATGTAAATAAATGGAAGAAAGAAGACCAATCAGAACTCAGGATGCAAATTCTGTCCTCACAGTCAGTTACACTTTTTAATAACATTTAAACATTCTAACCATGTAACTCACTATGCGATTTTTAATTCTAAAACAACTAATTCTAAACTAAATGAAAATATTAGTTTTGTTAGGAAACTTTATATGTTCTGTTTTTACTTTTATTTAAGGTGTAGTAATTTTGTTGCATTTTGGTATTTCTATTTAAAAAATTAAATGCCTATAGTATTTTTGCCTATTAATTTTATTTTATTTAGTTTGTTATTTTAGCATTTTTTTACAGTTCACTTTTATTTTATTTTAAACAGAATGTGTTTTTTTTTGTTTTGTTTGTTTTTTTGTGCCAGTCAAGAATGATGACTCATGACAGCATATGAAATCCATCAAGAATTCAGAATTCATGTCCCGTTTGCACTAATTGATTTTATACATAATTAAATTTTCATGCAAATAATAAAATGCAAGTCAAAATTAAAGTCAATGTGCTGAAAATAACTATGCTGGCTCATTTTTCTGCAAATAGACACAACCTATGACTTGTCATGCAAATCTTAGCAGATTTTAAAGTTAAAACTATATTTTCAAGAGAGATTTTTAAGACCTTCTGTTTTGTGCCACAAACTCCAAACATGCTCTGCTCTATATATGCTGACAATAGCATAATAATAGCATAATAATTCAAACCATCAAATGTATTATGTGCATACATTTTCACTGTACTTTAAAAAGGTCCACACAGATGTTAGTGGACATTGCTTGAAAGCTTATAAGAGGAGTTACACTAGATCAATTTGGTTTCAGGTTAGGAAGTCTGAATCAAAAAAAAAAAAAAACATATTTGTACAATAACAGTATTGATTTATGATAAATTGCTCATGCTTTCCTCATTCAAAAGTCACTTTGGGGGAAAACATCTGCTAAATGAATACATGTAAACATTAAAAAATAAATTTCAATGTCTGTTTACAAAATATTTGTTATCACTGATTCGTTTTAAAAGCTGTTGCAATGTAACACTGTAATATACAGTATGAATGGACAAAGAGAAGGAGGAAAAGTTGGGGCGTATGAGTATGAAAGTTAGTCTCAGTGTCTCCAGTGTTTGATAAACAGCCCCCAAGACTCTCTGTGTGCAGATGGGTCACAGATGCTCGTGTGTGCGTATGTTTTGCAGCTGGCCAACCCATCCAAACGCCGATGAGGCCAAGCCATGATGAATAGTTGGCCTAGTTCAGAGGTCACGATTTCAGCTTCCTGGTATGTGAGCGAGTAGTGTTTCTGTGCATATGTCTGTGCGCGCTCCAGAATCCAGTCGCCTGACTTTCAGTATTTCTGTCATCATAAGAAACCCAAGGAGAGTGCTGCGGTATATTCTTACTACTTCATCTTCAGGCTTAAAGATCTTCCGGCTCCTGATGCGCAGGAAATGACATGTAAAGAGATAAACTGCAACTGCAAGCTATGCCATGTTCAGTTATCAGACAGATTAACACATGGTTCATTACGTATCTGCATTTAGCAAAATCAGGGTTTTAGGTTTTTTGAACAAGTTTCTAAGTTCTAAGTCCGAATTCAAGTGGCGTTTTACTACACTGTTCCAGCTAGGAAGCTGGACATTCCAACTTTCCCAGTTGAATGGAATGTGCGTAAGAGTTCCATGCTGTATGGGGGGGTTAGATTAAACTACCATAAAGAGGTTTGCTGGTCTTAGCTAACCACCAGGCTGGCTTTCACTTGTCAGGCTGGTTTAGGTTGATGATTTCAGAGCAGTGAATTTCCACCAGTGGGGCCAGGAAACACTAGGGGGCTTCAGCACACTTCCAAACGGGCTGCAATATCACTTTAAATGATTTACAGTAAGATAAAACAAGCTTTAAAATAAGCTTAAACAGCTGACATTGTGTTTCGAAAAAAACCTGAATATGGTTCTAGTCCTGTAAAAGTCTTTAAAAATTAATACAATCATGGGCAAGCACTCAAATTGTTTGCTCATTAGAAAATGGCGATACAATGATGCAGAGAGGCAGATGGACTATTCTGACAACGTCTTTCATACTTTTCGAGACCGTGTCCCATTGACTTCGAACAGTCAATGGGACAGCCTCCTGAAGTGATTAATGACAGAATTTTCATTTTGGGGTGAAGTCACCCTTTAAACCCAAGCCACTTTAGGCCAGTTTAAACAGGGTTAACGTACATGTGTCTGTTGGCAGCGGCCCAAGTTTCATTAATGTCCATTGTGAGTTTAGAGGGCAAAAGTGTATATGAAAGATTTCACAGCTGTCTTCCAGAAAGAATATAAAGTAATGGATCTGACTACTGTCCACAGGGTCCACAGCCATCACACACACTTGCCGTTAAAGGCTGTCCACACCCTGTCACAGGGCCCCTCTGGCCGACAGCCTGGATGTGATTTCCTTTGTGTGCAAGTGTGAGTGAGTGTGTGTGTTTGGCTACTCTTGCGGATGTTATTTCATTTAAATACCCAGTCTCAGACAGAAGGGCCAACAGGGGGTGACATGAGGGGCCTGGGGGGCAGCATGTATGTTTGCATTTGTGGGTGTTACGGCTGGACCATATGACATTATATACTGTGCAGAGGCAGAAATGTGTCAACCCACAGTTTTTGCTATCTATATTTGCACATTTATTGTGGGTAAGACTGCATGGTAACACTTTATTTTAGGGTCTCTTAACTAGTCTAGCAGTAGTAACATGCATATTACTCAAATATTAGCCATTTATTAGTAGTAATTAAGCATATATTAATGCTGTGTTCTACATCCCTATAATTCAACCCAATATCTAAATTTAATAACTACCTTACTATAACTATAAATAAGCAGCAAATTCAAAATTTATTAAGGGAAAAGTCATAGTTAATAGTGAATTAGTGTTCCCTATTCTAAAATATAAAAATCTAATAAATTTACTAAATTAAAATATGTTTAATGTATTAGTTTATTATTAATTTATATAGTATGTTATTTATATCTTTACAATATAATTTTCACTTATTTTAATTTCATTTATTTTATTTTTTTAGTTAATAAAAATAAACAAAATGAACATGAAAAATTACAAATCTGAAAAAAAAAAGTTTACACATTTTTCTTTTTTACTTTATTTTATTTCAGTTAAAGTTATATGTGTATGTGCACCTTTGTAAGAATATGTGCTGTTATGTTATAAAACAAGATATTAATTTACACGAGAATCAGAAGCAGTAGCAGACAAAATGTAGGCCACATTATGTAAAAATGTATTAAATATGCTCTTTTGAAATAGTCTGATATACTAAAAAGGATGTGTATGGCCCCTTTAAAAAACAATGGGTGAGATGGAGAGAGGGAGAGTGAGAGAGAATAATAAGTTAATGGTGTGTGTCCTGAAAAACGTAATAACATTTACGGACTATTTGATACAGCATCCATTCATCTTCCTAACATAAAATATCTATCGACCACTGCAAGGTATGATTATGAGTGATGTATAGTCCTGCTCAATCCGTAATGGCCTGCATTACCCCTCTACCCAAGGGCGACACGCTCAGCTCTGAAATACTACTGCTCTAAAGTGACGCTCACAGACAGACAGATATATTTCACTTCACAAACCTCATGCAGCCTGCAGGCACTGCAAATTACAGACAGTGAGCGTGTGAGAGAGTAATCTGATTTACAGCTAATCAATGAATTATCTGTCTCCTACCAAAGGATGCTTTCATTATGTAATGAAGCAAAAACTGATTGAGTGCCATTAGTTTAGAGTAGACAACACCATGCACTATTAACTAGTTGCTTATTAGCGTGCATATTACTAGCATATTGACTGTTTATTAGTAATTATGAAGCACATATTAATACCTTATTCTGTATAACCATATTCTAGATCCCTTAACGCTTGTCAAAGCCTAAACGTAACAACAATCAAGTTACTTACAAACAATCAGCAATTTAAGAGTTTGTTGAGGGTAAATGAATGAATGACATATATGTGTTACACATACATAAACTATATAGGTTAGCATATGAAATAAATCATACATAGTTTTGCTTCACATTGTAATGTATATCATGTATATTATTACTGTGCATCTATTACATATATTTCATTTTTGTATATTTATTACATTTGCGTATGGCACATTCACAAAACACTCATTCGCTAAATTTTAGAGATGATTAAAACGCTAGTCACTGAAAAAAATGGTTCAGAAGAACTGTTCAATGAAAATTGTTCTTCAAAGGCACTGCTACCAAAAAAATAAATAAATAAAAAAATTGGGAGCCCTCATTTCTACAATAGTACTATTGAAATAACAATCTACAGTACATGCCAAAACATACACTTTTGTGAGAATTAATATGACCTACAAATCATGGGGTGTAACGTGTCATGTTGGTCTGGTCCTGTTTTCCCCCCTGTCTTTTGTATTTTGGTTTAGTCCCGTCATGCCCTCATTTGGAAGTTCCTGTCCTAGTTTTGTTGAGTTTAGATCATTGTGTTAATTAGTGTCCAGCCCTGTACCCCATGTGTGTCTAGTTCTATGTCATTAGTGTTTGTATTTATAGTG
>JAUCMS010000022.1:16267866-16279695 GCA_032357445.1 Enteromius radiatus | reverse complement strand
TGCTATAGTTCAAGTAAAGTCTACGTATTATTGCAAATGCTCAAGTCTCCGCCTGTTGCCTGCACACATCCGTGACATGGGGTGAATGGCTGAGAGTACATCACAGAAACACTGGTCAAAGTAGCTTCGGTTTGTACGGTCAAATCTAATCGAGTGATGGGCCAAAATGTGACCTATTTCTCTTAGCATGATGATTTCTGCTGGTGTAGTGATTTTGTGCAGATATTTAGGTCACAGTCGGGCTGTGCGTCTATGCTACAGGCAGGGGCTTAGGCTACACTACAGTAACCTCTACATCCATTTAATATGTAATTGAAAACATACAAATGGATTAACTGCAAAGGATTCAATGCCAGTGAGGGGTAATGGGGGTAAGAGAGAGAGAGAGAGAGGGATAAGAAGATATACATTGAGGACCAAAATTTAAGGCCATCAATGAAAATGCTGCTATTTTTCCCCAAAAGATTATCTTACATTTTTTAAATATAATCAACTCGACTGCACAAGTAATTTCAACTGAAATAACATCAAACCAACTTTTAAAAATCAAGTTGAATTGCATATATTGTAACTACGAAAGAGCTGAAGTTGCTCATTTTATGCAATTTCTCAACACTGATTATATACTTTTTACAGTACTCTTTTGTTCTGAAACAAAATTAATGTATTAATTTACAAGAGACTAAATATATTTATCAAACATTGTGTATAGCTGTTCTTAAATGTATATTTTATGATTGTGTTTTTGTACTGTGTAAAGCACTTTGTGCATTGTAGTTTTAAAATGGCTATATAAGTCAAATTTAGAAACAGAATCGTGATAGCAAGCGAACTAACTATGTTAATTACAAATTTAAAAAAAAGAATTTTGTTGCAGTCAGTAAAAGGAATATATTTATTTATTTATTTTCAAAATCCTAAAAAAAAAATGATTTAATTTTAAATGAAAGGAAAAAATCCAACTTTTGCCCTCAATTTTATTTTTTGTTAAAACATAAAAAACATGCATTAAAATAAATCCTGGACAGTCTTATTATTACTGTCTGTATTAAAACACCAGAAAGCCACACAGTAGGTGAAAGTATAATAGATTAGAGTGCATTAGACTAATCTGATGTTTACTAATCTTGTGTTAATATGTGAGCACGCAAATCTAAAATCAGCGCTAATTCAGAGTGAACCTGTTTAACATGGATGGCTAGCATTGGGTGTATATGACGCCTAATCTTCACAATAATTGTCAGGACCAACTTTATCTGGCTCTAATAAAGCAATAAGCCAGGACTGGTTATTTTATCATAGGTTAGGGGTGTCAGAGGAATCTACTTCCTGTTTGCGATTACACAATGTAACATTTAAGTGCTCTGAGAAAAAAACAGGAAACCAAGCAGTTTGTAAGTTGCTGACAATAAAGGAATTCATATCCAATAATAATAACTGCACATTTAAAAACTGAATATTTTCCACTACTGAAACTGACCTCTTCTTTATACAAACAAAATATATCTTAATTGGCCAGTTGTAAGTCAGATATATAGAGGATTTCACGTTTAACCATTCGGACTTGTATTTTGATCCCCTTTGGTAAAAGACTTGATGTATTTATACTAACCATGAAGTCAGATTTACACCTTTGTTGAGTAAGAGTTTGAGCAGAGTTTATCTTCGACAGTGTTTTTTACCACAGTATACACTATGAAAAGTAGTTCAGGCAAATATTTATTTTTTTCATAAACCACTAATGGAAACTTCTTGAGTGAAGTGTGAGCTGAAATGATCTGAGAGAGGAGCGATCAAAGCAGGAAACAAAGTGACCAGAGTTACCTGACAACATAGTGCCAAACCTCATGTCAAAACCCAAAACAGATACACAAACATAAACATATATGCCTGTTGTATAAATAAAAAATAGTCCTGTATAATTTTAAAAAAGTCTTGATTTTAAACCTTTAAAAAGAAATAACATTTCTGCAGTAGTTTAACGTATACAAAATGACACAATTTTATTTTAATCCACATCTTCCAGATCCATGCGAGGAACACACCCAAATCCAAACCTTTATTCATCCCTATCCGGAGCAGCGAGACTAGTGAGACCGTGAACAGCAAAGCCCGTGCCGGACTGACACGTTCGTTACAAATTCAAATGTTTCCGCTTCAAACGACAGGTTTTACATCGAGGTAATCAAATGCTCATTGGCTCTCGCCTGTATTCGTCAAAGATTGCAACATGGCGTGTTTCTGGTGAGGTGTATTTGTATGATGTAGGCATCTTCACGAGTTCACTGAGAGAGGATCGGGAACATAATCTGGATAATATTTTCAGCGATTAACAACCTAAATTCTGCTCTGCACCTTACAAAAACCTACTGTATTCCGACTGTGGCTGCAAAACATTGTTATTTGGGGTGCTTCTGGTACTGCTTTTGACATTTTGCAATAAATAAATGATTGTAATTGCATTCATCTATCTGTCATATTTTTTTATGATATGAAAATATTTCTTTATTTTTTTTTTTATATTTTTTAGCTAAAAATATATAGCAATTTATAAGTTTTAAACATTAAAATACGTCTAAATTGTACGTTTTAGCATCAATAAAAACTTTTATGTTTTATGCATGTAAATGTTACATATTAATACCTAGTTTAAACATGAGATAAGGCTGGTCACAGTTATGTACATTTACATAATTTGTTTTATGTAAGTAAAACTGCTACTACTCAGTACTTAAAAGGTAATTACTCTATATTATGAACACCTTAAAATTAAGTGTTACCGATAAGTATTTAAAAAAAACAAAAACACTCCAAACTCCAAACTTCTGAATGAAATTGTATTTCTTTGTATTAAGACATAATACACAAAAAAAGAACCTTTAAGTTGAAATGTACCCATGATGCCATATAATGCTGCCTACATAGATAGCTCATTAGAAAGTGTGTAAATTCTGAGAGAAAGGACAATTTGGAACAATTGGTGAACACTTTTCACTATTAACAAATTACTTATTAGCATGCATATTATTATTGGCTGTTTATTAGTACATATTAATGCCTTATTCTGTGTGGCCATGTTCTAGATCCCTTAACCCTCCTCACTAAGCTACCTAAACGTTGTTTTTCCTGTATTTTTCCCAAATGCAAAGCATGCTTTTGCAAATTCTGCAGTCAACACAGACCTGACTACTTTTACATGCAGCACACTTCCCCACACCACCAAGAGCTGGAAGAGCAGTTCACACAGGATGCATTCAAAGACAACCAGACAGAGAGCAGCCAAAATTACACAGGATGCAACTACTTTTGCACCCCTCCAAAAAAAAAAAAAAAAAAAAAATCAGTAGTGCTCATGGTTAATTCATTAACATTAGACCCTTCAGTTTTCATCATTTATGTATCATTCATGTTCATTAATTATTATTGTTTTATTGACACCTCTGCTTGATGAAATGAACAAGGGAACGATGCTGAAGCCGTCTGCGTGTTTCATCAAAGCATCTGTGACCTAGATTCCTGTTTTTCCCCAGATATCCCTCTCCTTCACTTATTCCTGCCTCCCCCTTCATCCCTCGCTCATAAATGTTTGATTATTTCTCCTACAATAGCTGTATTTATGCCATAGCACACACTCTGACTCTGTAGCAGAGCAGGTGAAGGAAAGGAAGGTGTTGCTTATAGTCAGATATTGTCATGTCAGGTCTGTCTATCAAGAGACGGTTGCATGAGTCTGCTGCGTGTTTTAGTTCAGTATAACACTGCTCTGTGTCTCTTTTCAGGGTTCAGACTTGACAATCTGAGTGCACGAGATGTTGTCATGCCCTGGATGCGGTTGCCATGGTTACAGTGCAGCAGAGATGAGCCTGTCTCCAGGGTTACCTAAGTGGATGCACATGCAGGAACTGAAGGGGAACCAGAAAAGAATTAAAAAACAAATAATGTGTCTCAGAATCTGTGATTTTCACTCTCTCTCTCTCTCTCTCTCTCTCTCTCTCTCTCTTCCACACACACACACACACACATACAGCTGTTAATCTCATTCCAGTAAGCAGACTGAACTGGCTCAGGGAGGTAATCTGCAGAAAACCTGCTTTTTGGACACACTGGGACAGCTGGCGTCAAACGCAGCCAATATACACACACACAAGCGCTCTCATTTTTCTCATCCCTCTTTTTACAGTACGTCTCTCTGCTCTCTTTCGAACACAAATACTGTGGAGTGAATTCACAAAACAGTTTTGAGTGTGGTATTTCAAAGTGAAATCCTTTTCCATTTACTAACCACTCACAACCCAAGTTAACCAAGCGGTATCTGCTGCCATGAGTATTTAAATAAAGTCATTATCAAGTCAACGCAAACACACACTCTTTTATATGCTAATTAAAGTCTTTGCTTGGCAAAAAAAATTAACATGATGCAAATGCAGCCTATGAAAAGCAAGCAAGCAATACACAAATTTGCATTTTATACCAATTGTGGCTGCAGACATACATCAGAATGATGATGAAATGATAGAGATGAGCTGAAAACTGGGCACGTGTCCAAAGCTCTGTGCAGCTGAGAGCATTTTCAGCATTTTAAAGAGCAGATTTAGCTGGCCGTTGTAGTCTTGTAGGTTGCTGCATCCTCTATAATGTTGCACTCAAATTCATTGTGTACGATAGGGAACTGCAAATTGCATTCAGTACTCATTTTTGGCCGTTTGTGCCGTTATACAATTTGCATAATTCCTTCAGTGAATCGGCTGCTAAAACAAAGCAGACTTTTCATGCAAATAAACATTGCTATGAGCCAATGTGGTTCACTTTTAGTGCATGACAGAGAGAGCACATGTAGAGTACAACAGTGCAAATTAGTCCCCGATCTAAAGTTTGACCATATAATTGTCGATAGATAGATGTGTTTTCCATTTCAGTGTAACTCATTCATTTTTTTCCATCTTCCCCCAAACTCTCTCTCACACACTGTTGCTCTCACTCGATGGACCAAATCATCCCATTTACACCTCCTGCCCCCTTAGGTTTCCATGGTAACAGCCTGTGTGGCGCTAGTGACAGATTGGTTGCCGGGGGCAACATGCTTTCCAATCAAACCTGTTACTGGGGTCCTGAGTAACAACTCCCCCCGACCCCCACCCTCACCCTGACACACGAAGAGAGGGGTGACGGCTGGAAAAGACAAAACCAGAGAATGCGCGTTTAGGTGAGAGGACCATTTAGGGCTCTGTTCCAAAACCAAGCAAACTGTCTTGTTGTCTGCCTTATCAGGTAACATCTTAACTGATACAGAACCTCATAAGTGAATGAATAGGAACGCTCTAACATGATGCTTCAAGTGCAGGAAACTCAACCCACTGCATTTATGTCACTAACCTGGCTAAGCTAACATTATGAAACTCTGTTTACACCAATAACGAAAAATGTGAACCTGTGGACCACATAACCTCAAGTTTTAGGTAGCGCAGGTATATTTGTAGCAATAGCCAACAATACATTATATGTGTCAAAACGATTGATTTTTCTTTTATGCCAAAAAATCTTTAGAAATCTTTAGAATGCAAAGTAAATATCATTTCATGAAGATATTTTGTATATTTCCTACCGAAATAAAATGTAAAGCTGCTTATTCGATTAGTAATATGCAATACTAAGAACTTACCCTCAGATTCCAGATTTTCAAATCTCAAATATTGACCTAACAGACCTCAGTGTACAGCTTTTTTATTCAGTTTTCAGATGTTGTATGAACCTCAGTTTCAAAAAACTGATATCGCTGGTTTTGTGGTCCAGGGTTACAAATATAAAGAAAACTATAATGGTAACTATATTAGAGTACAGCAAGCCAATTAATGAGTATGTTTATAATGTTTATGAGCATGCATTCTGCGACTTTAAATGCATGACAAGAAGAATGGATTCTGATTGGCTGTCTGTGCTTCTAAAATAAAAAAAATAAAAAAAAAGTAAAAAACTGTGATGTAAACGTTAAGGCAATGCAAAAGCTTCTGCCAACTAGTTGCATTAGCAGTGAACAAACTTTTACACAGATTGCTATGCAAAAATCCACCTTTGAGCAAATCATTTCATATAAGGGAAAACATTATGCTGCCTGGTTAATATTCATGAGCCAAGCAGAAATAGTTTTTAACCTGTTCCCCATTTTTCAGATCATCTGCTTAAATCCATTCTGTACACATCTTCCCCAGTCAGAGCAGAAAACGTGAAAAGAGCGTGCAGATTTCATGTGGGCTGTCACATGAAAATCCCAGTCAGAAATGACATGCTGAAATGGCTGACAGCAGACAGGAGCAGCTGTTCATCATACTAAGAGACACAGCGCCACCTAGCCACAACAGCACACACTGACAGAGACACACACATTTACATACACTGTAGAATGTGCAGCGCTGCACATAGCAGAGCACAACATTAAGCACTTAGTGGTTAGAGGACCGGTCCAATTAGGAAACATATTTCACTGCCTTCATAAGACTGACAAACACAACATCATTGCTCAGATTCCCACATGCCACATGTGTTACTAACAGCCCAGCGAGAAAATCACACTCACTTATTTACCACTCCACGCTGACTGACTGTTACGTTTGGAGAATTCCAAGACATTGCACTGTCACATTATTTACTAAAAAAGCATCCAATCTGCTTGGGTGAATGCAACAGACTTGTCAAGAACATGGCTGCAGCTGACCAAATTGGTGCCCTAAGGAGAATAGTAATGTTGTGTCCCCTCCCTCAAAGAAAAAAAACCCCTATAACAAAATAGAACTTTCATAAAATATAAAAGTAAATAAATAAATTGTAATTACATTGTATTATTCATAAATTACAATTGTGGTCCTAAACAGAAACTAGCCTATAAGATTTTATTAATACATGCAGTGTGATTGATGTTATGGTCTCAAGCATTCAGAAATTACACAAAATAAAACGTCCACGTTTTTGTTGAAGAAATTAAATAGGCTGTAGCATTTCTATTACAAAAGGTTAGCCAAATTAAAAATAAAATATTCCTGACATATCACAACATACCTCTAGCACTGTCATATTGAACCCCGTCCGCCAGAGCTCCCCAGCCCCCCAGAACCATCCTCAGAGCCCATGCAGCTTGATAAACGCTGTTTAACCCTAAAGGAACATCAACGACGGATGTCGATGAGTTTGTGCTTATACTGCGGGCAGTCTGGTCACTTCATTAAGGAATGTCCCCTTCGTTCCCCATTATCAGTGGTGAGTACCATCATTCCTATGCACGAAAAGATGCAACCGTTCACATTCCCTGTAACTATTACTGCCAAAGATGTCTCCATTACTGTTGCAGCTCTTATCAACTCAGGGTCTGCAGGTAACTTCATCGCTGGTCACCTTGAATGACGTCTTGGAATCAAAACCACCCCTATTGAATCCCGATACCAAGTCCAGTCCATTACTGGGAGGCCCAGTAATCTGGCTGTTGGTTCTGGAGGGCTCCACCATGGAGGTGGTGTTAGGGCTTCCGTGGGCATGAGCCCATCCTCTCCTGGGGCTCAGGAGAAGTGCTGAAGTGGGGTTCAGATTGCTGGCCAGAGTGCTTTCCTAAACTGCCTCTCTAAGTCCCAAGTACTGTTCACATACGTACTACTTCTATTGAAAGTACTGTAGAAAAATTATCTGTTGTCATCCCTCCAGAGTATCAAGCCTTTCAGGATCTGTTTTGCCCCAGGAGAGCTGCCCGCTGCCCGCCAGTGCCCTTTAAATATCCTCTACCACTTGTCCCTGCAGCACTGGAGAAACTCAGAGGAGCCAAGATCTTTACAGAATTGGATCTCTGACGTGCGTATAACTGCGTATTCATCGGGAGACGAGTGGAAGACGGCGTTTATCACCCCCACAGGCCACTACTGTCACGCTGTTGGCATGTTCCATTTGTTTCTGTCTGGTCTTGTCTCCCCCTCTGTCTTTGTATCTTTTGGTTTAGCCCTGATTATGTTCATTCGTGTCACCTGTGTTTTTCACCTGCCTTCACTTTAGCCCTTTAGTTTCTGTGTATAAATACCTCTGTCTTTTTGTTGGAATTCATGTCTTGTTAAAGTTGTGTTCGTGCCGTTGTGAGCTCTGCGTAGCTCTCGCGTTTTCCCTCTTGTTTCTTGTATTAAATACCCAAGTTTATTAGAATTCCTGTCTCCGTGTCCTGCCTGCCAGTTTGGGAAGCGAGAGCGCGAGCACACACAGCCAGCCTACATAACAACTACGAGTACTTGGTGATGCTGTATAGACTTGTAAATGCTCCATCCATTTTCCAAGACTTTATGCATGAGGTATTCCGTGAGTTCCTACACAGATTCCTTGTCATATATATAGATGACATTCTGATATATTCTTCCAGTCACCAAGAACACCACAGCCATGTCTGTGCGGTACTCACCATGTTCAGAGAACACCATTTATATTTAAAAAAGTTCCTTCCACCAGTCCTCTAGCCAGTTCTTCGGGTATAATATCGATCAGTCCGGGGTGAGCATGGATCTCAGGAAAGTTGAAGCCATAACCAACTGGCCAGTCCCTACCTAGATTCCTAGGCTTCTCCAAATTTTACAGCAGGTTCATTGACATTTATAGCACACTGGCAAGCCCCCTCAACTCTCTCCTTAGGGGAAAACCCAAAACTCTAGTATGGAACACTGATGCCTCACTAGCTTTTAACAAGTTAAAGACTGCTTTAACTTCTGCACCTATCCTTGTTCACCCAGATACCAAGTTGCCCTTCTTGGTGGAGGTAGATGCTTATTGCAGAAGCAGGGGAACCCACCACTCCTAAAACCATGTGCTTACTTTTCCAGGCGGAAAATTGACCCCGGCGGAGAAGAATTATGACATCAGGAACAGAGAGCTTTTTGCCATCAACCTGGCCCTGGAAGAGTGGAGACTCTGGTTGGAGGGGTCAATCCATCCATTTCATGTCCTAATGGATCACAAAAACCTGCAAAGTGAGGCATGTAGACTCAATCCTAGACAAGCGAGATGGTCTCTCTTTTTCACACGGTTTAAGTTCACTATTTCGTATCGACCTGGACCCAAGAATGTGAGAGCGGATGCTCTCTCTTGACTCCATGCCTCCACGGATGAGCCTGAGACCATAAAGACTATATTACCTGAGCAAACGTTTGTTAGTCCCATTCAGTGGGTGACCCCTCCAGCCGCAGTGGAACCTGCTCCAGCTCCTCTGCCGGGGTGCCCTCCTGATCGTCTATTTGTTCCTAAGGATGAACGCATTTTCCTCATTCACGCATCTCACTCCTCACTGGGCATCCAGGGACCAACAGTACCCTCTCACTCCTTCAAGAACAGTTCTGGTGGCCCTGGATGGAACAGGATGTGCGAAGGTACATGAGAGGGTGTCGGGAATGTGCTATGCCTAGGACTCTGAGGCATCTTCCCACAGGAAATCTCCAACCACTTCCCACACCTAACCGCCCCTGGTCACACCTAGGGATTGACTTCAACACAGACCTGCCCGCATCTGTAGATAATACTAGTGGCAATACTAGGTGTGCTAGTTATGGTGGATAGATTTTCTAAATTCTGCTGTCTTCTGCCCCTGAAGGGTCTCACCTCAGCTTGGGAAACAGCCCAACCCCCTTTCGACCATGTATTCTGACCATATGGACTACCTTTAGGATATCATCTCCGATAGAAGACCTCAATTTATCTCCCGGGTATGGCGGGCATTCTTCCGACTTCTATGTGACCCCCCAAACCAACAAGCAGACCAAGCAGAAGATCCAAGAGGTGGGGCGGTTCCTCCGTACCTTCTGCCACGGCCATCAGAACACCTGGAACCAGTACCTGGTCTGGGCCGAGTATGCTCAGAACTCTCTGCGCCAAGCCGCTACTGGACTGACCCCATTCCAATGCATACTCGGCTTCCAGCCCCCTCTCCCCTGGTCTGGGGAACCCTCCTGGATTACTGGTTCCGGGAGAGTGAGAGGGTCTGGGACGAAGCTCACCAACATCTCCAAAGGGCAGCGCATAGGCAGAAGACCAGCACAGACTCCCGACGATCCGGAACTCCTGCATATCAAGTTGGCCAGAAGGTCTGGCTGTCCATCCGGGATATACGCCTACCCTCTTCTTGTCCCCAAAGAGCCTGGTGAAGAGGAACCGCCTCCTACTATGCGAAAAGTCAAGTTTTCTCTGGTCTGCATGTGGAACAATTAGCAGACAATAGTTTTAATTTTGACGTCAGCATGAAACGGCTTGGGACTTATATCAATGATTTAGAGTCGACTCTTTCTTTTGGGAGACCATAACTTTATACACGGCACACTTTCAGATTTAAAACTTTGCAGGATGTTTTCATTCACTTCAAAAATCCATGATAGGGGCACTGTAAAACACACCTTCAATGATATAATGCATTTTAACGACATTATCAATACCTTTACGCATTATACATAAAGACAATAGCATTTTTTCACAATATTTTTTGCAAAAAAGTCTTACTTAACCCAAAACTATTATATTATTTGTCGTTAATGGTACAATTAATTTATAATAAATGAAGCCATTAATTAGAAATAAATCACTGTGTGGCTCATGTGCTGTGCAACACTAAGTTTGTAAAAAGCTATAAAATGCTTCAAAAAGAAAGACCAACAAAATCCCTCTAATCATTTAAAATATTCATACAACCTAAAGATTTTAATTAGCCGTCAAAGTGCTTGAAGAGAAAAACATACAGAGCCTTTTAACACAATATTTCATTTCCTCTCAATGGAAACCGCACACTGAACACACAGCAGCAGGCCAAGAGTCCTGATGAATCACTGTCCATCTCTGTCTCTCTCCTCATGTGACGATCACTCTTTATTAGAGCTGCTATGAACCTAGTGAGCTGCCTACCAAGACAGCCTTGAAGGGGTTTCTTGACTGGAACAATAATAGGCAATCTAATTCATGTGCTTTCTAAAAAAATGAAAAATAATGGATGATTTTAACTCAGCCGTGTGACACCAACACTCATAAGGAAATGAAAACTGGAAGTGTGTGTGTGCAGCTTCACAAACCCAAATCTGTTCCTCTTAAAGATTAGAAAAACATCAACCTCCAACACAATGTTCATACACTGAAGGAACAAAAATGAGAGACACAAAAAACACATGAAAAGATAGACGAAGATGAAATGGAAATAAACAATGGCTGCTTTGGAGACGCTACATCAGAGAGAGGAAGACTTGGAAAGAAAGAAAAGGACACAGGCAGAGACACTTTTCATCTGTTGATCATGTCATGAGGAATGAGTGCAAAGATAAGACCAAAGAATAACAGACGCACAGATAGAGCGAGAGAGTCAGAGAGAGGGCAAGCGTAATGGATAGCAGATGTTAGAGATGCGGTCAGCTGGGAAATCTGCCTTTATGAGCAAATAATTCCATCATTTGTGTGAAAAACACTGCATTTTTCCATTCCTCACATGTGAGTGGCCTTAATGACACAATTAAACATCTCCATTTGTGTGTGTGTGTGTGTGTGTGTGTGTGTGTGTAGAGCACAACCGGGTGAAGATAATCACATATGGAGCAGCTGTGTGGCATCCATTAGCACATTCTGATATACTCCAATTAAATAACTTTTATTCATTTTTCTAAACAGCCAACACAACAGCATCAGCATCTGGAGCAGCCAGGGGTTTACGTGATGTTTGACCAATGCACAACATATTGAGTGGATGCTCGCTGGAAAATGTCAATGTTTGAAGTAAGGGAGAGTGGGGACAGTTGCAACACTTTTTACATTTCCTTCAGTTTCTCAGCGACCGTTTGTTTTAGAAAG
>JAUCMS010000022.1:16255605-16267766 GCA_032357445.1 Enteromius radiatus | reverse complement strand
GAGCATCATGGCTCTAGCTCATTCCTGATAGGAGAAATCAGAAATGTTGCAACTGTCCCCACTCTCCCCTACTGTAAGTTCAGCTAAAGTTTAGTCACGTGAGATCTCAACATGGCGGCTTGAATTGATTTAGCAAACCCAGCTTCTTCAACATGAAGTACAGATATGCTAAGAAACAAAAAATGCTGAATATAAGTAGATCAGAAACAGCACAGGTTGGCTATTATGCAACGAACAAAAGTCTCTGATTCTCACCAAGGCTGCGTTTACTTGATCAAAAATACAGCAATAACTTTTATACTGTGAACAATTATTATAATTTAAACAATTTACAATGTTCTATCTCACATCATTTGTCCAGTCTTTCAGTGTCACATGATCCTTCAGAAATTATATAAATTTGCTGTTTGAGAAACATTTCCTAATGAGAAATATATGCTGTAATTTTGTTAGACGATTAGGAAGTACTATTCATATTACTTGTTTATTAGCATGCATACTAGCATTTTGGCTGTTTATAGCACATATTAATCCATGATCATATTCTAGATTTACCCAATACCTAAACATGACCACAACTACCTTACTTACTATCACTAAGCAGCAAATTATTGAGGGAGAACTAATCTGAAGTGTTACAGAGGATAAAATGTTTTTGGTTCGGATTGTTAGTTTTTTTAAATTTAGCATAACATTTAATTTAGCACCGGTAGATTGTTCACAATAAGATCAGGAACATGCATTCAACATTCAGTGTTTCTTTTTCATTTGTCTCTCGTCTCCTTACTCTGTGGTTTATCTGGCGGGTGAAAAAAGAGAGAGAACATGAAGAGCATGCTCAGATTTCACATTTCTTCTGATCGTCCATCATAATCAGAGACATGGTTTCATTATCTCAGACTCTCTCTCTCTCAGAGTGATAGAGCAGATAAACGACTGCCATGACACAGGGCTGACATTCCCTGAGGACACACACATACACAGACAGATGTGTGTGTGGTCTCAGCTCTATTGTGTTATCACAAGAATCAGTCTTTATAAGGCTCAATCATAAGGCATTGTCTGTGATTTTTCAGTCTGATTATTTGAGATAATACACTGTCAGAAAGCTACCCTGATTGGCCGGTTGTTCTGAGAATCAATCACGCATTTATGCTGATGAGCTCTAAAGATACTTTCAGCTCTCTAAAATATAGCAGACAAAGAGGTTTTGTTTATTCTAAGTGTGCATAGCTTTTTTGTTGTTGTCATAGTTTTTTAAGGCAGAATTGGTTCTGATCGGCTATTAATGTTTTGCAAAAAAAAAAGTTTTAAAATTGATATCTTTCCTCTATGTCATTATCATTAGTTGTGGTGTAGACTTCCCTATTTTGACAGTATTAGAATGATTATTATACTTTACAGTTAAAGTTATTGCTATATCCTTGGTGTGCACAGGCCATAACTCTAAAAAAATAGTCCACATCACAACAATAACAATAAAGATATCATTAAAGGGGTCATATGATGTTGCTAAAAAAAGATATGTTGTGTATTTGGTGTAATGCAATGTGTTTATGCGGTTTATTTTCCACATACTGTACATTTCTGTTTCTCCTCTAAGCCCCGCCTCCTGAAACAGTCAGTTTGTACAACGCTTGTACGTCCTGATTTTTGATGTGTGGAACAACATTTTAATGGCAAAATATAGACTTGATCATATCTCTAAACCTAACCTTACCCATGAGTAATGCCTAAAATCAGAGGAAATGATAGATGACTGACAAGCACCAAAAACTGATTGTAAGCCTAAACTTTACAAAAATTGTAAACTGTTTCTTGAAATCTGACATGTTGCACTTGTTAAGCGTACAAAGCTCATTGTTCTAAAAAAATGAGGTGTGCTCTAATTGGCCAGCTATCCAGTGCACTGTGATTGGCCGAATACCGCAAGCAGGTGGTGGAAATGTTACGCCCCTTGCAACAACGTGATGTACTATCACACCAAAACAGTAAAACACATTACAAACGAGGCAGTTGTAGCATCCAGTAGAGACATAATTGCTGATTATTGTGACTTAGTACTGTCTTTTTACACGTCACGTTGCATCATGCCTCCTAAACAAAACACCATCACTGCATTTGTGATCAGAGTAACAACAAGCACTACACTTCACTGCTAAAAACTCATGTTTGAATATAAGTAGCAGGTTCTTTTAATAAGAAAACATAACTTCCTTAGGTTGTGAGTCAGAAGTGCCAGACTGTTCTTGCAGAGGTAGAAAAGTCTCTGAGCAATTTTTAGGAGTCCGCCCTCCGTAAATGTGCTGAACATACTCTAATATTGTTCTGGAACTGTGTTGTGAATATAACTTGACCGGTGATTTCTAGTTCGAAAATCGCAGCAGAAATCCAGACTCATCAGACCAGGCAGCATTTTTCCAATCTTCTATTGTCCAATTTCGGTGAGCCTGTGTGAATTGTAGCCTCGGTTTCCTGTTCTTAGCTGACAGGAGTGGCACCCGGTGTGGTCTTCTGCTGCTGTTGCCCATCTGCCTAAAGTTTCGACTTGTTGTGCGTTCAGAGATGCTCTTGTGCATACCTTGGTCGTAACGAGTGGTTATTTGAGTTACTGTTGCCATTCTATCAGCTCAAACCACTCTGGCCATTCTCCTCTGACCTCTAGCAGAAACAAGGCATTTTCACCCACAGAACTGCCGCTCACTGGATGTTTTCCCTTTTCGGGCCATTCTCTGTAAACCCTAGAGATGGTTGTGCATCACAATCCCAGAAGTGCAGTTTCTGAAATACTCAGACCAGCACGTCTGGCACCAACAACCATGCCACATTTAAAGTCACTTAAGTCACCTTTATACCCCATTCAGAAGCTCGATTTGGACTGCAACGGTTCGTCTTGACCATATAAACATGCCTAAATGCATTGAGTTGACACCATGTGATTGGCTGATCAGTAATTTGCGACAACGAGCAGTTGGACAGGTGTGCCTAATAAAGTGGCCGGTGAGTGTATATACATATATATAATTGGGCTTATTAAGATTTTATGTAAAATCGACTTTAAAGATACACATTTTTTCAGTTTAATTTGTGGTGATAATGTTAGAAAGGGCTATAGTTTAGTATAAGAGCACTGCCATCTACTGGAAATCGAACACTTGGTTTTTTCAGTACTTGTCCACTTATCCAGCTTGGATATCTTTGGGGAGAAACAACATGGATGAGCATATGTTTAAATTTTTAGGTGTACTATCCATTTAAAGCCCCAGTGAAAGCTGGTGTAGGCCTATTCTAGTGTAAAAACATTACAGTGGATGAAGCAGAACTACATATGTGCAATAATTAAATACTATTTTTCAGGGTGAAACAGCTCCTGAATTGACTGTATTCCAGTTCACGGAATTCTGATCGGCGTAGCTTTGAGGATAAACTCCATCTTTAAGCGTTTCAAAACAGCTTAAACCTCCCAAACACATTCTCATCTTTCAGAGCACTTGGGACACACACAATACCCACAAAATCCTTGAAAATGGTGTCTCTGCCTTCAGGGCTTAAGAGGAGAGGAAAAGAGACTCTTTGTATGCCATTCTTGGCTGATTAGAGAAAACATTCCCAGGATTCCTCAGTGGCAAGCATGGTTCCATCGCCGCTGGCAACATTCCTATGCCCCCATTCATGCTTGTGGATGAGAAAAGAAGAGATATTGTGAGAAATAAACCAGTCTGCCACTAATACGAGTTCTGCAATCTATCAATAGACCTTTAAAGTGACAGAGAAAAGAGAGAGAACAACAGCTTGGAGCACAGTGCAAAAAAGAAAAAATGCCCAGACAGAGCTGTAAGAAGACCAGTGTATGATCAACTATGGAAGGTATTACGAAGCCCAGAATTTAAAATGTATGCTGATTTGAGATATTTTTCCAGAAGAAAAAACATTCTTACTGATCTATATGGCAACTCCAAATAAAAAGTAGAAATATATTCAATATACATTTCTAATGTGTCTTACAATGTCATTTATAATGTGTACATTGTCTTTTTTGTTGTATTTGTCAGATATTCACCTGTTTCTCCAGTTATGCATGCTACTTGAGACCTGTTGAACTTGAACTTAAAATTATGAGATTAAAAAGGCAATTATTACATAAATACTGAGAATAATCAATAATTAGTCATATATCGTAATTATATTAAAATGACCTCATAATGTTTTTATTTCATAATTATAATTTAGTAAGTACTATGATTTTTGTCAAAATTATTACTTTTTATATTATGACTTAACAAAACATGATTTATAAAATAATGAAAACATTTAGAATATATATATATTTAATCATTTTAATAAATTACTTAAAATTATTTCCATGAAGAAAAGCATTCTAGCAGGCTGAAAAAAATAAAAATAAAGAAATTTATCATATCCATTGTATGTAATGGATTTTTGGAACATGGGAGATGGTTTGTTGCTGTTCATAAAATACTAATTAAAAAAAGAAGTCAGCAATTAGACAGCATTTTAAAAACAATAGAACTTAATCTAGCTCTCATTTACCAACAATACTAATAATCAGTAATGAACCAGCTTGACTTGACTTGACATCAGAAGCTGACTTTAATTGTGTCACCACAGTTACTTGTACAGCTTGATTTTGTTCAGAAATCTTGAGCCCAAACAGGTGGTAAAAAAAAACAGCATCAATGCAGCAACAGACTTGTCAGTAAAAAAGCTTGTAACACTATCCCATTCCTGACAGAGCAGAGAAAGGGAGGACGCGGCTCAATTCTACAGCCTGTCTCAGGAATACAGATGACGCAAAACCGAATAAAGACAAGGAGCATTGTTTCTATGGTAACCATCCTCCCAGTCTTATCCGGGGCTCTGACTATAGTGCCTCCCAGTTTGGAGCTTTTTCTCCTTTTTGTCTCTTGATAAAAGAACATGCACCACCTGGAGGGAGACCACACTAGTTAGCAACTGAAGCAGTCAGCTAAAACCAGGGTTCCCACACTTTATTTGTGATTACTGAATTTATTCGATTTTTAAATTATTTTATAATGACTGCAAAGGCAACTGATCTCTTGCTTAAAAAAAACTGTCATTTTCTAGACAATAAAATATATTTCACAGCTGAACATATTAGGATATTACATATTAATGTTTTAATAGGAACCCTTTAAAAAGAAAAAAATATATATGACCCAAACTTCAGAAAGTGCAAAAATAACAAGGGTTGCTTAAAGGCTCCCTCAAGAGATTTCAACCTGACATTTCAATCTAAAGTTGTAAAAGGTAAATTTGACATCTAAACGGCAACAGGAGCTTAAAACATAATGACAACATTACATAAGAGTGATGCCAAACCGGTGGAGAAAATCACAGGCTGCCCTCCTCGAGCTCTTGAGTGCTGCCAAGCCACACAAACACGGATCTCTGCCACGTCGTCTACCTCACACTGATTACACCGAAAGCAAACACTGGCAAAGGCATTGCAGGTAAATTAAACACAAACGATGCCAACTGCTGCATTGCAAACCCAAATGAGACGCCAACCTAAGTGATGTAGACCACTGTGTGCCAGTGTGGTCAGATCTGAATAACCAAGCCAGATGCAAACCATTACACCAAAGTCAGCTTTTTAAATTTGTTAAATACGATAAATGATTCATTTAAAAAAATGAGTGGGGTAAAGCCTCTTTCTGCACATTTTAGATCTCACGGTGGTTAATTATCCTGCTTTTGGTCAGATTCAAGCAGCATTACACAGAAAATAATATATACTGTACAACAACAATGGTTGGATTGTGAATAATTACTGTTAAATGTAACTATATGCATATCAATATTCTGTTTTTTAGCATGTTGAACATTTTTAGAAGCCAAATTCCATCACATAAGAAAAAAAAATAAAATAATAATAATTATAATTATGTACATTTACTATACATTTACACCATTCAACAATGAAAAGTAGCGATATTTATAACTACATTAAATCAAAAACTGACTATTTATTATGCAAATATCATAAATATAAAAAAAATGTGCAAATATCAAACTTTGATAGTTTGCGTTTATTCCTCTTTTATAAGTCACTTTGAATACAAGCATCTGCTAAATGCATACAAATGTAAACCTATGTAACCCAATAGTGTACTCTTTATACTGTATATATTCCAGGATGGAATGGAATGTGATGTAATGTGAAAATACTGAGAAAGAGCCAAAGTTCCAGTCACTCGTATGTCATTGTCCCTCTCAACTCTGATAAACCCAGTGAATACCGAAAAGAACAAAAACAGGCATTTAGACAGAAACACTTCACAAACCTGCTGTTCAAAGCTCACCATCTGAAGAGCGATCAGGTGTTTGTGTAAAACAGTGAAGGACTCTTCAAATTAAAACGCATGAGTGAAAGGCTGAAGACGGCTGAATGAATTGAAAAGGTTTTAGACTGACAGGAAAGTTAAAGAGTGATGAGAAGAGTTCATTAAGAATCTCATTATTTTTAATTGGCTTGGTTAAATGTATAGGAATGGGATAATAGCCGCCACGCCTCATCCTGTTTCTCTTTTCAATATCACTCCAACTCACTGCTGCTCAAATACTAAACCACACAAACATTTCTACAAATCTTGAAAGGCTTTTTGATGTTCCTCAAACATTAGGGTTAGGGTTTGTTGTAAACCTCTAACCTTACAAAATGAAGTGCAGTTAATTCAACTTCAGCTCAATCAAAGGTGAGCAATCTATTTTTATATATTCATATTTTGAGCAATTAAAAATCGGAAAATCTCTCTTTTGACCGACATTCATGGACTTTTCAAAATGTAAAGATGTAACTCATAGGAATAATACTAGGCTATAATAATACTCACTAATACTTGCAAACTAAATTAGGATTGGTATTTTCTTTCAACTGTTTAACCATCTTTATTTTGCACATACTGTACCATTATCCAAACACACTGCTCCGAACAGTATCCCACAATGCAATGCATTTTGTGCCACAACTCACATAACCACATGCCCTTAATAGTATTTTAAATTAGTATATGTGTGTCCTAAGCTAAAGTATGTTGAAATAAGTATTCCAAAGGTGCATGGATGGTGGTCTACTACTAAGTTCAGCTATATTCAGAAATGTAGGTTAGGGTACATTTTTGAAGGAAGATTTGGTTCAGAACTACAAACACAAATAAAATGTGTTTAACGTGGCATACAACTGAGACAGGACATTAACCACATGGTTGGATCAAGGCTGCCATCTGCTGTCCCAAAAAGAAACTGCTCACTTCAGACAACATTTAAAATGCATTAGCCAATGTCTGCTGCTTTGATTAAAGCAACTAAAATAAATGAGGCTTATGTTTTAATAATGTATGCTTAAAGATGTTTCTCCTGAAGATATATTTAGATCGCAAGTCATCATCTCCGTTTCCTGGGAGTCGCAGCAGGTGCCTGCAAGGCAAATCTCGCCTTATAATTATTATTAAGCGTTTCAGCACCCTTTTAAGAACTAAATTAGATTTAGAATAGTTTAATATCTAGAGCAATGCGATGTGGGTCTCCCTCCCTCTCTATTTCTTTTAAGTAAGCTTCTGGCTAGTTGTTGACATCAACCTTAAACATTAGCATATTGCCCGCCCACTTGTTGCCGAGCACAAGCAGACCTTTTCGCGGTGGTCTGAATGAAAATGCAAATTCATTTTTTGACACCTGGTGCAGCTTTTGGAGCGTTAAAAGCTCACAAACGCAGATTAACGTCATGCAAAGGAGGGGAAATGAATCGTTGAACCAATAAGGTAAAAAATAAACGCATACTGTAAGAAAATGGAAATGCTTTTTTTTTTTTTTTTTTACCATGAATGTCAATCTGTAGATTGGGACTCCTAAAACCAAAATATGAGCCTTTAATAACCCATACTTGGGGCACCTAAAAACTGTTAAAATGGTCTCCAATAAAACAAACTGATACGTTGGTGTTGCAAAACATTCACATTAACGAAATTTGTCTAATAGTGTACATAACTTAAGTCACTTTCAAAATAAGCCTTGAGAAATACCAAACCAAGCAACCTTTCTCTTAGCAAACTAATTCAAGTGACCAGCTCGTCCCAACCGTTGCATTGGGAATTCCCAAATTTCATCCGTGAACCACATTTAAAAATAAAATAGCATGGTACAGAACTGCATTTCTTAAGTTAGAACATGTCACATTAAACACAGTTTACCCAATTTAAAAAAAAAAAAAAAAAATCCATTCCAACCCAAGTAAATTACAGGTAGCATACGTCTTTCAAGTATGTACAATATTGTGGTTTTAAATTACCACAAATAAAAAAGGCTATTCAAGCAAATCACCAATTTGCATTATATTGCTTTTAATGGTGATGTTAATTGGAAAAATAGAGGACAATATAACTGTAAAAAGTACTGACAGCTTGAGATCCTTTTTTTTTTTTTTAAATAGGTCTGATTATAATCAAAGTATAGGTCTAGAGAAACACCACAAAGATGCAGCATGCAAGAGATTTAGATCATATGAGTCAGATTCACCAAAAGATTAAAAAAATCCCCAAAACATTGGCCTGCAGTTTAAGCCTATATTAATACAAAGTTTTATTTAATTGTCAAATAAATGGGAACTCAAATGATCTTTATATCACCTAGAGTAAGCCAAGTGACCCATGACCATCTGGATGAAATGCTAAGCACCAATATCACATTTACAATTTCAGACTATGAGAAGATGAAGACAAGGAGAGAGAAATAAAGCAAACAGCACAGGAACAACAGGTGCATTTAGTGAAAGTACTTTTTTTTTTTTTGGTAATTTTTGCATGGCATTTTTTTTTTTATTCCACACAACACTGAACAAGGCCATGGAGCATCAGCAGAATGAATGAAGCATCTCCCCATTTCCATTCTCAATGCTAGAATAACTTGCATAAGATTAAAGGTGTTAGCATTTCAAGAGAAGCTAAATTATAAAAGAAGCCCATATGCAGAAAAAAAAAGAAACATAACTTACATATATTTTTCATGTGACGGATTAATTTCTAATCCTATAAGAATGATGAACATCTTAATAGATACAGCTAATCAGGAGCCCTGGCAGTTAATTTGCATTGTCCCACTGAAATCTCCAAAGAAGAATAACATTAATGTAGATACGGCAGGTGCAAATGGCATTGCGAGATGACCTCTCCTCATAAACTGATACGTGCTTTCTCTGATCAGTCTTAGTGTTTCACCGCAGGTTATTTTTAGGACAGCCAGAGTGAGAACAGATAACCTCTCCACACTTCAGATCACTGCTTGGTGTTTAGCTAGTGTGTAATTTTCATTGGCAGGAGGTGACCTGCTCACTGGGCTTGTTGAATGAGCAGGTGTGGCCGTAGACTAGGAGTTATATATATATTAAGCATGGTTCACTTTGGGAACAGCAACATCTCATGTCAATATCAGGTCAGAAATCCTTCCTCCAGATTCTCACTCCCAGTTCTCCCACTCTTCATCTTCCAACTGGTAAAGAAATAAAATAATGAAGACTGAATTTATTACTGCTCCTGGTATTGCCATTGCTCTCAGGTGATCACATCACAAAATCAGCACAAATTTAGTCAGGCAAACTTATGACCATATTGCAAGTTAAACTGAAGTAAAACTTTTGGTTAAAAAAAAAAAATTATATATATGACTAATAATAACTATTATTATTTTCATTATAAGTGAATAAAAAAATATTACAATAATAAATATTACCACTGTAATAACATAATATCAATATAAAATAATAAACATGTTTTTTTTTAATCTAAAACAACAGAATATAATAACAATATTGTTATTAATCATGTTATAAACAGCTCAGACTCACAGCACTTGCAGAGATAAAGAAGAATTTACTGAATGACACTATTATCTTCAGTAGAAGTGCTGAAAGTGCTGAATCTGGTTTGCTCATAATTGATTAAAATTTCCCAACACTGAACTGAGCAGAGATATCAGCACTGGACTTTAACTGTCTGGAGCTGAATAATGAGCTGCTTTATAGCCTCATATTTTATTAAGTTTGCATCATTGTTTCTTTTTCCGTTTCGTATTCATATCGTAAAGCACTATAAAAATAAAGATCACTCGACTTGTAAATGCTGAAGCATCTTGATGACTTGTAGAAAACAGGTAAGAGGCATCTTACTTGCACATCATTAGACTAATCTGTTAAAACCCTAACTTTGAACTGGCCACACATAAACATGCATCTAAACTCTATATCAAGTATAATAATATTATTCTTAAACATGGTGTAAAAATTAAACATTTCAACTGTCGTGAAGAACAAACCTCTTCTGTTGCGTCTATTTTAGACAAAGCCATCTGAACCTCCTCTTCAGTCATATCCAGATCAAAATCCTTCTCCCAGTCTTCACTCACATCTGTACTCGAACCTACATGTGCAGATGTAACATCAGAATTCAATACTTCATCCATATCATATCATGTGATCTAGTTTTTTCTCTTTTTTTTTTTGGTATTATTATTTTTTAGATTTTATGCATACCTACTGCATTTCTTTGATCAAAAATACAGTAAAATATTACCACAATTTAAAATAACTTCTGTATTTGAATACATTTTAAAACATAATATATTCCAGTGAGGCAAAGCTAAATTCTCAGGATTTATACTCCAGTCTTCAGTGTCACATGATCCTTCAGAAATCATGCTGATATGTTGCTCAAGAAACATTTCTGATCATCAATATTGAAAACAGCTGTGCTGCTTAATATCTTTGTGGATTTATTGATGAACAGAAAGTTAAAAGGAGCAGCATTTATTTAAAATAGAAATCTTTTATAACATTACAAATGTCACTTTTGATCAAATACAATTTCTTTGTTCAAATTCAATTTCACCTTTCTTGCCGTTATTGGAGGGTGTGGATTTGCCGCTGTCTGAGTTGAGCTCAAACACTCGGAGGTCTTGAGCTACATCCTCTCTGGTGGTCTCTTCACGCTGAGAGGGTCGCTCCTCTGGGAATGTCTCCTGTAGACTGGCCTCTGAGAGTTTCTGAGAGACCTCGTCTGCAGCGGGCGACGGCTGCGTGACTCTGATGGTGACGGAGTCCACTTGATTCTCGATCTGGGTGGGGAAGCTGACGCTGTCGCTGCTTACAGAGGGAGTGACGTCAGATGCTACGTTGCTGGTGGAAACCACCACTTGAGAGGGTGAGGAGCTTTCAGGGGTGGCCTCTATCATTACCGAAGGGACACATGCCTCTTCGACAGGTGGCGTGAAATCTAAGCGAGATGAGGATGTGGCCCCGAGAAACTCACCTAATGATTAAGGAACACAAAGGCTCTTAAACAGCAATGTTAAACTTTGTTAGTATGCTTGACACCTTCTAATAAAAATCCAAACCAACTGCACCAAATTATGCAAATTTAATTCAAACCTTCTTCGTCCTCTTCCTCCCAACCAAGACTCTCAGAATGATCCGTCTGTTCTGCTCTCTGCTTCAGCGCTACTCTCCTGGCCTCCTCCTACAAACACACACTTTTTTAATAAATAAGGTACAAGATGCTGTGACATTTTATACATATAATCACATAAAATGGATCTGTACAACCCCTTAAAATGTCCCTATGTATAACATTTTAATTGATATCCTCCTAGAACATATTTCTATGGCTAGGTTTTACTGAGCAGCTTTTGTTATTTACAGAAAGCTTAAGATACACAAGTGTGAGTAATTGACAGAATTTTACTTCCTGGGTGAACTATTGCTTTAAATCAAACAAACAACTATTGTGCACTAAAAACAGAAAATGTTTATTCATTTGACTTACTTTGGTTTGATTCAGAATTATTTTCAAAAACAGATTACAGGGTTAGTCCAGCCAAATGAAAATTCTGTCATTACTCAATTAACATCATGTCGTTTCAAACCCGTAAGACCTAACAGGAACACGTAAGTCAGGGGAGAAGAATGGTTGAGTAAATTGTGTTACTTTTGTTGTCTTGGCGCAAAAAAAAAAAAAAAAATAGTATTCTCCTATTGTTGCAAAAAGGAAGTTGAGCCCAATAGGGTCTGGCTGCAGACCTGCAGCTCCACTCTCACACCTCCACTCTCACACCTCCACTCTCAGTCACCCAAA
>JAUCMS010000022.1:16226833-16243286 GCA_032357445.1 Enteromius radiatus | reverse complement strand
GTTCAAATCCTGTGTAAAACGTTTCGACAAAACAGCTCAAATCAGCACGTGTCTGCATCAGCGAATACATATTATATTACTTTTGTTTTTTGTTAACACTATCAGTTAGGTTTAGTTTTGGGTTTGGTGTAGGGGATATTTACAACATGATAGAGCATTAATCTTTAGCGACACTCACTGGATATTTGAATTCTGAACAGCCACAAAACGTACCTCGAGCACCATTATAAAAACACCGCAATGTAACGGTTACGTATTAAACATGTGTTTTAGCCCCACTCTCTGGACATTTCACTTTGAAACTGCGGAAAAATGTGCAGTAAGGTACGTAATTATGGGATTGCAGAAATGTAATTAAAAGCATGTATTTTCAATGACCCTGGATTGATCATAAGACACTGAAGACTGGAGTATTGATGCTGAAAATTCACCTTTGCCTCACAGGAATAAATTACATTTTCTAATATATTCAAACTGATAACAATTACTTTAAATTGAAATAATATTTCACAATATTACTGTTTTTACAGCATTTTCTATCAAATAAAATGCAGCCTTGAGGAGACTTATTTCAAAAACAAACTTTTAATAAGCTTCAGGCATTGGAACTTAAAGGAATAGTTTAACCCAAAAATGAAATGTTGTCATCATTTACTCACCGTCAAGTAGTTCCAAATCTGTATGAATTTCTTTGTTCTGCTGAATACAAAGGATGATATTTTTGGAAAAAAGTTTGTGGCCAGGCTGTTTTTGTTCACCATTGACTTTCACAGTTTGTTTCCTACTTCAAAATATATTCCTTTGTGTTCAGCAGAACAAAGAAATTCATAAGTTTGGAATTACTTGAGGGTGAGTAAATGATGACAACATTTTTCATTTTTGTGAACTATTCCTTTACCACATGTGGTCATTATTATTTTTCATGGTATGGAACATATTCTTCCAAATTCTAAATCTCCAGTAACATTATCCTGGTTTGGAAGGCATGAGAATAAGTAAATAACCAGATTTTCATTTGTGCTTAAACTATTCCTTTAACTACAACACCATAGAAAGCAATGAGTAAAATCAGAGAGAAAGCATACAGATATAAACCAAAAAGATGCTAGAAAACCAATAAATGAGAGCACCTCGAGCTACTGTCACAGCAGGTGCCTCTCTCTGGGCTGAAGTGTGTGTTGTGTTGTCATGAGTGAATAACATATGGGGTTTTGGCATGTTATAGGCTCAGAGCCAGAGGAACCGCAGATCTTTGACTGGACTAACAGTGTTCATCACTAATGAGAGCAGACCATGAAAAACCCTCTCAGATATCCAACAGCAGTTATGCGTGGATTAATTAAGCATAATGCTGGTAACTATGGACTTGAAATATTAAGTACTGTACATTGTTGATGAGTTTGGGGTCAGTACAATTTTAAATGAATTATTACTTTTATGCAGCAAAAAAAAATGTATTACGGTTTCCACCGATATATTTGGTAAGACTTTTCTCAACTTTGATATTATTAAGAAATGTTTCTTGAGCAGCAAATCGTCATACAAATGATTTCTGAAGGATCGTGTGACACTGAATACTAATGAGTAATGATGCTGAAAATTCAGCTTTGCATCACATGGAATAAATAACATTTTAAAACGTATTACAATAGAAAACATTATTAGAATTCAAAATATCTTTCACATTTTTACTGAAAAAACAATGCTTTTATTTAATCAAAAATAAAATAATATTGTTTTGATGTATAAATAAATGCAGCCTTGAGCATAAGAAGAGTCTTTCAAACCCCAAACCTTTCAATAGTATTGTATATTTAGACAAACATCAGATTCAATGATTATTTAAATAATGAAGTGTGAGTGTGTGTGTGTGTGTGTATGTGTGTCCATATCTTATACTGGCAAAAACTGAATGCTACATTCAATCTTGTATCCAAAAATATTTTGTTTAACATAAAACTGAACCATTAAATCATTATATACTTACACTCATGTTGTTCCAAACCCATGGAACACAAAGGGAGAAATTTTAATTTGCACAGCTCTTAAAATCAACACTAATGTTTTTAGAGACAATGTCTTGCCAAGCTCCAAAAAAGGAATATAAAACTCCATACAAGCATCCTGTATTGTTTGTGCACTACATTATATTATGCAAGTCAAATTTTAAGTTCACTTCTTGTCATGGGCTTTGACATGCGATAAACAGAAATATGGGCTGCTCTTAAGATGAGCATGAGTCATATGTTGCCAATAAAAGATTTTCAAGAGCGTATGCAGGAAAAAAAAAGAAAGAAGTATTCATAAATGGATAATGTGTTCAAATGTCCATCAGTGTGTGTGTGTGCTTATGAATACATGAGGGTGTTTAAGAGCTTCATTCTCATTCATGTGTTTACTCTATCCACAGGCCACACAGCAAGAAGATTCAGAAGAGAAAGAGGCCAAATGCAAGCTCATGAATGGATGAAAGAGTATCTCTTCACTCCTCTGCCTCTTTTATGCTTAATCTGTGTGTCTTTAACTTGGAATTAAAGTGTTTGACTTTCCTAAGCTGCTGTTAAAGACCCGTGTGTGTGAGAGAGAAACGGTGTGTGTGAATTGTCAGTGTTCAGGTGAGCAGAAAATGAGAGTATTATCACAGCCGTATGTGTGTAGTCTCAGCAGACCAGTGAGGATTAGAGCGAACTGAGCTCAAACACACACACACACGTTTCAGAGATCTTAAGCTGCTGAGACAGAAATCCAGCCTCAGTGGTGCTTAGAGACATTCAATCACATCTAATCACCAAAAGAGCTACAGTTAAATAAATGATTCTAACTTACCATTACAAAAGCATAGAAGAAAACCTAAATCCTATGCTTTGAATTCAATTCAGTGGTGATTTTTCCTGATTATTCTATACTTTTCACAGATTGTTTTAAATTAAGAATATGCTGTTTAAACTTTATGTTTAAGTTATAAATATACTGATGAGTTATTAGATGGTTGTGTGCAGTTACTGTGACAAGAAACACCAAAAACATCTGCATTCAGAAAATTGTTAAGAAGTTAAGATAAAGCATGAAAAAAATAAAATATAGAAAATATATTTATACTTTTATTATATTTAAACTATACAAATATATATATATATATATATATATTATTTTTTTCCAGTTACCTGATTCACATCTGCTTGTATACTTATATGCATTTATACTTTTATTTATACTAGAATGTTAGATATATCAATATATATATTAATATTTTTATATATATATTTTTTTTTTTTTTTTTTTTTTTTTTTTTCAGTTACCTGATTCACATTTGCATGAACAACCATCCAGGAATATATAAAGTGAAAACTGTATAATTCAATACAAGGTAATTTTAGCTGAGTTATATAGAAAGAGAGAGAGAGAGAGTGTGTGTGTGTGTAGGTGGGTGGTTGTGCAGCACATTGAGGAGTTAGTGATTTATTAACTTCACCCTCTTGAAACAATGACATTAACTAAACTACATCATGACAAGCACAGTGTGAACGGCCCCGAGCTTTTTATGACCGTTACTAACAAGCCCAATAACTTTCCCTAACAGAGAGAGGGGAGCTAAAGTGTGTCAGCAGGCGTCTGTTATAAAAGCTTCATCTCATTTGTGCTGCTGCAACATCATAAATTACAGCCCAACTAGAACAGTGAAAGAGAAAAGAAGAGAAAAGAAGAGAAGAGGAGAGGGAATGATTTGCCAGAGGCAGAAAACAAGAGAGGGGGTGAACGAGGGAAAGTAGACCTGCTCTTTGAACGCTGTCTGATATCGTGCTGCTTTTATCCTCAAGAAATGAAAAGAATCACTGCTGCAAACCTGGAAGAAAAGAAAAATCACAAATGAGATTCTCTTTCATTTCTCCGTTGTTACTCTTAAACAGCTATGACATGAAATGAAGACTTTTGTGGAAATCTCCTAACGCTTCTCAAGAGAAAAGCAGCGCAATAGTCTCGCGTATGATCTACACGTGTCTCAGAAGAGATTTTAACATCTCAAACTGTGCTCAGATTTGGAAAGTTCTGAAATAATCTGCTATCAAAAATTTGGTTTAAACTCAAATAGTTTACAAAAAAGGTTTAAACTCAAATAGTTTACATCAAATTCCTCAGGGACCAATGATCTGAGCTGCTATGCAAATGATCAATGTGTACTCTCGCCATGTGTCAATTATTGACTTATTTTTCTCCCATATAGAACCAAACAAGATATTACCCTCTTAGAAACTTAGATTTTTTGTCCAATTATTTTTCCTTTTTCATTTTATTAAAAGAAATTAATCATTTACTGTAATTCAGCAAGGATTCATTCAATTGATAAAAAGATTTGTATTTTAAATAAATGCTGTTCTTTAAAAAGCTTTCTAAAGAATCCAGATTTTTTTTTTTTGACTGTTTCTACAAAACATGAAGCTGAACAATGCTTTTCAACATTAATAATAAGAAACATTAATTTTTTTAATCAACAGCAAATCATATTAGATTGATTTCTGATGTAACTCTGAACACTGGACATTCAGCTTCGATCAAAGAAATAAATGACATTCTAAAATACATTCCCATAGAAAATGCTTGTTTTGAAATGAATTGCAATAATATTTCACAACTTTTACTGTATTTTTGATCAAAAAAAAAAAAAAAACAATATCAGCCCTGATGAACATAACATTACATTAAAAATCGTACACACGCCAAACTTTTAAAGGGTAAATTCTGACGTCATTTTTGACTTTAGCCTTTAGACAACATTCAAGACAACCATTTGTACAATATCATTATCATCCTAACACCAGATGTCTACACATTATTATGGTTCACACACACTTAAAGGCGGCTTAACAAAACATCTGTAACAAATTCTTCGCAGCTGATCTGTGTGTTTAAACATCATGAAGTAGCTTTGAATCCAAATGAAGAGATCAATACACACACACACCCACACACCCACAGCAGTGCTGGAAACACACAGATGGCCATGCTTACAAAGAGTGCAGACTGTGTTAACCTCCAACACACACACACACACTCGACAGAAGGAGAGAGAGAAAGAAAGGCGCACCACATTATCACCTCTCAAAAAGACTGCATCCAATCACCCAAATCAGAAATGGTGGAAAAAAAAAATATATTAAATATTTTTTGTATTCACTTATTCTTTCCTTCATTCAGTAATTTATTTATTTAAATAATTAATAATAATACAATAATATCTTGTCATTATTGTTGATCATTTTTTATGTGTTTGACAAAACCCTTAAAACCTGATGGGTTCACTTCTGAAACAAAAACCTGAACTTTCACGAGACTGAATTTATGTCCAGAGTGGGGGAAAAAGTGAAATCCAACTTTTACATTTCATTGCATTCATGGTCTGAACAAGAGCTTGCGTAACTTCATTAAAGTCATATAAGCCAATACGCTCGATTATGTGGCACTAATGAATCTGATCCCCTCAGAAAAGAGCTCACACACACTTCTCTCTGTCGTTAATCATCCTCAAATGAGACTTCAGTACAGTGGCCACCAACTCAGGCCTCTTTGTGCGCCGTGACCTCTGGGTCAACGACGAGTGACTGAAAGCAGGCCTGTCACTGTCCATGCACAAAGCAAACAGTCCACACACACTGCACACATGGGCCGCTGTAGCCCACGGCAACTGCAGGACGGACACATGGCACAAGACCCCTCACAGATGGGACCTGTGTGTGTGAGGAGGGGGTTGTCATGGTGAAGGAGCACAAGCAAAGGTAACCAGTTAAAAGGCAACTGACGACCACAGATGTAACTAGATGGTGTAAAAGATAGAATTGGGGTGAAACCTGTCAAGAACATGCCTGGCTCATAATTCACCCAAAATACAAAAGCACAAAAAAAAAGAAATTATATTTTGTTATATAATTGACCATTAGTCAATTAGTAGTACAGAACAGTAAATGTGTGTTTGGGGGGGGGGGGGGCATTTACAAACCAGTAAAAGACAATCTATATTATAGACAAACACATTCAATTTAAGCACACACACACAAACTTACATGCATAATTCTTGTAAGCCAAATCTGCCATTATATGATCCAAAGATGCAGCAAATTATTTTCTTTACTTTTATTTGTTCCAAAATACAGGAAAAGCAGAAATATTGTGAACTATTTTTACTATTTAAAATAATAGCTTCCTATTTTAATATATAAAAAGTATTTTTTATTCCTGTGATCAAATCTGTATTTTTAGCTTCATTATGGGAGTTTTAAGAGTCTTCTTGACTCTTCAGAAATCATTTTAATATGCTGATTAAAAAAAAAAAAAATTATTATTATTATTCAATCATCATCATCAATATTTAAAACAGTTGATTACTTTTTTAAAAATGAATAGAAAGATCCAAACTTTAGAGAAAAGTATTTCACTAATACATTTTATTTCAATTACAGTAATAACATTTTATGACACATCTGTATTCACCACTGACTTCAGAAGATATTAGATAAAGTGAGAGTTATTGAGTCACTTGAATAATTCCTAAAAGAAAAATCAAGAAAATAAATGATAATCTCCAAACCTAAAAATCGAATAACACTTTTTCATTCCAATAATTTTGTATCCCGATCTTTGCTTTCCTAGCTAGAAACACCAATGACAGTTTGATTGATATACATTTTCTTGCTGACACATGGACTAGTGATATCTGTCATTATAGCTAATCACTGAAAGTCAATGCAAGACATTGCCCCGTTCCTTTTCAGTTGAAATCTTACGACAGGGTGAAATAAAGTCTGAAATAAAACCTGATTATGCTGGTTAAAGTGCTAATGATGAACTCCTGAATGTCTCCGTAGGTCACACGGTTCACAATACATCAGCCACATCTGATCAAAGACATCAGAATGAAGCGTGACTGATGTTCACCGGGGAGAGAAAATCAAGAGATGCTTCAGAAATACCAGTTTCCTCTCTGTTTCAGTCTGTTTTGCAATAAAACCAAAGAAATAACTGAAAGTGAATAAGGTCAACAACTCACACAAAGCCAGAGGAAATCTAATGCTCTTGCAAATGCTAATTTTATAGGGCACCAATTAAGCAGAGTTGTTTTATGGCACTTTTTCAAGAAAACAAAACCTGTGCCCCAGCCCCTCCCCGGCCGACCGCGTGGTGTCCAGCCTCTAATTGGACAGCTCCTCCTGTGTCCGCTCACACACACACACTGTGGAAATGAGCCGCTGTCTGTTTGTTGTCCCTTTCACACACACGAGACGTTTATCACTGTCACAGGCTCACTGAGGGGGAGTGTGTGTCTGTGTGTGTGTGTGTGTGTGTTTCGGTCCAATCTGTTGTGTTTTAGGATTTTTTCTTTACATTGTGCTCTTGCACGTGTTGTCCTGGCGTGTGCTTCAGTCATAGATCTCATCGTCTCATTCGGACCTGACAGCTGTGAGTGTGTGTGAGTGTGTGTATGAGTTAAAGTGAAGTACTGCGGCAATGCCGGGGTGAGATGTTAACTAGACAATGATGTGTAGGATGCAGAACTTTTAATGTTTAACTAACTTGTGGTCTGTGTGGAGTGTGTCTCTATGTAAAGAACTGGCACATGATGGTTTAAATCATCTTTGACTGGTTTGTATATACACACACAGACACACACACATTATACTGTACATTAAACATTAATATATATATATATATATGCACACATAACCTATTATTTAAGTTTAAAATAAGTGTTGTGCATTTTAGAAAGTAATTTATTCTTGTGTGATGCAAAGCTGAAAGAAACAGAACAGATTTGTAGAAATGTATCAATCTATCACTTGCTCACAAATGGATGCTCTGCAGTGAATGGGTGCCGTCAGTATGAGAGTCCAGACAGCTGATAAAAACAACACAATCTATCCATAAAATTCCTGTCTATCAATTGCTGACTTGTGAAGTGAGAAACTGCATGTTTGTAAGAGACAAATCTATTGAGACCTTTTAAGTATTTCAAACCATTCAGGCTAATACATGAGTCCTCTATCCATAATATTGCTTTCTCCAGAGAAAATGTGGCCTTATCTGAACGAGGAGAAAAATGTGCACAGATCAAGCACCATTTGCAAGCCTTAAACATTTCTAAACAAATATGTTGGTGATTTTTGATGTGAGAGAACAGGAGAAAGTGTTATTATTATGGACAGAAGAGATGGTATGGATTGCTTGTATGTTATTGTGATGTTTTTGGATTCTGACAGCACCCATTCACTCCAGATTGTCTGTTTGTGAGCAAGTGATGCGATGCCAAATTTCTCCAAATCCATTCAGCAAAGTCTTTTTACATATTGACTGACCTGCAGGTAAATAATTGATGACGCATTTTCATTTTTTAGGTGAACTATCACTTCCCTTTTTTAACAAACAAAAGGTAATGAGAAATGTGCAATCATCAGCTAAAATGATTAAAGTACCAGTGGCGATGTGATAGAGAGGTCACAGAGAGAGGTCATTCATATTCGCATACTTGAGGAAAGTGAGGAACAGGAGCGGGAGAGTGTAGGCGGACCTGCATTGTGATGCGTTCTGTCTGAGCTCCGCCCCCCACAGATCTCTTTGAAGCTGAAGAGTTCAGGACGTTACTGCATCTCCTCAGAGGTCACCGCACTGTGAACCCCAAAAGCGCTCACTTGGGGGCCCCGCAGGAGCTGGAGGCCAAACTTTTGTTCCTAAAGAAAATAAACAAGTTGTCAGGACGAGAACGGGGAAGGTCTTGCAGAGATTAAAACAAATAAAACAGGAAAAGAGTGGGCCCAGGTATTAACATGGGGTCAGACCGGCATGCAAACGAGATGGGAAAATACACACCGCATAACTGAAGTGTGGATGCAAATGTAGGAAGAAGAGTTATGTGTAAATTCATAAACACAAATAATGTCAAATAATGAATTGCATCAAAAATAAATGTTTTTGTTTACATATTATGTGTTACAGTTACACAGTATATAGGCCTATATTGTTAACATAAAATATATCCTGTATATATTTATCATGTATATATAAGTATATGCATGTATATATTAAAGTACACATTACATATGATATAAATGCTATGAATATAAATATATACATGCAAATGTTTTCTAAATATATGTTGTATGTGTGCATATTTATATATCCACAGTAAACATACACAATAAACACACACTTATGTATATACCATGTAAACTTTTTTTTTCTGATTAATCATTTGACAGCACTAGTTTAAATCAATATAAAAAATAAATATAGCCTACTTTCCACAATTAAACATAATTGCACATCTGTGAACAAAAAAAACACGATCATTAAAAACACTAAAACACTGTTCGCAGTTGTTCGGTTAACACTGAGAAAATGCTTTGGTTGACAAACTGTAAGTGATGTATTTTCTCAACTATAAGGAGGAAGAATAATGCGCAAAATTAATTAGTAATCTATCTGCAACTTAAGACTAACTATAGTTTAACAAATGGCATCATGTCAATACAGAGGTATTAAGAACTCTAATGATTTAAACTATGAATTGTAAACACTGTGGTGACTTACTATACATGCTTTTGTTTTTCTTATTTACCATTCTATTGATTTCTATAAGGTTTCCAGAGGAAAAAAAAAGATGAGAAACACTCATCATGTTCTGCCCTCTAGTGGTAGTCTGATGTACTGCATTCATCTGTGTAGGACGCCACAGAGAAACTAAAACAACTAAAAACAAAATTATCGACAAAAGTTATCGACAACGTGCCGTTTTAGTTGACATTGCATGTATATGTCATAAAAACAAGTCAAGCGAACTTGGTTGAAATAATGGTTAGCTTTCCGATTGTGAGTCTGTTTGCATATTTGATTAAAGAGCTTACAGCAAATGTTAAGATAACTTGAAATATCATTATCGACAATAAACTGTTCTACAGACAAACCAAAACAAAAAAACACACACACACAAAGCATCGCACAATTCAGCAAGATAATTGCTAATGCTCACTAAAGTTTGTTCTGTTTCCCTCCAATATGATGTCACTTCCTGGAGATTGCATCGTCGAGGAGGTGGCATTTGTCAAATTTCAGCTTTATTTGCCTGCTTAAGTTTTTGGAATAACAAGTTTAGTGATATACAATTGGAAGATTTGTCTTCTCTGACATTTTTTATGTGTAATAAATAGTCTCTTTTTAGTAACTTTTCAAAGAACTGTCATTCCATTTGTATTTTTAAGAAATATATAAAGAAATGTTTAAAATACTTTACTTAAAAAAATTCTAAAACTATTAAAATAGAACTATTAGGGGCAATAGAGCAATATTCAGACTGCATGTTTTGCTTTGAATATTTTGATGAGAGTAAGATAAATAAAGAAACATTTGCATTTATTTTAATATACATTAAATAAAATCCAGCATGAAACAATTTTTATTTTTAAAAACTTTAGTTTATCTAATATTAGGCCTATACCTTGGGTATACGTGATGGGGACATTTTACAGTATTAGACATTACATTTAAGAAAAGGCAAGGCAAGTTTATTTAAATGCAATATATAAATAATCATAAAAATAATAATAATCAAAGAATTTAAAAACTTTAAAATGATTAAAATATATATTTAAAATGTTCAAATTTAAAAAGTTAAAAATAGAAAATGTTTATATATTAAATACAGTGCAGTCTGTGCAGATCAGAGTCCTCTAGGTTTATATTCAGTAAGCATATCTGCAATGTATTTAGGTCCTAGGCCATTAAGTGATCTATAAATGAAAAAAGGTACTTCAAAATCAATCCTAAATGTCACAGGAAGCCAGTGTAAGGACCCGAGGACTGGTCAGATATGTAAAAAGCAAAGGAGACAAACAAATTGAGACATACAGTGCCTTTAGAATTAAAGGAAGCTAGAAGGACAGGAGGAGAGGAAGAGGAAATGAAGAGACTGTTCAGAATCACACAGTGATGTCTGCATGTATTATTAAAGCATGTGTAACACTCAGAGACACAATTACATAAGAGCCATGGCCGGCACACTCAGTGCTGCTTCCAGGGATCTTCTGAAGCTGCACTTTGGTATTTAGATGACAAAGAAATAATGAAGTGGAAAGAGCCACGCAGCTCCCACTCCTCACGCTCTCCTGGAGACGGTTTGATTATTAAATCATGTCATTAATCTCGCTGGATGTTTGTCTGCATGTGTTTGAGGCATTATGTAAATTCATTTATCCTTTGACTTCTTTATGCTTTTGTTGCTGTTACTGCTAATATTTTTCTCTTTTCCACTGTTTGCATAGCTTATTGTAATATCCTTCTTTCTATGACCCATGTTTTATGATAAAAATGTACAAATTATAGTAGCCTATTATTATCTTCTTACCTTCTAATAAATAATTTTACTTTTATTTATTTTTATCTTCTAGTTTTTTAGTGTGTTTGGTGACTCTGAAAATAGACCTTTCTCATTTTAAGTTTATAATGAATTACAATTTCTTGCCAACATTTACATACATGTAGATAAGTGTAAATCTTAAAAGAAAAACAAATTGATTTATATTTGAAATTTTAAAATAATTTTTAAAATAATATTTACAAATTCTAAGAACTAACAAAATGTGACGCACTTTAGTGTGTGCATATTTTAGCAATATTAAAATCCATCTTTTTAATTTTTCTTAAAATTATTTAATTCATTTAACTTTCATGATAAAACACATTTTAATTCCTTTATTTTATTTTATTTATTTTATTATGAATATTAAATATAAAGAAATTCAAGAGTTAATGGTGCATTTTCTATTATTATTTTGCATTATGAACTGTGCATGACCTCAGTGCTCCTGCATTCAACATTCAGAAATAATGTAACAAGTGAAACATTTACTTATTCATGGTGCTGCCTGAACAATTCTAGAGGGGAAGAAAGAGACAGTTGTTAAGAAGTTTCTAGAGAATTCTGGATGGTTGCTAAACCCAAGTCCATCTTCAAGACTCCATGATATTGTGGTCTCAAGATATGGCTTAGGTTCCTCTATGACCCAAAAAGTTATAGTGATGTTCGCCTTAACAAACAGCAACGAAAAACATAATAACAGACAGAAAACTCTTCAAAGCTTAGGAACACAAAACATCTCAATCTTCAGCACATTTCTGTAATGACTATTTTCTTCCTGAAAGCTGATCAGAGTGAAAACATGAAATCTGTCTTAAAAACAAAAGGCTTGTTTGAAGGAGGGAAGTGGGGCTAAACAAGACACATCAAAACTGTATTTGCTGACAGATAAAGTTCATTATTTCACAGATGCTGTTATGACATGATCAGGGGATCAAAGTCTGTTTGTCATCGAACAACTGAAGGAGGCCGTGAGAAGGAAAAAGGAAAGAGCTGAAAGTGGAGAAGTTGAGAAATTGCTGAAAAGTTTTTGACCTTTTCTGTATCAAAGCACAACAAACAACCCAACAGCATAAAATATTAAATAGAGGCAAGTTGTTATATACTTATTTTTTATTTACTGGGGGGCGAGTAGCTGTTCCTCAAGAAAAATAAAAAAGGATACTGCAAATGAACACAGATTGACCTGTTTCACAACAAAAACTGTTTATGATTTGAGAAGAATATTTTTGTCTGTTTGTTTGTTTTGTAAATAATTATTCTTCTGTTAATATTGTTTTCTTTATTTTCAGTACGAGAAAAATCTATAATAAATCTAATAATCTAAATAATCTAATATTTAAATTTTTTATATTATTATTTTTATAATTATTTTTTTCTAATTGTTTTTTTTTCTTTCATTTATTAATGTATATTAGACATGGCTCATGGCTTTACTGTTATTGTTATTGTTATTGTTACTGTTAATGTCACTAAAAATGTATAGGTGCTCATTTAAGGTGCTCTATGCGATCTTGTTTGACATCAAACAAGATCGCATAGAGCACCTTAAATGAGCACCTACCTATGTTTTCAATTCCGCTGACGTTTCACGTAAATAAAAAACTAAACAGAGCAAGCTCCCCCCTCCCCCCAGTGTTTCTGCCGTGACCGCGCAAAGAGCATTGATCTGAAAGGTGGTGCTAACCCAAGAGAGAAAGTGACAGAGCTACCATCAAACTAACATACTAAATACTGTAAACATAAAAAAAAAATTAAAAAAATAAAAAACCTCTCAGATTCACGCTGTACAATCAACTCTGTTGATTGCACATTAAACCCCACCTCCTCTGATTGGCTGGCCGTAGTTTGTTATTGTTTTGGTGCACATCCTTTGCCCCTGCTCTGTGTTTTGGTATTGCAGCTTCTGTGTTGTCTTTCGAGATCAGGTTTTAAAAATGCATTAGAGACCATTTAATAAAATGTCAGATAAATTGAATCAAATGTAATCAAAACAATTTCGAGAAACACAACATTACAGGAAAAACAGAATACTTTATTTGCTTTAAAACCTAATAATTAATTATATATATATATATATATCCCTTGTTACAACTTCCCCCGGTCTCCCCTGCACTGCCATACATAAGTATTTAATTTTTAATTCAGCTTTGATTATTAAATATATATGTGAGAGTTCTGAGGAAGCAATCAATCCTCTTCCCAGAGTATGAAGGGAGCAAGTCAGCAGTCATTCTGTGCTGAAGTACTGTATGATTCATCACAGTCAGACGGCCCGCAGGGTCTCCGTGGAGACGGTTGCTGGTAATTGTACAAGACTGCGGGTGGTCTGGGCTCCCAAGGGGCGCACGGATGTTCAGGAAAACACTGTAACTCATTATGATTCACCTACTAACAAAAACTAGGACACACTGCAGAACAGCACACCTGGAAACAACACAGGCTCTGTTACAGATTGGCTTCTCTGCTCAAGAAATTTTATTTTTTCTGCTCAAGAAATGTTATTATTATCAGCGCTAAAAACTGCTTAATATTTTTGTGAAAACCAATATAACAGTTTTTTTTTTTCAGGATTCATTAATAAACAGAACATTAAAAAGAGCAGCATTATGCATTAGGGTCCAAAAATAAAAATGATCTTGTCTTTTACTCACCTTTAAAGCATCCTAGGTGTATGTGACTTTCTTTTTTCAGACGAATCCTGTTGGAGTTATAATAAAAATTTTCAAGACCCCTCTAAACCCTTGAGTGGGTTTAAATGGGTGATAGCCGTTACACTTCAGAAGACGTGAAATAATGTGTGCATAATAAAATGTCCTTCACACCGGATCCGGGGGATGAATAAAGTCTTCCGTTAGTGAATCCATGCTTTTTCGTACGATAAATATCCATATTTCAAACTTAATAAGCACTTTTTTCTCTCGCCTGCTGACTGGAAACCAGAAGCAGTCTCGGCAGATGTTGTAGGATGTATGGTCACGCGCGCACCTCTGGGAAATGTAGTTTCAAAGTAAACTTTCAAAGGCTTGGAGGGGTCTGGACAATTTTTATTATAACTCTGATTGCATTCGTATGGAAGAAGAAAATCACATAGACCTAGGATGCTTCAAAGGTGATTAAACGACAGGATCATTCTCATTTTTGGGTGAACTATCCCTTTAAATTTACCCTCTTTGGGTTTAGACAGCATTGGCCCTAGTTCATAGCTCAGATTTACATTTTAGTCTGGGATTATGCTGAAGCCTTGCGAAACCAGGGGTTAATGTTTTGTCTTCATTTAAATATAAATCTTTACATTTCATGTTTAAGTAGCACAGTTAATGAATAAAGTAGAGGCAGTTGAGCTCATCAATAAACTTTTCAACAAAGACAACCAAATATTAATATGGAGCAAAAACAGCAAAGTTTTTCGAAGCAGTATACATTTATATATTCCAGAAGTGAAAAAAAAACTTCATTGTGAGTTCGATAATGAGATCACGCTGCAACGTAGTTCTGCTGCTTAAAAGTGCACATCAATTTGTACTGTTTGTGGAAAGCGTCTCTTGCTTTTTCTCTCTGTTTCTTTATGCATACCTTACTTTATCATTGTCTCTTTCTATCCGTCGCTCACACAGCCCTCCCGGGATGCAAAAAATGCTAATAAGTGTCAGATAAACAAACAATGAGAAATGGTCGTCCCATGGCCTCTGTGTCCCTCAGCTTTGATCTCTGTGTGCTTTATTGTTCACTCAGGCCTGTTGTTCTCCTGAAAGCCTCTATGAAGCCTCAGCCACAGGCTTTTCACATCCAGTTTGTTGTGTATCAAAAGCATGACAATCGACTACAGGAACAGAGAATGAGGAGATCAGATGGATTCATCTTTTGAATATAGGTTAGAAGAGTGTGTATAACAGTGCAAATAACCAATCATCAGACTTTCTAAACGTGTTTCTTCTCCACATTATGATAACCCCAGTTAGTTATTTAAAATTTGCTGTAATAATGATTTAATTTATACAATAGTAATTAAACTGTTATCCCTGGTAAATTATTTAATAATTCATATAACACGTAATTACTAATTGTATTGTCATCCCTGGTCAATTATGTAATATTTTATGTAATAAACCCTGACCCATTTTTAAATATTTTAAATAATCATTCAATTAAGACAATAATGATAGAGTTGTTGACTCGGGTAATAATGTAAAAGTTTATGTAATTATTATTTATTTATAAATATTTGTTATAAATAATTTAAACAATAATCATTTAACCATTGTTCAATTAAATATTATAGCACAAATTATTATTATTTTAAAAAATATTTTAAAAATAACATAAAAATATAAATATATGAAATACTTTTTGCAGTGACCATGTCTAACAGTTATGTGGGAGGAAAAAGTGAAATATGAAAAATAATTTTTAAATCCATTTGTATTCTTCTAAACATCTTTCTGGTAACAAAGTAGCAGCTCTATTAACAAAAAAAAAAATATGTTTATGATAATTCAATCAATGAATTTTAATTGCACTTAAATAGCAGTGAATGGTTTTGGTAACCATGACATCACAACAAGGAGAGAGAAAAAATGTTTATGCAAATTTCAAATGCATCTTAATGGTTTACCTACATTTAAATGGCAAGTTTCCATTTAAATCCATAGTGATGGCATTGTAAAGAGCAACAAACAGACACAAACATCTTCCATCTATACAGCCTCCAAAACTACAAAACAACTACATCAGCAGCTTTTGTTGGTGTTGACCCTGAGAGCTAATGAGATGGTCCAATCCATCTAAACCTGCTTCTCCTACAAAAGTGTAAAGAAGCTGCTTCAGTCCTGCTACATTAATTAGCTGCAGCCTGAAAGCAGCCCGTCTTTGACCATCCATTCTTCAGACGTCTCCTGAATCACCCACACAAGCTTTTAGGCCGTCCGTAAATAAATGTAGCCTTTCTATGCAAGATTAATCAGCAATGTTCCCTCCTTCACAAAACTAAAACAAGATCACTAAGCAAAATGTGGAACTAAACAAATCCCTCCCGCTGTGTCTTCCTGCCCATTTGTA
>JAUCMS010000022.1:16177974-16192438 GCA_032357445.1 Enteromius radiatus | reverse complement strand
AAAAAAAAATATATATATATATATATATATATATATATATATATATATATATAGACTTATCCAGAAAAAGAGAATTTTATTATTTATTTAAGTTTTAACTACGTATAATGACATTTTAATTTTAGTTCAGATTTTTTTAATCAGATGTAAATAGTTGTATTTTGATACATGCATATTTAATTTTGTCTCTGTGTATTGTTAACTTTCTTGCATCTATTTAAATGTCTATAGACAACTTTTTCATGCACAAGACCCCCAGAAAACAACTCAAACAGATTTGCATAGAACAAAAGCCCAAATTCCATGTATATAGTCACAAATCTATTTCTCTGTTCATTGTATAAATCTCTGTATATTGCATTGCATCTTTTAGTTTGCTATAGTACATGGGAACATAAGTGTAGAAAAGAGGCAGAGGAGAAAAATGAAGCTGAGACCTGTTCTCCATCCACTCCATCCAGCCCATCCTCCCCATCTTCTCCCTGTCAGACAGAGGTCAAGAGGTCACAAACACTTACAGTCTGTTTAGGGAAGTAATCAACAACACTGAACAAATACATCTTATATTTGTATTTGTTTATGACCCTAAAAATGTAAACGCAGATGCAGTCTCATGACAAAAAAACTTAAGTGCAAAAAAATCTTAATGAGAATCTGAATGTGTTAGCACCTTTTAAGCAATTTTCTTTCATATTTTTGAATGTATAAAATGTGAAAAAAGTCTGTTATTGCAAAAACATTCTATGAAAACAGTCTTCATTGATATCTCATGCAATTTTGCTTTTGATGTAAATTTTACTTGTAACATATTTCTTTGTTTTTAAGATTAACATTTTAAGACAAATAAAAAACAAATAAAGCCTAGTTGTAAATAAAACAGCAGAACAACCACTCATTCAAGTGTTTTCAGTGAATATTAAATATTAAATTTTTCAGTGTTTTTGTCTGAACAGTTACTGTTTAAGTGGAAACAATTATAACAGAAAATAGAATAATAACTCTTGTTACTCACTTTATTTCCATTGTAGCCTCTATGGCCCTATTAAATGAGATTTAAAAACATTTTCTTTATTCAGCACAATTGTAAAACATGAGGTCATACAGGAACATGCAATACAGTCATGCAGTTAGTAATAGTAATCAAATAACGCACAACAGATAAAAAAAAATATCAAACCATTTTATTTTTATATTATCAGTTAGAGTGATTTGATTTATTATTTTTGATAATTACTTCTTCATAGCAGAAAAGGGATCAGTTTGAAGTTCTATGTATGTAAGTGGTGTATGTAGATATACTGTACTACTGTACTAAGACAAACCAAAAAATTTCAAGCAGAACTTTGCATTAATACAAACAACTTCAAGAAACGCATCTCCAAGTTAAATCATATGTTACATTACCTTGATTCCTCTGTTTCCATGACAACCGTTATGTCCCTGAGTTCCATTCAGCCCTGGTGGTCCTCGATCTCCCTGCCAGAAACAAGACGAGAAAAAAAACTGTTTATACATCCTCCTAAAATGTGTATTCTTCCCTACATATAGTATCATCAGTGATATATTGCTACAGATGTGGTCTCAGGGCAAAAATGCATATGAAACATAAACATAGTTGACTATGTTATCAGATATACATTGTCTTATGAATGACTAATGCTGAAATTTCTGAACTGAACAATTAACAGTTTAAAAAAAGTCAGTAACTATTTGCAATAAGTGAAAATAGTGATAGATGCTATTTACATTTTTCAACAAAATGCAAATAGCTTTAGATTCTATTTACACTAAATAGTAATCACGAGTTCGGGCTTGTCGGCATTTAATGAAAGCGTGCTGTTCAGGGGTAATGCTCAGGGCTAGAAGGGCTGCCGAGCTCTAGGGCAGGTAGCCCCAGGGGCTCGGAAGGAGGCAAGAGTTGAACCACCAATTTCTAGCCCTGAGAGCTCCCCTGAATGAAAAAGGAGGAGAAGGGGAGGAGGCGGGATACTAAGATCGAGATGAGGAGAGAAGGAGCTTTGGCTATTATATATGGCGAGGAAGGGGATGTGATAGGTAGATAGAATAATTGGAAGACTGGAAGGTGGAGATTGCAATTAACTGCCTTCGTAGTTCGTACCCTCCTCCCGAAATGCGTTTGATAAACTGTATTTATTACTACTTAATCTGCCCCTCAGTTTTGTCACATTATGTTCCTGTTTAGTTCCTGTTTTTTCTTATTTGGTAATTTTCCTCTGTTCCCTGATTTAGTTCATTATGTTCCACCTATTATGGAATACGCTGATGCTGATTTAATAGAAATCAAAGAATAGCTTATTAAGTGTAAATTTAATTATTAAATGGATGGCACAGTTGCTACCTTCTTTACACCTACCTTAACCCTACCCATTTATTTTCAACTTTTTGATTATTTCCTTCATTTTTATTGAAAATAAATGCTTTTCTAATGTGATTAAAAATGTGAAGAGGGAGAAAACAAGTTGTTTTACCACCTGTGCCACTGGAGCTGATGCAATGTCAACCATCTTGTGCAATGTCTAGCCCAATCACACGTTGGTGGGTGGAGTTAATAGTGTAAGCGTAAACAGCCATTGTCAATAAGGCAGACTATTTGTACTAAGTGTAAATAGATAATTAGATAATTCCTTTTGCTTATTTAAACATAACATTTCATAAAACGTAATACAAACATTTGGGGAAGTTTTTAACAATAAAATCAAGTAGTTATTAGTTACATCTCATCTTAATTATATGTAATATGAAGGTCATGTGGCATCAGTAATTAGGCTGGTAGTTTCACTTACCATACTACCTTCATCTCCCGGAAATCCAGGGTGACCCTTCTGACCAGAGAATCCCTAAATAATAAAAGAAAACAGGAATGCTGACACATAAAACCTGCATGAGTATAGGCAAAATTTCTTGAAGACATCACTGCCATGTTCCTGACTTGAAGGTTGCTCAAAAATTAAAGCTGCTTTTGAACTAAGACACCTCATTTATCATTCACATAAGGACATAATGCATCAAGCTCAGTGAGAAAAAAAGTCATCCAAGATAAACACAGCAATGGAAATTAAAATTATCCACATTATCAGAATTTAGGGGCTCTGACCTTCTGATTTGAGATTCCAGGGGGTCCTCGTGGTCCAGGTACACCGGAGCATGCACAAGGTACATCACAGCATTTCCTCAGTGCCACTGTTTCCTGAGGGAGAGAAAAGCACACACCAAGTGAAATTCTTTGTATTTTGTTGCTGAAGTCACAAGCCATGAATCCAATTTAATCGATTAAAAACTACAAACATATATTCAAGCTACAGAACAATCTATAATACTTTAAATATTTGTCCAGTTGCAATGGTTTGTGTTGACCACAATGTGTTTTGTGTAGTGATATATAGTCTGCCAAGAGCATCAATATTTGACGACTGTACAATAAATTAGTGAGCAACATAAAATTTGTCTCCTGAAACAAAGGTCCCAAGAAAAAAAGCAGAATGCATTCAAAATAGTAATACTTATTTAATAAGAAAAATATACATACATAGCTGAAAACACTATTTTAAGGGAAGTAGCTATGAAAAGCCTTCAATTAAAATGCACAAAAATACAATCAATACAAAAAATGTCTTTAGCTAAAATTGATGCAACTTGTGCAAAAATAAGCCTGGAAAGAACTGCACACTGCTACTTTGGTTGCAGTGAAGAGTGCATTTAAGCATTGTTTTCATACTTACAATCTGTTTCATAAGAGCGTTGCCTAAATTTAGCATGTTGATGGTCAATGGCTGCATGTAGCCAAAACCTCTGCCAAATTCCAGTTCATGGACGTCCATTATTCCCTCCAAAGACACAATCAGCAGTGCACTAACTCCTAGTTTTACATATCACAAATAAAAGGACATGGTTTGAGTAGAGAGTGACTGTAGAGGATGGATAGTGAAGATATAATCCAAAAACAACAAAGCATGAATACGGTGAGTCATGAAGTGTTGACTGAAGTGTTTTCAGACATTTCAATGTGGGTGCAAAAAAACTTTTGGAAACCACCTGATAGCACTATTAAAAACAAATAAATGAAAAATGTTTTCAAATATGTCCCAGTTAATGTGGAAGTAGCCAAATACATCACTTACCATTGTTCTGAAGTCTCTCTGAACTCGGCATCAGATTCTGAATGCTATCATCCAACCCGTCTGTGAAGATTATCAAAACCTAGACACAATCAAAAGTGTTTCTTAAAATAGTTGAACTATGGTTCTTGTCAGTAAATATGACAAATCATGTGAAAATAACATCAGCAGAGGTGGTCTTATTTAATTAAGGGAACGTTAACAAAGAATATAATATATCATGGACAATTATCTTGATGTTCAGTTTTATTTTAAAAAAATATTCCAACCTTTGCACTGGAGGAGGGGCCAAATTTGTCTCTGAAGGAATCTAACAGAAACTCATTGAAAGACAGGGGTGCCGTAGGTCGCAATGACATCACTTTCTTGATTATATCCTTGCTGTACTTCTCAAAGCCATAATCCTCAAGAACCTTCCCATCTTGTCCAGACACAAGTCTATAGCCAAATCTAGTTGTAATATTTTTCTTTTCAACGCAGTTTACATGACCCATCGTGGAGATAAGTTCAATGGCTGAGGTAACCAACAGTTCCACCTTAGGTGTCAACAGAGTTTGTGTGATTCGTCTGGACACGTCAAACCCAATGGCAATGTCAATATCGCAGTCTGTTCAAACAAAACAACAGGTCACAATCTTCAAATAGAGGGTAAAGACAAAATATTATACATCATTATCAATAATGCAAATGCATACATATAATACAGTGGAGATTGAAATTAGAGAAGCTACAATTTCCTAAATTGTAAAAAAAAAAAATCCTATTTGAAGTTATCTTAAGAGTAGAAGGTAAGCTTTTAAGCGTATTTCATGAATTGATTGTATGTCTGAAGAACAGTATTAAAAAACTTAATTTAGATATTTAAAATAGTACTAGAGATTTCATCAAAATTAAAGAACAATCAAATTTGAGTGTTAAACACAAATCTAAACTAATACATTTAATCTCCTGGCATGCAATAAACCATTTATGTGGTTTAAGTTTCAAAAAAACACATTCATTTCAACATACTGTACATTATTGTTTATCCTCTAAGCCCCTCTAAGATCAGAGTAATGACAAACAGCAAGCACTCCCCTTCCTCATCAAATTCTTTTAATAAGAAAATGTAACTTACATAAAGGTGAGTCAGAAGTGCCATACTCAGTTGTAATTGCCTAACTTTAGGGGGGGGCATTGACTAGTCATACCTTTTATAAAGAATATGTCTTTGCTTTTGAGACTTAAGTTTGTAACACTCCAAAGAGAAAGGGAAACTTGAAATTGCATCATATGACCTCTTTAAGAGAACCAGACTGAATACGCACTCTGCAGTGACAAAGCCTCTTCAGCAAAAAGAACCAAAAGGCTATAGACTCAGCTTTGCTGAGGTAACATACACACTTCTGTATTAGACACAATAGAAAGATACACTGTTTGTACAAACCAAAACGTAAATACATGTAGCCTTCTATTGTGTCTAACATAGAACTGCATATGTTATGTGCGTTTAAAGAATGCTGTTCAAAATAGCACTACAGTGATGTTACGGTGCTGAATAGTTGAATAAAGTCTTTTTTTTTCTTTCCATACAAAAAGTATCCTCATGACTTTACTGTTGAACCACTAATGGCAGATGGAGCATTCAGACAATTTCTTTCATACTTTTCCGGACCCTGACAGTGGTAATTGTTTGGCTGTCAATGGGATAGTCACAAGCCTCCTGGTTTTCATCCTAAATATCTTAAATTCTATTCCAAAGACGAGCAAAGCTTTTACAGGTTAGGAATGGCATGAGGGTAAGTGATTAATGCTTTTAAATGCCTTGGTTATTTTGGCAGACATGTTAGTATAATAGAGGTATATCTACAGTTAATATTGTAGATAATTTTGAGTGATGGGGGGAATAAAAATTCTGATACATCTTATGGATATGAATATGAATGTTCTGGTCACAGAAACCTGAAAATTATTGTGAAAATTATTGATGCACATTTTGATTTTAATCAGTTAGCCAGAATTAGACTTCAAACATTCACCTGTTTGGTGTCAGAAATTTGTTTCAGAACAATTCTTACTTTTGGTCTTTGAGTTCTGAAAATTATAGTATGTTTCATTGAGAGAAAAAAAGAAGCATTTATTATTTATAATTATTTATGTAACAATCGAATAAAATTTAAATGATTTTTCATTAAGGTATATAATAAGGTTAATAAGGTAATAAAGACTCATTTGGAGGCGGGTGCCAGATCTTTAGGCTTAAGAACAGAGGTTTTGTAAAGTGTTTGGTCACTATATAAAAAATAGTCACTTACCACATGGGGGAGGTTTTGGTATGTCTTTACAGAGTAAATCTAACACTCTCCTTACATTTTTTTTAAGTTCAAGGCCTTCGAAGGTCTCAATAAGGACCCGATCAGGTGTTCCAGCTATTTCAAGCAGCTCCGATTTCTTTATTTCATTGCCAACCCCAATAACAGTTATTTCAATCTTCTTGTTTTTGAGATAAGTTAATGCACTCAAGTCTTTAGCATCATTAGCCTCTCCATCTGTGATCAGCAGAAGATTCTGAGGTACTCCTTGATCTATTCTGGATCCATTCTCTCTTGTGAAAAAGTATCTAACATTTCTCAGGGCGTCCCAAGTACTTGTGCCCTGCTTTAGTTGTACAATTTTGTTTATAGCTTTCTCCACATCTGCAAAACTAGCGTAGTCGTTCAGGTAAAACTCTTTCTGGAATATATGGCTGAACTGGGCAACACCCACTCGCCATTTGTCTCGAGCAACATCCAGCTCCTTCACAATGTCAATCATGGTTTGTTTGAGAGTAGTCCAACTTCGAGCCTTAATAGACTCTGATCCATCAATTAAAAAAACAAGGTCTGATACCTCCATCTCACAAACTAGAAAAGAAAAACAAAAGAACATTAGGACTACATGAATGAACAGTTCTGTTATTTATATCATTTAATTGATATCATTCATTCCAGTAAAGATATATTCACATAGATCTTTAAATTCATTTCCAGAAAATGTACGGCTGTAAGTTTTTATAATATTTACTTGGTTTGGTAAGATTGCAGAGCTCTTGGGTGATCCGTTTTTGTAGTCCAGGGAGATCCTGGTAGGTGTTTGCATAGTGCACTCTTCCTTTCTTTCCCACCATCTCCTTTAGCTGTTGTTCATCGGCATCTTCGGTACCAATAGCAAAAAAGTTGACCTCTGAATTTGCCAGTGAATCAGGCCATGTTGCCAGACCACTTAAGTCATTAACCTTGCCGTCTGTTATCAGGAACAGCACTTGGGGAACATTCTTTGCTCGTCGTCCACCATGTGTTTCACCAAAGAATGAGAGTGCATAGTTCAAGGCTCGGGCTGTGTTTCTGCTTCCTCCTGAAGCTTTGAGGTTTGAGATAACCCTCAGAATTTCAGTTTGACCGTAGTACTGATTGAGTGTGAACTCCGAACGAGGGTTATTGGAGTAGGTGATGGCACCAAATCGTACCCGTTTTTCTCCAACCACAGATTTGCTCACTGCATATTTCATTAATTTGATCATTTCCTGAAAACCATCTTTATTGGCACTTCCAGAAGCATCAACGAGGAATATAATGTCAATCAGTTCTGTTGTCTTGCATTCTGGAAAGATATATGATCATAATATTAGAAGTCATTCAAAACACACATTTCTGGTAAAATTAAATTTTTACTATAATACACATGAACTGGCTTTTAGTGGACGTATACATTATTGTACACTCTTTTAACAAAAGAACACGAACTGATAGAAGTTACAGACATGATGTGATCTCTGCTAAAAATCTCAGATTTGGTTTACGTACCTGTGTTGCAAATCTTGAGAAGGACGTCATTGCTTAATTTTTGGGTGGATACAACTTCATCTTCAAAGAACACTCCGTCATGGGATCCAGCAACGGCAAGAATCTGAGATCTGTTTGCATGTCTCATACCAATGGCATTAATGTTGATGGAATTGTCTCTCAAGACTTTAGCAGGCTCAAGCACATCATCCCTACTCTCTCCATCTGTAAGAACTATCAAGAACTTTAGAGCATTGGATCGTCCTCCTTTAGAAATGTCAAAAGACTGCAATACTTCTGTAAGTGCTTTTCCAGTATACGTTTTTCCATTCATCTGTTTGATATTTCTGATTTCCTGTAATAAAACAGCTTTATCATCAAATGTATTTAAGGAAAACTCCTCAGTTGGGTTTGTCCCGTACTGAACTACTGCAACACGCTCCTTGTCTGGTCCAACTGCGAACTTTTCTATCATAAGCTTCATTATGTCCTTCATTTTGTCAAAGTCCATAGCACTAACGCTTTCTGATCCATCGAGAAGGAAGACAACATCTGCGAAAAGACCTTCGCAACCTAAAAATAAGAAATTCATAAAGTGAACACTTCTTCTCTGAGAGGAACCCTGAAACTTAATTCTATTTAGGCCAAGACCAAACAAAATGAAGAAGGATTATCTGCATGCACTATTATTTTATCACCCATTCAAATGAAAAACAGTATAAATATATGCAATTAATTGAATTTCTCACCTTCAAAGGAACATATTTCTGTAATGATCTCTTGCTTGATTTCATCGAGGAAATCATAGTTTTTGACATAAAATTTTCTTTGTGGGCTGCCAGATATTAATTCCAGCTCTGGCACAGATGCATCTTTCACACCAATAGCATAAATATTGACGTCATGTTCTGTTCTCAGAAGTTTAGCAGGCACTTCTACTGGCTCCTCTGTTCCTCTTGACTCACCATCTGTGATGACAATTAGGATCTTATGTACCTTTTCCCCACGTGTTCGTACTGCTTCTTCAAAGAGCGGGATCATTTCTCTCAAGCCCAAATCAGTCCTGGTGCCCCCTCCCTCCATTATGAGGGCATTCACTGCCTTTTCGATTTCAGCTTTTGTGTTATATTCATGTAATCTGAAAACTGTGGTTGCACGGTTTGCAAACTTCACCAAACCAAAGCGCACATGGTTATTTCCAACTTCAAACGATTCAAGCCATTTCTTAGTAAAGCTCTTCATATCATCAAATTCTTCATAGGATATACTTCCTGATTCATCCAGAAGAAAGTATATGTCGGCTTTCATTGTCTTCTTGCAATCTAAAGTGGAGTGAAAGAAGATTTGAAATGATCACTGTGCTTTTACGGCCAGTATTTTTTTTTTTTAAATGAGTAAAAACATCTTACCAACCTTGTAACACAAAGCTCTGTGAGACTCTAGGTATGATGGAATCTGTGATTTCATTGCAAAGTGTTTTGGTTAGAATATTTGAAAGTGAATTTAGCTTATCAAAGTTTTCCACGTTAAATACAAACTTCTTAGGGGGATAGGATGCAATCTCTCTTAAGTCATTCTCCTCGGTGTCTTTGATACCAAGCGCAAATACAGTGACGCCTGACCGCCGCAAAGCTGCTGCAGCACTGGCCACATTATCTGTTGATTTTCCATCAGTGATAACAACAGCAACCTGCTGAACCTGCTGATCTCTTCTGCTGCCTCTTGCTTTGGTGAACACACGTTCCTTGGCAAATTTGAGAGCAGCTCCAGTGTATGTTTTACCACGACCATATGGCATGTTGTTGATGTAGCGCAAGATGTCATCCTTATCACTGAAGGTGTTAAAGTACATATCGGCTCGAGGAAAGTCGCTGTAGAGGACCACAGCTATTTTTATTTTTCCCTCACCCACATCGAGACCCCCGATGGTGTTTTCGAGGAAGTCACGCACAAGCTGGAAGTTTTTGGATCTGATACTGCTGGACTGGTCAACAATAAAAGCGATATCTGCCACCACGTCAAACATGCACTCTGTCAAAAAGAGACGAGAACTTTACAAACCAGATTTTTTTAGATTATGTACCACATTTTCATATCACCACTGAAACTCTAAACTAAGAGAAAACGTTAAAATAACACTTTTATGAAAAGAATATAAAACTATGCACGCACTCACCCCTTGCAACTGTAGCATTTTCCCATGTGTCAATGGCAGACTTAATTTTTTGATGCACTTGTAGGACGTTACCTGCTAACTTATAGCTGTGCGGTTGACTAGAAATGTACTTCATCTCATTTGCATCAGCTCTGCTCAAGCCAGCAGCAAAAACGGTTACTGCATCTTTTTTGATTGTGCGGGATGCTTGGATGACACCATCGTCAGATTCTCCAGCAGAAATGACTAACAGAAACTGCTTAAAACCTTCAGAGACACGGCTTCCGGTGGCACTAGTGAAGAAATGTTTATGAGCATATTCAATTGCATTGCCAATTCTACGTCCCCCTGTAGGCCTCAGCGTCAGGTTGCGAATAGATGCCACTATCTCATTCCTGCTCTTATTAGTATTTAGCAGGAACTCCTCTTTGACATTTTCACTGAATTGAGCCAGGCCGACACGATTAGAAACTTTTCCCACGTTGAGCTGCGTGACCAGTCTTGAGAGGAAATTCCTTATTGTTTGCTGCTCTTGTCTAGATGCAGAACTATCAACCAATATGAAGAAATCAGCAAATTTTGGCACAAAAGCTAAAGAGAATGGAAACAAAGGAGTCAATTTATTATTTGTATTTAAGACATAAATCATCAAACTGTCTTATGCTAGAGCGCAGACAACAATGAATAGTAGTTCACTGTAATAGGACTCAAAGCTAGATCATTTAGGGGATTTTTTTAGTTTTTATTCATTTTAAGGTGTCTAAATTCAGGAATCACATAGTATAGACGCAAATAATAAGACATACCAAATAAAATCTGTTACCTTCTGACTGGAGGGTCACAGTAAAGCACACTTTGCTGCGTAGACTCTCTTTTAGACCTTGCAGTTCTTGATAACTGTCGATGCTGAATAAAAACTCTTCATGTGGGATATTAGCAATGGCACGTAGCTTTTCCATGTTGCCTGTTCCCACCCGGATCACAAAGATGAAAACTCCCAGGTTTCGTAATCTCTGGGAAGGCTCCTCCACATCATCATTTGATTCTCCGTCTGTGATGATTATGGCAATTCCAGGAACATTCTTTCTGGCCAGGCTAAAGTAATTCTCACGAATAAAAGTCAGGGCCTGACCAGTGTTGGTGCCTCCTCTACGGTAGATGAGACTTTTCAGTTTTTGGTGCAGGTCTGTCTTATCTAAATAGTCACCAAGCAGGAACTCTTTGTATGGTCTATCACTGAACTGGGCAAGTCCCACTTTCACTTTGTTGGGTTTAAGATTAAAACTGTCCACAAAAGCATGGAGGAACTTCCTTACTTCTTCAAAATCACTGTCTCCAATGCTACCAGATGAGTCCACAAGGAGCACAATGTCTGCCTGAGCAGTTTCATTGCAGTCTGGAGCAAACAGAAGAATTTTATTTAGAAATTTGATCACTTTATTCTGCTCTTAATTCTTGTGTTTGTACTAATAAACAGAGATCAATTTAATGGTGTAATCAGTTCTGACTGAAGCAGCTCTGTCTTCTCTGACTTATCAAACTGAATTCCACAAAGAACTTCTGATCTGTAGCTTTCAAGTTATGTACACCAAATTCAGCACAGTCCTTCAGGCTGTTCTGATGCTTTATTTCTAAAATTAAAAAATGACTAAACTTGCACATACAGTAGAAGATTATCAAGAATCCCCCCAAAAAACATTATGTTCGGAACCTTGCTTGGAATGTTTTTGATTTTATACTAATGTTCAAATTATGTTTACTTTTAAACTCCAGATTAACCCTTAAAAAATATAACACTCAATCAAGGCTTTGTCAAATATTCCAAGTTTTTAAAAAAGTTCCTTGAATACAAGTCAATAGAGGGCTTAAGTGGTTTGTTACAACTGGCTACTGATCTCTCATCAGGTTCTCCACTCAAAAATTTCCAATAAATCTCATGGCAATATAAAATTTCATGCACATAACTAATAGCACATTTTACATTTAAAATTTTACATTTTTTCAAATGTAATATGTTACCTCTTGACATTTGGATGACCTCTTTGTGTGTTTCCTCTACAGTGGTACACACCTTCTGGATTACACTCCGAGAGATTCCCTGCAGAGCTGCAAAGTCTGATACGCTGTAGACATGCTGACGGTACGGCTCGCTCGCAATCTGTCTGAGTAACGTCACGTTTGCATTTTTGATCCCTATGGCGAATATTTTGATTCCCCTTTGCCTCAGCTCCTGAGCTTGTGATTCAGCCTCGTCTTGAGAATCACCATCTGTGATAACAATGGCGATCTGAGGAACATTCTGATGAGCTCGACTTCCGGCCTTTTCAATAAAGTGTTGTTTCAGCATGAACTCTAAACCCTGGCCGGTAAATGTCCGACCGGTTTTATATTGCAGATTTTGGATGTAGCTGAGAATTTCCTGTTTGTTCTGGTAAGTGTTGAGGGAAAACTCAGTACGCGGTGTATCACTGTACTGCACCAGACCGATCCTGATCTTGTCAGGCGCAACATCAAAGCTCTCTACAAGTGAGGAGAGGAATTCACGGATTTCTTGGAAGTTTTCCTGCTTGATACTGGAAGAGCCATCCACCAGGAATACAATGTCAGCCACAGTCTCCTGGGTACACTCTGAGAGAAGTAAGCCAGGAATTTTTAATCGCATCAACAATTGTAATTAAATGTATTAATAATCTAATCTAGCAAATCCTGACCCTACCAATGTTTTGGCCATTGCTGACTAGAAAACATAAAGACAGAACAAGGAAGCCAAGTAATCCCCAATCTTTCTCCATGCTTGAGTTCCTTGTTCCCTAAAAAAAGAAACAAATTAGGTAAAAAGTTTCTGCACAACTTGCATTATGAAACAGAGTTGCAAATATAACGTGCATGTAAATATTACACACTTTAGCTTTAAGAAAGATAAATTAGGTTTTTAGGGATGACGTTATACAAGTCAAAAGGGACCCACTTTCCCACTGATCTTTGCTGATTTATGTGAAAATAACAAACAGAATGTTTATAAAGATTGTCAGGTTGAGATCTGTTTTTGTTTATGTTACTGGTCTACAACCGCTTACACTTACTGTATGTCATTCCCACACAAAGGCCTTGTCCCAACTGGCACACTTTACGTTTATTTGTGGTCAGCAAAACTACAAGTCAGTCAACCTGATCTCACAAAATTTTGTGTAATGAGAATGGAATCTTAACTCAAATTCTGTGTTAGTGTCACGGAATCGCTGAAAATTCCGGGATGGGCTCACGGAAGAAATGTCTTTATGCGAAGAAGAAGGTTTTAATCGCTGAAATTATCCCACTCCGTTAACAAGCTCACTTCTCATTCAAAAAGACACTCTCGTCCTATAGAATGACACAATCGGTTACGAGACACACAAGAGCCAATAGAAATTTACAACCAAGACTGATGTAAGGATTGGCATTTTTGAATTTGTACAAAGCAACAGCTGCAGCAAGGATGAGTCACGGCGCCTTCTCTCACAAATCTATCCTTTTGCATTGGAAGAACTGGTAGATGGTAGGTTCAGGGACAGGTGTTGGGTTATATGCTCATAAATGTATAAATAAAGTAATATAAATAAAAATCACACCCCAATACATTGCAGTAATGGCAATATCATTACCCAATATTTGAATCCAGTTATCCGTGCGTGGATCATGGCATCACTGACTTGCATTGTAACCTTTTCTGTGAGCCCATCACAGAATTTTTGACGATACTGTATACCTAACACATCTTCAGACACAAAAAATGTGTGATGTACTGCATGTCATGTTTCTCATATAAACATTTCAAGGACGACCTAAAACAAATCCACCGTTGTCTGATTGTTTATGTGGGACAGCACCAAGATAGGGTTCTCCTCTTAAGGGCTAATGTTTAGTGACCTCCTTAGTCTCTGAATGACTCTTACCTCCACAGAACATCTGCCAACAGTTAAGAAAAATATTTATTTGAGATGTACATCCAGACCAGCAGACAAAGAACAGGTGGACATCTCCAGCAGAGCGGCAAAATTACAGGAAAGATGTAATGTTTAGAAGCATCACTCACTTTCAGGTTCTCCAGTGTTTCAGGTTTACATTATAAAAGCAAAGTACTGAACGTGAATGTAACTAAACAATAAACTACTAGAAAATTGTAAATGTTATTTAATCAACATCAATCAACAAAAAAGTTAGCAGCATTGTGAAAATGACTCACTTCTTTAACATGCATTAGCATTTTGTACAAGGTCTTGATTCTATCTTAATTAAAAAGTTGCAAAGAGCTAATGCTGTATATTAATTTTAAACACTAAGGGCCGGTTTCCCGAACAGGGTTTAAGACTAGCCCTAGATTAAAATAAATGTTA
>JAUCMS010000022.1:16159633-16171250 GCA_032357445.1 Enteromius radiatus | reverse complement strand
TTCCAGTTTAGACAGCTCTTAACATTTATTTTAATCTAGGACTAGTCTTAAACCCTGTTCGGGAAACCGGCCCTATGACTACCAAACCTTAAACTGCATAGACATCATGGCCAGTTCAGCAACATGGAATCAATCAATAATAAGAGTTATTTTTCCCAAACCAGAGGCCGACAGAGGGAATCGTCTTTTTACAGGTTCAGCGAACACAAATTGAATTACCCACCTTGAACAAAAGTGAACATCAGTGTTTTGTGAAGTATAGTACCGTTTGCTGCTCCTTTCTCTTTCATATGTCTTTTAACGGACTCGACATACGTCTTCCTCCGTCTCTCCCACTCCTCCTCACACAACACCACAGGTTTGCTGGTGGTCTTAGCGTTGTCTGGAACAACAACCTTGGACTTCACCTGCTCAGTGGGCAAAGTGACAGTTTGATACAGAAAAGTAGGAGCACACATGTCTGAGGAGTTACCAAATGCACAAGTTGAATTTGTAACATTATAGCCAAATGCAGAAAACATGAAGAGAATCATGGAATCCGGTCATAAAAGTAATTTGTAGTTTAGTAAAATGGTATACTGTACCATTTCATTTGATAAAAACAATGTCACAGAGAAGCTCTTTCTATGTTGATTTTTGCAATTAACAGAGGAGTAATATCTCTATGAACATTCACTAGAAGTGTAAAAATACTAAAGGTAGGCTAAACAAATTAAAATGTTACCTTGCTTCCAGGTTTTGGCCTACAAAAATTAATCACTTGCAGCACTTCAGTTTAAATTTGGTCTGTTGACCACATGAGGAAATTGCTTTATAAGAATATAGAATATTTTATTTAATTTTTAACCACCATGTTAGAGCTTGAAATATGTTGCCAATATTCATTGAAAAGGTTTCAAGTGACTTCATTTTGAATTCCAACATGGATAAAATACCAGTGAACAGGCATAAAACTCAGGAAGAGTAAATAATGACAGAAACTATTAAAGTTCATAAAGGATGGAGCTCAAACCTGGACCTGAAGCGGCAGAGTGCTCTCAAAGCTCTGTGCTGTGGTTTCTTCATCTCCCAGAGTCACCTCAGGCTCTGCCTGCTGACTGACAGACACTCCTTTTTCCCCTTTCACTGGGACAACATGTTCTGGGGGTGTGATGTGTGGTTTTGATTCGGGGGTTGGGATAAGATCACGTGAGGCCTCTTTGACTTCACCTTTCACGAGTCCCTGAGAGCCAACTAAAGACAGAGAACTGCAAAAATCTAAGTTTAAAGATGCACGCAATATTTCAGTCGCAGGAACCTCTCTGTCCCATTTTAGAACCGGTATCGGGGAAGGAAGGCTCTCCCGATCTGTTCGGTTCGGTTTGAAATTGGACAAAGGGGTGGACATGACAGGGGTCACAGGCTGATTGACCTTTGACCGAGGCGGTGTTGCATCTTTTGATATTATTAGTGTCTGCAGAGGTGTCAGTTCCTGGACTCTGCTTAGAAAGTCCACGGAAACGTATCCCTGATCCGGGGTAAATGTTCTTGTGATGCATTGTCTTTTATGGGGGGTCTCATAGTATGGCTCATCGAAACATGAATCTTCCAGCCGCCGTTTATGTCCTCCAGCTTCTTTATTGGATATGTGTACTTGAATGTTGTAAACCGGTCTGTTGGCATTGTACTGCTGCTTGGAGCTCACCATGTGTGAGTATACTGACAGCGGTTTTAAATGAAATGATGAATCATCAGACATTGTTATTGAAACTGGAGTCAATCAGCACTGGAAGAGCAAAAAGGAGTGTCTGGTCAGCTTGATCCAAGCAGGAGAAATTGAGGTCTTGGCCAAAGTGCATGAACCTGAGAAAGAATGTTTATCAGTAGATTAGACAAATATCCATTTTGATTGCATGGGGTAATTCATTCACCGCGCTAAAACCAATTTGATGCATATTTAATATCTCCTTTTAATGCAAACGAAGAAATGCATGCAGGTCAAGCCAGATGCTCATGTTATTGACGCTAGCCAGAACTAATTGGTTCAAGTAAATACTTGCACGAGTGACTCGCAAACAATCGATCATCGTTTTAAACAACATAAAAAGTGGGTTTTGGTGAAATGTGTGACACGCGCGTTTGTAAAAACCGTCAAATACACCATCTAAATTGACAATTATGGTAATGGAAGAATTGAGTGTGGATTACAACTTTGAAATTTTACCTGTTTTATACAATAAAACGTTCCGTTTCGAAATGCTACTTCATCTGCCATAAACGTCAGACATCCATCCTCGACTTTGTTAGCTCAGATTATACCTGATATTTATAACTTCTTAACCACACTTCGTCTTCTGATTGGCTGGAAACCAGAACATGTGATTTTTAAAAAAAAAATAATAATAATAAAACTTGAATTGTATTCACATTATTTAAAATAGTTTTAAAAATAAGCAAAGTGAAGATAATTGACCGTATAATATCTAATATAGATATGTTTTAATCCCGCTGGTGAAAATGTGGACCTCATTAATATTAATGACTTAATGCGAGGGCCTGTCAGTTCTCCTAACTGATTGGCTCGAAGGTAGACGTTCGTAAATTGATCTCTCAACAAGAAGGTGTGGTTTTTGTTTTTTTTTTGTCATTATTTGACGTTAAAATGAGGGCTCTCCCAAGTGTAGAGACGACTACGACTAAAATTACATATAAAATGAGTTACGTGACTCCATAAAATATAAACTAACCTTCCCTAGTAAATACACTAATTCTGACCAGAACTTTTTTTTAAAAAGTACTGAAAAAATGTATTGTTACTGAAAAGTAACAGGTGTCTATTACATGGCATGAATAATATGAATATTAATAAATGACTCGTGAAAACTACATGACAGTGCTGTCTATTCATTAACAACCGAATAGTAACTTGTAGCCAATGAATAAAAATATTATTAGGACTGATTATTTTGGATTCCAGTACTAAGCTTATTTTTGACACAGAGCAAATGATCACAATTATAAAGACTCATTAGTTTCACCACTAGAGGGAGCCATGTCAACTCAAAACAGCAATCAACACAAAGCATTTTCATTAGTTTTAATTTATGAACATGAAATGAATGCAAACAATGAGGTTTCATAAATTCTACTTGTGAAATGTAATAATACCTAAATACAGAGCGTCAGTGTGAACCACAAAATAACTACCTGCAATATTTTCAATCAAATCTGTAAACATCAGTTCAATGCTTGTTTATGATGATCATAATATATATGCTACAATTTAAGTTAACCTGAAATTAATCCAAGTATATTTTTTGGGCAAAGGAATACATAATAATTAAAGGAATACATAGTAATATTACAAAATAGATCGGCATTTGCATAAAAACATACCACAAACATCCATTGTAATACAATGTTTTTGCTTTTTAAACACTTACAGTACACAGTAGTACCATGATCCCTAATACCATCTGATACGTGACATCCATAGTGCTTTAATGAATTTGTAAAGTAACCTGATGAAGAATGAACAATAAGCATGGCATAAGCAAAAAGATCCTAAAATGAAACCATAAATTTAGAAAGAGACACAGAAAGAAGTGCAAAAATACATTTTAATAGAAAAAAATAAGATTGTCTATATATATTCAAATACCTTGCCTTCTCTCTTTTTGTCCATTATTGTATGCTTTATGTTTGCCTATCCATTGGTTATCATACGTCAGAGGGCAGACAGTTCACATATACAAGACCTTCACCACTTCATTCACAACTCTAAAAAACTCCACACAAACTCCATCACACCTCAAACATCATGTCATTTAGTATGCACTGCCCCAAGATCTCGCAATACACTGTATTCAGACTGCATAGAATCGCAAAGCTCGCCTCAGCAATCAAACCCATTAAAATTAATAAAATAATAATTGAGAAAATATTATACAGTTATTGTCAGACATACATTTTATATTTATACACATACAACTTTTTTTTTTTAAAGTAAAGCAACTTATGGGAAGTAACAGAAAACTGTAAATGTCAATATATTTAAACGTAATTTGCGGGGAAAATAATAAAGTGTTTAGGGGGGACTATTGCTTTGGTCTGTGCTTTTGTTAGTCATCTCGTTGGGACTGCATGTCAACTCAAAGCCGCCGCGGAATCAGCTACAGCCGCCAGAGGGCGCTGGTGAGTCGCGCGGCGAGCTCGACTCTCTTTGTGTCGTTTGATCAGATCGTTCCTCCGCGAAGCGCCGATCAGAATCCGAACGCTTCCTCGGCGTCGGCAGCCTCAGCATCGGCTTTTTCCCAGTTGCTAGGCGACAAGCACTCTTCAGGGTTGTAGTCCTGAGGGTTTACCCCAATGTCCAGCATCTGGGGGTTAGTGCGAGACTCAGCGAGTCTTGGGAGAAACACACACAGAGAGAATGAGAATGAGTTAAGCCGAAAAACACATCTTCACAACATCAGCGGTTCCGATCATATAGAGCGGGGAATACGTGTGCAAACCACCCGAAACAACACTTTAAATATGCATGTGAAACTTATCGCTGATCTGGAGCTCTTCGGTACATTTTAAGACATGATAAAACAAGCATTTATTTGTACTCTCACATGGCATAATGAACACGATTGTAGGAATGAACAACTTATCTGGGATAAATTAAAATGAAATGAAATGAAATAATATATATAGGGGTATATCTATAAATAGACAGATATAGTCCTATATTTTTTTTTCATAAAAGAACATGGTCTGTGCATCAATGCTCCATATATAGGCCTAGGCCTGGGAATCACAGAGAGGTTATTTTATCAGAATCAAACTTCATTGATATTTTGAGTCATCAGCTCAAATTAATGTCAACTTGTGGTTAAAGACTCACACATTCATGTTCTAATTTACACAAGAGAACAGCAGCTTCCTCTCATGTACTAAGAGAATTATAAACGGTTTCGGGCGCACGTGCCTGGACCCAAATTAACTTCCGGTTTGTGTTTATTTAGCGGTCTGGTCAGTGTCGCGGGCTACAAACGCAGCTAAAAATGAGTAATGAAGTTAGTCTCATGTTATTGTACTGTGGGATACGTTTATTTGTGGCGACCTGCCACTTCATAAAAACCGGCCGATTTTCCAAAAGGCTTTGTTGAATAAACATGAGCACGTAATGCACGTTTACCGAGGCGTGGGTGTTTTATATCACTGTATTCCTGAAGGAAGACTGTCTTTAGAAAAAGTCATTTTCATGCATGTTAGGTAGCGTTTGTAAGTTCAGAGCTGCTTTATCTACAGTCTTTACCGGGAAAACTCTCCTTTCTTGTGCTTAAAGCACCTCCTGCTGGCAGAAAATGAGTTTGCATTTTTAATAAATCCGTCTAATTTACGCAGCGAACATATTTCACTTGCTATCAAAAAAGAAGGATTTAGCTGTTGTTTTTGATTCTATGGGGATGTCTACCGGTAGGTAAGTTAGGGCCACAAAAGCACGCATGCGCAGTAACATTTGTTTATGTTGTCGTTGAAACCGTCTATACAGTGGAATTGGAGTTGTTATATTCCTTATGATTCCCATTCCTAGACAGGAGACTATAAGCTGCACCATGCATGAACCAGTGAGAATTGTTTTATTCTTTACTACCCTGAATATAAAGAAATATAAAAAAGTGCTCTGGTTGAATGTCACATGATGTGAAATCAAACCTCAGAGGAGTTGCAATGAAAAGAGTGCTGTGGAAAATAACAAAAAACAGAAACATCTCTGGGAATATCACTACGGTAACAGTGCCACACAGCCTCAGTCCACTTCAGTCACGCTAGACACCATGTTTCTGAAAAAAAGTCTCACCAAGGCTGCATTTAACTGGTCAAAGCACAGTAAAAACAGTCATATTTTGAAATAATATTAAAATTTAGGCTAAATATTTTATATTTCTTCAGTGTCAGATGATTCTTCAGAAACCATTCTAATATGCAAATTTGCTGCTCAAGAAACATTTATTATTATCAGCGCTGAAAACAGCTTCAGTAGGTTCTAAAACAACGACAGTAAGTCGATGGCAGCCATTGACTTCCATAACATTTTTTTAATGCTATGAAGTCAATTGCTACTGTTAAGTATTTGTTTACCAACATTCTTCAAAATGTAAGAATAGAGTATGATGACAGAATTTAAAGGTTTGTTTGAAATAAACCTTTAAATAAAGTATCTACTCAGTATAAGGTTCACAGTTATAGATTTTGTGGCAAGTCAGTGGCGGGAAACCGGCTGATCACAAGATGAACTAGGAAAATGGATTCAAGTGGTATTTCTACAACTCTTGACAAAATAACATGCCATGAAGTCCTCGAGATCCTATAGAAGAGGTGTGAGAGCCGTGAGGAGGAACATGCACGAGCTGCTACAGATGGAGAACTGGACTACAGTTGTAGATGATCGTGGTGTTGTGATGGAATGAATTATGACGGTGGAGGACTAGAGCACATGTCACTACAGCTCAGGTGAACGACATCTTTACCTGTGTTGGACTCAAAACTATCCAGACTGCGGCTGAAGGAAGTAAACAACATCAGCATGAGAAAACAGAAGCAGCAAACGGCAGCAGTGACATCTTTAGTCAGCATGTCTTGGTTCGCTGTTGCAATAATAAAAATATCACAATGTGGAAGTTATATCAGCTTTTTTTCATTTTCTGTTGGGGTTTACTGAGCAGCCCTTGAAGTCAAAGGTTACAGCTGGGCTAATGTTGATTAAATGAGGTACACAGGTAACTAAAGTTGACCTCTTGACCGTTAAGACTAAACCACTGTAAGATCCGTTTCCTTGTAAGACGAAAGGCATTAAGAATTAATAGTGGTATTGCAAAAGTAAGCATGCATAACTATGCATAAGATTTGAACAAACTCCCAAGTAATGTACTTAGACACACTTAAACAACCAGTGCTGTTATTAGTAACCTCAGAATATTAGAAATAAATTTAATAAAAAAATATTTAATTTATTTCAAGATGAAAACTTAAGCTTCAATAAAATAAAATTTATTTTCTATTAAATTAAATAAAATTGTATTAAATTGTATTTATTAAGAAATAAAGCAAATTCTAAATATTAACAAATACTATAATTAGTACAAAAATAATATTAAAATAACTATGAATGCTGTGAACACAGTAAATGACACTTATAATGCAAACTGTAATGATGTACAATTTAAAGGATATTTTTTTTTATATTGGGTCAAGAGGTCAATCTGACATTTGGATCTTCTGCTGGATAAACTTGAAGTTCAATGCAACCAGCCCTTTCATTTTCGTGCATCCATCTCATAATAATGCACTGAAATAGTTCATTATAACCATAATATCGCTCAACAAAATGTTTTTGAGGATAAAATGCTAAAAATCTCAAATGCTAAACAGCTTCGGTTTGTGATGGAAAACACTTCAATGGTCTTTAATCAGAGATTTAGTCAATCCCAATTCATCCTTGATTGGAAAAGTTCTTCATGTCAGAGATCTCTCCTCACACTTACAGGGTGAAAGCATGTTAAATGGAGATTAACGAAGTACTGCGTTTGATTAAAAGCCAACGCTTTTAATTACTGCACATGACAAATAATCAGCGTGAAGCAGAGATGGACTAAACCCCCGCTGCTGTAAAACAGCTCATCTCATGTCTGCTAATCTCTCGGGAACGGCACTCCGACTGTCTGGGTGAATAATGACCATCATTACAAATCGTTAAACAGCTGTTGTTTGGTTTGAAGAATAAAACGGCTGTAAATTAGTGCCATTACAATGCCATAGTATGCAAATAATAGTCATTTAAAACATGACCTAATCATTTGGCATCCAAATTGTTTGCTTTTTGGGTGTATAGGCAAGCAGGAACATGATTATTATCCCAGTAAAAAATAGTCTTAATATGAGGGGGCCAATTTTCCTAAATATTTTTAAAATTAATGCTAAAGTGTGTAATTGTCAAATGTTAGAGTTAGTGCCCCTATTATTGATTTCTGTAAAAGACCTTTCATTATATCACACAGAGTCGACTCTGAATCATTCAAATGAGTCGTTTTAATGAGTACAAGCATACTGCCCGCCTACATTTTGGTCTGAATGAAAATGCTAATTCATTGTTTGCCACTAGGTAACGTTACAAGCTCACAAACACTGCTTTATATTAAATCAACCAATCTGGAGGGGTTTGGAAAAATTCATTTCTGAAGGAATGGTTTGGGAGTTGTTGAATAGATGCAAATAAATACATATTATTAGAACATCAAAGTGTTTTTTGACCTTTGTATGCATGTCAACATGTTGATTGGGACTCCCAAAACCAAAATATTAACTTTTTATAAACCATAATAGAAGCACATAGAAATATATTCTCTAGTCTGTCTTAACGTATAGAGACAAATGGCTTGTGCTCTATGGTGTTATCAATGCATATGTCCATTTTAAAGGTCCATACAATATTTTTGGTATATTGAACATTGTTCAAACTTTGGGTTTTGTTAGAGGCTTAGACTGTTTATCATTTGAACTTGTTGTATTTAATGCACCCTTAAACAAGGCTGGGAAAGCCCACCCTGAACTTCAAGGAAATTCAATGGCCCATAAAAAGTTGTTAAAAGTAAAAAACATGGATATTATTAGCACCATTTATCAAGTCTCACTGTCAGATCCAATGCAGCCTTGAAAGTGGCAGAGAAACAGTGTTACGAATTTGGCAGATATGACGGTTCATTCTGTACTGTCTTCTATGTAACGTTCAAAGGTTCATAAACAAAAATTGATATATTAAAAATGTTTCAAAATTTGTATTTTTTGAACAGTCTGAGACTGTTTATCACCGTTAACAGTCAAATTTTATGCAACATTGAAGATGGCTGAGAAATGCCTCCCTGAACTGGGCAGAGGGTGCAGTATAATATCTCATTCTGCGTTATCCCCATGTCAAGTTCAAAGGTTCATAAATAAAGACTGATACAGTAAAAAATGCTCTAACTTTGGAATTCGTTAGAGCCTTGGCTTATTTATCACAGCAGATTGTCAGATCTAATGCCTGTCTTGAAAGTGGCAGAGAAACACTGTTACAAATTAGACACACGGTGCTGTATGACGGCTCTTTCTGTATTGTGCCATATGTGAAGTTTAAGGGTTCATTAAAAAAGACTGGTAAGGTGAAACATGTTCAAATTTCAGATTTCTCTACAGTCTTAGACTGTCTTTCATTGTTAATTGTGAAATTTGATAAAACTATTAATACATCCAAGAAAGGCCTCTTCAAATTGGGCAGAAGGTGCAAAAAATATCTCATTCTGCATTATCTTTATCCCTGGCGAGGTTAGGTGGCCATAAATAAATATTGTTTAATATTTAAAAAAATAAATAAAATCACAGACTTGGTTACATTAAAGTCGTAGACTGTTTATCATTTTATTGTTTACTTTTGGTGTTAAAATAGCACTGTCAGGTTTTATTACAGACACGCAGTGATGAATTAGCGCTGAAAAGGCAGGTACAGTTATTTTTGCACCTGACCTTATTGAATAAGCATGAATAAGGTTTATGGGAGGACAGTATTTATATGAATGACGCAACAACATTTACACTGTTGTTAATTTTCCCCCTCCAAAATTTCTAAAAACCCAAGCCTTTCATTTTAGTTTTCAGAAGCAGCACTCTGCTGAAGCATACCAGTGAAGCCTGTTATAAGAAACAGTTTGATAAACTGTTACACAGATTTCTCGGTCTACTCCAGAAGTCTTTTTCTTAAAACAGAAACTGTGAGTCGGGTGCAAAAATAGTCTGGATTACATGAGACCAACCAAAGAGTTCATTCTGAGAGCTGAATATGTCCATAGACATATGTCCGTACACATAGCGCTGTGGTCACATAATGGAGCGCCAGGAATAACCGTGCCCTATACTCCACATCTGTGCTGAAGTTCCAGTATGATCAGCGCAGGGTGTTATAGTGTAAAAGTGCCAGTTTTAATTACAAATATCATTTTACTAACCTTGAGAAAGCTTCATCTAGACCATCCTCAAGTTCCTGAAAAAAACACAGCAGAGATTTCATTTGGAGTCCATAGGGTTCTCAGCAGCAACTAATGTGCTTTTAAACTCTTATTTCACGAATTCGCACTTCTTCATTTCGTTTAATAAGCAAATTTGGCATGCTGTCCAGTGGTGAGCCGGGAGCTCAGCGGGCCCCGAGCCTTGCTGGTTGTAACCCTAGCGAGGGCAGAGCTCGGTCCTGATCGCCCCCTTGAAGATGAAAAATGCGGAGAAGGGGAGGACGGTGGGGAAATGCAAAACTAGATGCTGAGTGTAGGCAGACGCCGAATTTAGGCTGAGGCGGATGAATTGTGTCATTGTCTTTGTGTGTGTGTGTGTGTGTGTTCTTACCCAGACAGTGTTGTTGTTCTCTGTGCTGAGGTTCTGTGCCAGGTGTGCTGCATCTTTTCCTGAGTGATCTTTTACTCCACATTCAAGGTCCAGCAGATCCCCAGTGGCCACCTCTACACACACAAATGAAAATAAATAAATAAAATTAATGAAATAAACAAATTTAAAATTTAAATAAATAAATAAATATCATTAATTACAATTTATGAATAAATAATAAAGTCATTAAATTAATTAAAACATGTAAGAAAAAATAATTATGTAAATTAAAATTAAGTAAAAAATTATGCAAAAAGTAGTATATTTTTAAATAAATGAAATCAAATAATAATAATTATAATAATAATAATATTATTACAAGTAAATAATTAAGACCTTAAGAACTAAGACTGAAGAATAAATATTATGAGAATAAAAGTCGGCCTAGATCAGGAGCACCCAGAGATATTCCAAAGTCTCAGCTTTCAAAATCTGCCAGTTTTATAGTGAAATACAAAAAATATGTATATTACAACATGACATATATATTATAGCCTGATATACAGCTGAAATCGCTTTAGTTTAAGCGTCAGTGCAAATCAATAATTTTCCCGATTACAATGAGGCTTCATTATAAATTAGTTTATAGCCTGTTTTCCCATGCCTTCTGATGTTTTATATCTTGCTATACACTTAAAAGAAAAAGGAAAAACACATTAATTTGAAAGCTGAGCTGTTTTATATCAAAAGCAACAAGGCAGAACATTACTGCCGTTGCTGGGTGTCTGGCACGCTACAAATAATCAATATAAGACACTAAATATTATACCAAATCATTTACTGTATTATAGGTTACCATGAATAAAACAGCTTGTGAATAGTCATTTCATGTTAACGTATTAGCCTACCTCAGAAACCAAACCAATATAACTTATGCTAACGAGCTGGAATCCACGTCAACCTTTAAAACATTTTATTCATTGGCTACATGTGAAGAACGAGGCATGTTGACTGAGTGTGTGAGCTGATGTTAAGATAAAAAGGTGTTCCTGTTCAGCCTTTTAATAAATATCATATTCTTGATATTAACCCTCTGGAGTCTGAGGTGATTTTGGGGTCCCTGAGATGTTTGGACATGCTCTGATATTTGTGTTTTTTTCAGTTACTTATAACATACTATTGACCAACATAAAATTGTTTTTGTATACAGAAGAAACTCTGCTACAATAATATGTGACCA
>JAUCMS010000022.1:16148779-16159533 GCA_032357445.1 Enteromius radiatus | reverse complement strand
ATATAGTGTTTTAAATTTATAAAAACATGTTTTGAGGCTGGAAGCTTGTATGCGTGGGAGTGGTAATGTCCCATTAAGTGGTTTCCGTGAGTTCTTAGATATCATCCCAGTAAAGATGAAGCGGCCGCTCGGACGCAACAATATTCAAATATGCCTAAATCCCGTGGCCTTCTCTCAATCCCCGCCATTTGCAAGTTCACTATACTAAATATTATAACTTTAATTTCAAAGATTTCTCGTAACATTTTGACTTTATTCTTGTAATATTTAGAATTTAATCTCATAGTATTTCGACTTTATTCTCAAAATATTTTGAGTTTATTCTTGTAATTTCTACTTTATTTTCGAAATATTACAACTTTAATCTCGTAGTTTTAGATTAATTTTTTTTTGGTGGCACTAAAACGACGTAAACAAATAAATTCAAACAAATAAATGCAAACAAATATACTGTAAATTAAACGTATACCTGTATATAAAAACAAATGCAACAATAAGAATACATAAAAAATATACAACTGAATAAATCCATTCGCCATCTATGATCAAAAGCAGGCGTCATGTTCTTTATCCAAATGATATTTTTTCACCTTTTGATGTTAAGTGGAAAAAAAGGTGTGATTTTATTTGAAAATTCATAAAACAGCTAGTTCTGATGTCCAATACTGATTGGATGAGCCATGTTTTAAGCTGTTGACAAAGTACTCTTTTTCTTGAAAATTAGGCTGATGAACTATATAACATGGCAAAATTACTTATAAATTGACATTATACTTATTACAGGTTCAACCTCCTGGATCAACATGAGGCGATCACAGATACAATGGTTATAGCTCGTAAAATCAACCTTTAAACAGAATATTTTCATACAGATCCATGCATGCAGAGAATGAATCCGAGCTCTTCTCATCATCAAGACGAGACACGCTCACAGACTCAAACAAAAGCACCATCACATCTTTCTCTGATCCTGAGCCGTTAAACCTGTCCATCTCTGTCCTGGACTCATATTTCACGAGCGGAGATCAGCTGCTAAAAAGGCTCATGTTTCTGATATCTGATGGGATTTAGGAACAAACAGAGCTTTATTCATGCACACACACGTCTGGCACACGGATCACCGGTCCTCAAGAGTTCATTCGTTCACTAAACTCTGCCGTCCGGGATTATTTCTGTAATTACCTGGCTGAGATCCATCCGGGGTCCAATGGCACACTTAGAAAAAAGTAGCATGGTCCAGTGATGGTATCAGATGATTATACTGGGGTCTTTAAGTGGTACTGTAGGCTACTTTGAAGCATACCACGGTATTATCATTGCCATTGCTGGATGGGTCAAAGACGATTAGGCATGTAGTGACCAAAAAAACCTGTGCAAACTCAATTCATGCCTGAATGTCTTTACTGTCACTTTTAATCAATTTAATGCATCCTCGTTGAAAAACTAAATTTATTAAAAAAAAAACACTAATATTTTGATGTCTGCAGCAACTAATAAGTTGACTATGAACATAAAAAACATGATTGATAAAAAACGTTTAATATTTAATAAACACTTGTGTAGAATGAGGTGGATGTGAGTGTGTGTGAGTGTGTGTGTGTGTGTGTGTGTGTGTTTGTGTGGTCTAGGTTGTAATAGCTGGTTGTAATTTTTGACCTTGTGTAAACATTTTATGCGCCCATGAGGAAAGCAGCTCATGAATAATTTTTTTTTCCTGAAAATGTAAAAGTGAAGAAAGTCTTCTGTGAAGGTTAGGTTTAGGATTTTATCATATTGTACAGTATAAAATCATTATGTCTACAGAAAGTGCAGACAAAGCATAGAAACTTGTATTCACCTCCTCCTTTAGTGCTGCCCAGACTGGCTGAACTCTCGCTCTGAGAGCTGCTGGCCGCCTCTCCATCTGATCCACACTTCACCTGCTTCTCTTTCTCTAAAAAAGACAAAAACAAAAAAAAAACTAGGGTTTGAAAGCAGAAAATATAAAGATTCTATTGTTGTTGGTGTGCTTCCATTTAACAGCCACTAAAATATGTTCTTTATATTAGCCATGACGTTTAAAGTTTAAGTTTTTTGCTGTATATGTATATACATGTATATATATCTATGGTTGTAAGCATTTGGCAAAGTGATATGAAACTGTAATGCGGTCAAAGAGAAAATAATGGCACACCTTGGAACGTTCATCAGTCAATCAGATTCTAGCACTCAACAGCCCCGTAGTATAAATGAATATAAAAATATACATGCAAATACATGCATACATATATGAATATATGCTGTATGTGTGTCTTTATATATACATAAAAACATAATATCTAAACAAAAACTTTTACTTTGGATGCGATTAATCATGATTAATCATTTGACAGAATATAAAACCAACAAGAATAAAAATAGTGAAGAAAAGTGTCATTTTCCTTATCTTTGACATTCTTATTAGTCACTGACCTAAACAAATACTATATATTATCACCAACTCATTATCATCTCAAAACCTATATATATATATATATATATATATATATATATATATGCATTCATGAAAGTTATTATGAAGAATGAGGTCAGTGATTCTAAATGTGCACTAGGGGTGCACAGCCTTAAATGTACATTTGAATATTTAAAACAAGTAGCATTAAAACTGAGCCGTGGCCTTGATCTCTGCTTGAATTAATAAAAATGCAAATGCAACACCCTAAAACATTATCACAGTCCTGGACGCTCCAACAGCCTCCTTCATAAGGAAGTGTATATATACTGTTCTTACTGTCTAGAACTCTATGACTAAAAAGGGAAGTCAGAAGGGTGGAGAAGTTCTCAGATCTGGTTCCTGCAGGACCATAGTGGAGTTTCTGGTTCTTCTCTTTGTGATTATCATTAAAATAAATGTGTTTAAAGAAACAGTTCCTACACAATTTTATAATTTCATAAATATTTACACAGTTTGTTTCTTCGGTGGAACAGATTTACTCAGCATTACATCACTTGCTCAGCAATGGATCCACTGTAGTGAATGGGAGCCGTCGGAATGAGAGTCAAAACAGTAATTATATGAAGTAATAACAAGTACAAGTCATGTAGCTTTTCACTTCGAAAAACATTAACTGATGGACTGGACTGCTTGTGTATTATTGTGATGTTTTTTATCAGCTGTTTAGACTCTCATTCTGACGGCACCCATTCACTGCAGAAGATCCATTGGTGATCAAGTGATGTAGTGCTACATTTCTCCAGATGTGTTCTGATGAAGAAACCAACTCAACTTGGATGGACTTAGGCTGAGGCTTAGTATACTGTCAGCAAGTTTTACTTCTTGGGTGAGCTATTTCTTTATTTTACTATGGAAATATAACAGTGTGTCATATGCTTTTATTTTTAGACCTTGAAGTAAAACACAAGGAAATGGAGACAAAAGTCTGAGTTCTGCCAGATGATCAGTTTCTGCAGCAAACTGCCAGGTGCTGAGAGATGAAATGAGTAAATCTCTACAGGCCTCAGGACACACACACACAAGCATGTTCAAACATGCAGTAAATTACATATATGTTCTGCTGATCTGAACAACTGGAGCTGCTCTATTTTCCCTGCACTAAAATCTCTCCATCCCTGCATGAAATAAAGAAAATATACAGTCCCTTAAAAACTCACAGGTCTACATAAAAAACTCACAGGTCTACAAATAATAATACTATCTTTTTTTCAGCATTTTTGCAATATTCAAAAGTTAAAAAATCTAGTTCAAAAAGTTGCAAAACTAAAACTGTAATATTAATACATTATATTAATTCTGTATACACAATAAATGTATATGCATAAATATAGCAACACAGAAACAATACTAAATCATTTTAAAATGCCTTTTAATTGTGGTTTTTACTTGAAATGACAATTGCTATTTTTCTGTATATATTGTGAGTTAAATGCATTTGAATGCAAATTGTCTTTCTTATATATAAACTTGAACTGAAACTATTTTATTTAAATTTGTTGCAAACATTTTTACATTCATTGGTTTTATTAGGTTAACTCTTATTTTATGAACAAAATTATTATGGCAGCACTTTACAATAAGGTGTCATTTGTTAACATGAACAAACAATGAACAATACATTTAATACAGTTTTTATTTATCTTTGTTAATGTTAGTTCATAAAAAAATTCAAATAATTCATTGTTAGGTCATGTTAGCTCACAGTGCATTAAATAATGTTAACAAACACAACTTGTGATTGTAATAATGCATTAGTAAATGCTGAAATTTGTATTAGTAAACAATGTAGAAATATTGTTAATTCTTTGTGCATGTTAACTAATGTTAACTAATGAACTTACTGTAAAGTGTATATAGACAAAAAAATTGTAAAAATTTAAAAAGAAAATCAATAGATTAAGTTTGGGGCAGGGCTTCTAGCATATATGACAAATACCAGACGGAGGAAGCATCTGAGAAACCTGTTTGAAAACAGTCATTATTTTTTGTTAGTGCTGTGGAAGTTATATAATCACGCTTTAAATAGGACACATACGAATTTGTGCTTCACAGCCCATAACAAAGACAGCAAGAATCAGAAAGAAAGATAAACAAGAGTTGTGCTGGGATGGCGGAAGTTGTGCATCGTACCTTCTTTAGCAGTCTGCCAAAACTCAAAAGCCACACGGAAAGCCTGAGCCACCGTTAATGTCACCGCCTGAGCCTGAGATAGATGGGAAAAAGGGAAGAGAGGTGTCAACACCACATTTATTTTCATGGATAGAAAGAGACTGCATTGGTTTCTGTCTCTCTCGGAGGAAGTGTGGTCTTAACGTATAACGCTATTAATAGAATGAAGGAAAGACAGGGAGTGTCTCATATGAACGCACACTCACCACTTTCCTCTTGGTGCAGAGGTACGCGTGACACTCCAGCGTTTCGTTGCGCTGACTCTGAGCGATGTAGGCAAACACTTTATCGTGCATCTTATCAGCTGTGCAGTATGATATCCTGCAGACAATGAAGAACATGTGAGCAAAGCCACTCTAAAGACAACCTATGGAAAAGTACAGTAAATAGATGAAGCACTGCAAGTGTTTTTCAAATTTGTCTTGAGCAGCAATTTACAATATTAGAATGGTTTCTGAAAATAATGAAATTCGGATTTGCATCATAAAAACAAATTCTATTGTAAAATATGTGACCCTGGACCACAAAACCATGAGGGTCACTTTTTCAAACTGAAGCTGAATAACTAAGCTTTTCATTGATGTACGGTTTGTTAGGATAAAAAAAAATACTGAGGAAATTGTCTTTAAAGTTGTCCAAAAGAAATTCTTAGTGATGCATATTATCAATCAAAAATGAAGTTTTGATACATTTACGGTATCTTTACTTAATAATGATTTTTGGCATAAAAGAAAAATGAATAATTCTGACCCGTACCATGTATTTTTGGCTATTGCTACAAATATACCCCAGCAAAAACAACTGGTTTTGTGTTCCCCAGTCACATACTTTATATTAAAATAATACAGTTTAAAAATAGAAAAGAATATTTTAAAAATCTAGTATATTTAAATGTATTTCACTATACATTTTTACTATTTTTGAAATAAGCCTTGAGTGATCAAAAACAAACTTAAATGCAAAATGTTTATCTTTTTAAACCTTTTGTACATTTTTATGGAACATAAGTTGGTTTCAAATATTCAAGACCAAAATTGTTATTAGCATAATGCGTAAAAGGTTTGATTTTTTTTCCTTTTAATGACAGCCGCACATGATCAAAACCTGCTGATCATCTTCTTCACCATGATCTGAGATGTTTTAAAGAGTACTTCAAGCGTCATCAGAAGCATGAACTGTAAGTGAAACAGTTAACACACATATTTCCTTTTATTTGGTTAGCGATCTAAAACCTAAAACTTTCAGCTTGTCTCAGCTCCACTTTAAATGAAACAAGGGGAAAATCATTCCAGATGGTCTCAGATTAGTCTCTATCCAACAAAACACACCCACTATCCATTATCCATCACTAGCACAGACACTTGTATATAGCAGACCATCACGTCACCTCCTCTGAGATTTCAAAACGTGCACAAGCAGTGCTGAGCTCTCCATGTTCAACACTCCATCAGCACTTTGACAGAAAGCTGACCCACCAAACCATAACACACACCCACACACATACATGGGATAGTTGGTTTGTGACTGCATCGTCTCTGGTTTCCTGTTGACATCTTTTTGTAATGTGCAGTAAACTCATAAACTCCTCCAGGGCTGATTTCTCCCATCGGCCCTGAGTGACAGCTGGCTCAGCCTGTCAGAGAACTGCCCCACCGCAGCGGGGGCGGGACTAATGATGGACGACCGCCATCTGTCCTGTTTCACATTTAAAAATTCACACACATACTGTACTTACAGACTTACTTTCTCTATATATACAGTACTGTGCAAAATTCTTAGCCCACTTGATAAAGGTGCGTTTTCAAGTCGGATATTTCTATCTTTTGCGGTAGCGTGTCAGTTGGAAGTAAACTGATATTTCCAACTGACACGCTATTTGTCATGAAAATGATGTCACAATGTAACCCATCAGTAACCTTATCTTAATGGATCCACATCCTTCATTTTTATTGCTTCATTTTTGGTACATATTTTCTTTTTATTCTTTTTTTTTTATTTTAGGGTGAATTGAAACATGGACAAGTTTTCATGAAAATTAGCCACATGATTGGAGTAGCGCTGGTGTAATTGAAGCGGAGAGTGGCTGGGCGACACCTCGCTCATGTTTATTCATTACACACACACCACAGCCGGTGTCTGAGCGCACTGAGCACGTGCAAGCTTCCAATAATAGCTGCGGTCCCAGGTGAGGGTCAGAGAGTGTCTGTCTGAGCCTCTGAGACACTAAAACAGATCGATCGAGGATCCTGACACAAACATCTCTCTCTCTCTCTGTCTGTATGAAAACAGCAATCTTGAGGTCACACCGGCCTAAATGATGGATGGCAGGATTTCAGTGGGCAACAACAAATCCTTTCTTTTTTATTGCAAGAGAGATGGGCTAAACACACACACACACACACACACACTCAGGGTCGTACCAACCATTGAGGTTCCCAGTATTTTTCCAATAACAGAAGTTGAAAAATAATTACCTTATATTAATTCTGCTTTAGTGCTGCAAGGATAAAAAGCAAAGATCTTCTCATCTGTGATGCCTCAGCGGTAGGGGTGTGCGATATAAGCTAGTCTGTGACAACATGATTATTTTGTATTTTGCAAAAACCATTCAAAACACCCGTTCCATGGCACACGCATACATTACATGAAGCCTAGACTAGTGTGTGCGCATATAGGGTGTATTTTTCACTGCAAGAATTAGTCTATTAAAATGCATTTAGAATGATCACTTCAAAACATGGGGGCAGAATATGTACATATTTTTAAATATATTTATATCCCTTATATATATATATATATATACACACATATAAACACACACACACACATTTATACCACTTCCTATATTAAAAAAATAGTGGAAAGTTGAGATGCGGCTCATTTCAAGTGTAAGTACCTCAGGAAAAAAAACTTTGTTTATTGTGATTAAATTACACTTGTGTTTAACACAATCTAAATAAACGGATGACTTATTGAAAGTTTTAATTTTCATGCTGTTGTGACGACGCATGACACGTGACTACATCAATATGGCGGATGTAGTACGTCCGAATTCCATTCATACTACCCATATTCATACTATATAGAACGTACGTTTTAACGGTCGGGTAGTATGTTCAATTTTAAATGTAGTACCTACTTAAGCAGTATGCGATTTCGGACACAGCAAGTGTTTCGTTCCTGAATGAATCACCTGTTTGAATGATTCAGACCAATCGCAATGACTCGCTTATTAACAGTGATTTGCCGCAACCTATCGGCGGTATTAATTTCATATTTTCATGTTTTAAATCATTTCAAATATCAGTATTTGACGTTTTATGTTTAATATATCAAAACAATCTTTACGCATTTGTAATTGCAGTAAAATGTATTCATGTCTTGCATTAAACAGTGTGCAAATGTATCTAAATCCCAGTTCAGATGCAGCTTCTGTGTTAATTTCATTTGTTTGGTAACAACAAATGCTTTATTATTCTAATTCACTGATTAAATATAAGAATTGGACTCAATAGACAATGGATAATGCCCATAAAATTTAAAAAATCAGTTTTAACATGCTTGAAAAGTAATATTAGAATTTCATTTGCTGTGAATTAAAAATAATATTCATGTTTAATCATTTTAGACACTTGATTTTACTAATTTACCTACCAGGATAATTATAACTTGAGTTTATTCAATTTATAAATGTCTTCTCTATTTCCAGTTTGTAATAATTCATTTGCAAAATTTATTCCGATTGTCATGTTTAAAAATCTGTCATCTTGAAAAATAATTAATGCTACTACTGCCCACTGACTTGGTTTTAAAACTATATTATTATCCAATTTAGGAGCCTTAAAATATCTCAAAATGCACACATGAAAGCCAGGAAAATCTAAATGTTCTTCTTTGCCTCTGAAAACTCAAACAATCTCCATTCTGGAACCTGTGTATTTATAAAAACCTGTGTACGTATACACATATACACAATATTTTGGTTTATATATTTGGGTCGACCAATTCCTGGGCCCTAGTTTTCAGTTGTAAAGGGAACCACTATCACATTTCAAACCTGAAGCAGAGTCACTACATTACTGTTGATTTCCATCCCTAGAGATAGACAACACAGACTCAGTGTCAGACAGGGCAACATGACAAACGGCCGCAGGTGACTCACCTGTATATGGACACATTCTCTATTAGCTGGTTTGATACGCTGTCGTAGAGAATAATCCCTCGAGGAGAAACCTTCAGCGTGACCTTCTGAAGCTTCTTCCCACCAGCTTTAGCCTACGAGAGAGAGACAGAAAACACAGCTTTATCAAGCAGCTGTCCTGCTGGACCTAGCAAATGACATTTCAAATTTTCCATCAGATTTTGGAGGCTTTTAGAAATTTCAGCATCTTGGACAATGAGCATATTATTGTTTTTGTCTACTAAATATATTTAAAAACTGTTATTTAAATAAAATAAGGCTGATATAAAATAAAATATAAAAATAAATAAATAAAAAAAACACACAGTTGCTGCCTGAAAAAAAATGCTTAAGTAAAAAAACTAAAATAATAATAATAATGATAATGTAAAACAAAGTAAAATATATAACAAAATTGAAAAAAGCTAATCGCTAAAACTTTAATTAAACACTAAAATAAAAGACAATTAAAAAATGTATACATACTAAATAACGGTATTAAAGTAATACTAAAATAATACTTCATATAAAAAAAAACAATTTGCTATAGTAACAAATAAGCCTTGGTATGAATATGAAATACAATTAAATCTTTAATAACCACATCAGAATAGCAGTTTAATGAGCTATTGATTATGTAGATGTATTATGTAGAAGTGATCTGATATAAAGAATCTGGCTAACACAGTCCGTTCAGTATGCAGCTAATGTTCACTGCTCAACTGCAACAATGTGGAGTGTTTAATAACTTCAAAACAACATTATGTCATGACAGGATCTAGCCTGTTGAAACACACAGAACCACACCCAGAAATCCCCTGAGACTCTCACACACACACCATTAGCAACACCTACAAAGCCTAAGAGACATAACAGAGCTTTGTATGTTACTTAAATACATCACACTTTTGTTGCACTTAATTATACTCTCCAATGTTTTTGATTTTTTAAAATTGGCATTTTCATGAAGAACCTTTAAATTCCATGGAACCTTTCAATTGCACAAAAGTTTTTTCTTTGTTTTTTTTGTTTGTTTTTTTTACAGTAGAAAAGGTTCTTAAGAGGATTAAAAAGTTCTTCACACTAAGAAAACCAGTTCTTTTAAAAACTCTTCACTTACAGGAAACTCAAAAGGCTTTTCTATTGCAACTCTGCAAAAATCCCCTTTTGGCACCTTTATTTTTAAGAGTGTATGGTAGTCTGGTTAAGATGACAGAAACTAAACTCCAGGATCATCCTACGCACGGACAATAAAGTATATTTTAGGCCTCATAAGAAAGCAGAATGACTACATTTAAAAAGTGCACATGACCTTTGCCCTGTCATTCATTGGCTGCTGATGTATGTTTCTCTTACTGTGGCAACGATTCTCTTGACAGCAGCGGCTGAGAGCTCTTCTCCTTTGGGTTCCTCCACCAGCGTCATGCCCAGATACTTCAGCTGAAATACCATCCCCTCCAGCAGCGTCTCCCGCGTGTCTGTCCAGTTCTCTGGCAGCTCTACACAAACAAACACACACAAAGGATTAGCATGTAGGCATGATGCATGCATGCCCAAAAACATGGCAATGCATGCTACCCACACAAACACGCTCATGCAAATATGTAAATCTCAGGAAAACATGTCCAGATCGCATTTCACTCCAAAATAAAATGAATGAAAAACCATAAATTATATTTTACTAGGTTCATTTGTTCAAATATTGGTCAACTATGTCACAAACATGCTTTAGAGATAAGTAATTAATGCAAAAAGCATGAAGTAGGAAATTTTACATACAGAAATGAAATTTGTTTTTTTATATATATATTTTTTAGAGAAAATAAATTTAGTTTATAGTAGAGCTGTCAAACGATTAATCGCGATTAATCGCATCCAAAATAAAAGTTTTTCTTTACATAATATATGCGT
>JAUCMS010000022.1:16130456-16144500 GCA_032357445.1 Enteromius radiatus | reverse complement strand
GGATTTGTTAACAAAGACTTCTGCACCAAATATTATTATATTTTAACTCAAGTAATCAAATACTTATTTGACACAGTAACTCCCAAATAAATAAATAAAAAATTAATAAATAATAATAATACAATGTGATTTCTGGATTTTTCTTTTTAGATTCTGTCTCTCACAGTGGAAATTCACCTATGCTGAAAATTGTAGATTCACAATATAGCAGTGCCACGAGTAACTTGTTGCTTTTATAAAATGGTTACCAGATAATACAATATATTAAAACTAAAATTGTATGCATTGAAATTAAAGCAAGTTCATTAAATGCACTCCTTCTAAAACTAGTTCCTGACAGCAACAGTAAATGGCAAGAAATGATTTCAAACATGCCTCCAATGAAGCTTAAATAAAAACAATAGTAAAGAAGAGCTTATCATCCATTGTATCATTTTGTTACACCACATATGATATTTCTCACCCAGATATATTTGCTCATCTCTCACCATGATAAAACGTCTGTTTTCCGTCTTTTAATTTCAAAACAGACTTATTTGCAGCACAGCATGAGTTTGCAAAAGTCATTACAGTGTGATGGACAGACATTTAATTTTGTTGAAATACATAAATACACAGAACAATTCTAATGCTGTATTATTGATTGTTTATGTTGCTAAGGCTGGTTGCTAAGGGTTTTGCTCAGTGATACCAAAGACTATAGAATACCCAAGACATGTCACATGTATAGTTTTGAATGGGAGAAAATGAAACGCTTAACATGGTCTGCCAAATGCAGGAAGCCCCGCCTTCTGAATAAAATAGCCAATCGCTGATCAGTGAATCAGCGTGTCACCACTTCTGCCATTAGAAGTTGAGGTTGCTATAGAAACAGTCAGCATTTTGAGGAATGTGCCTAGGACTGCACATGCACACTAACTGATCTCGCCTGAAAAATAAACTTTTTATAACGCTATTTGAGCGAAAGAAACAACATTTATTACACAGTTGCTGTCAGATTTCATTGGTGATTTTAAAGATGAAATTTAATCATAAGCTTAGTGAACAGTTTTGGAGAATTTGATTTTCCCCATTCAAAGAGATAGGAGCTGCACCTGGATGCCCGAGAGGTGTTTCAAAGATGGCCGCCAAGTGACGTGACTTGTCTTAAAGAGACTTTGGTTGATACACAGAACCATAGCCGTGCTGTATTGTGAATAAAACACAGCTGAATCCAGAATCAGAATCCAGAAATGGAATTAACCGTTATATTATATATATTTATTTTTTTATATATATATATATATATTTTATTTATTTTTAAATAATTAAATCAACAGGCTGACAGAGCTCTAAAAAAAACGAGCCATTGCAGTGATATCCAGAGCAGAACAGGACAGCAGTGATAAGTCATAATTCAAGGCAATGAACAGCTGAAATCCTCAAACTGTTGATAGGAAAGAAGAGAAGCAGAAGACAGCGAGGAATGAGAGATGAGGTAGAGAAAGAGAGAAACTTGACGGGTGGAGTAGAGAGTCAACAGAAGTGAGATTAAAGAAATCAAGTCTGCCATGTTTACGGCTCCACTCATAAACCTTCAAAGAGAATATTGGCCCAGGATCCGCTGCATGTTTGTGTTTGGATGCATCTGCTAGAGTAACTGACTAATATTTCATAAGGTATCATCTCAAATATTCCCTTATACCCAACACGATCATTAACACTCAGCTCTCTGGTGAACTGCACATACATGAGAGGAATGGGAGAGAAACCGTTCACACGAACATTACAGCAAGGGGCATCTTGGGTAATATTTACAATGATTTAAAAGCACTTCTCATTTGGCCTTTTAAGTTTCCTAAAGAGTGTGTTATTGGTTGTTTTTCTCATTCCATCCAAAGCAAACACATTATTTCATATTTCCTATGTTTTTCAGAAACCATTTCCCTTGTGTGATCCTGTGAATTTGAATCTCATATTTAAAATTAAAAATAATTTGTACTTTTTAAATTACAAAATACCTTATTTATGTAATACCTTATAAATATATTGCCCCTCGCTTTAGGGCTATTTCTTCAGGTCAGTGAACTACTGCTTTACTACAAACAAGTAGCTTGACGGTAGTTTATACTGTAAATTATGCCGTTTTTATCCTGCAATGCTGGCATATTAAAGAAGTGCTCTGAAACAGCTGAAGAGCAAGCAGATGAAGTTACTGTATCTATATCTGTGCAGGGTGTAAATACTGGTGGAAATGTGGGTCAGTACTAGATAACATCTACACAAGAATTTCACTTCCATCTTCAAACCAGCTGAGGTTAGACACTGAAACACTGACAGTGCTCAAGTTACATTATCGGTTGCTCATTATCACAAAATAAACCAAGACCTCTGCACAAAACAGGTCAGAACATGTCACTTTATTCTACAATGAAATATACAGTGAATACGGAAAGCATTCAGACCCCCTGAAATTTTTCACTCTTTGTTATATTGTAGCCATTTGCTAAAATTTGCTAAAAGTAAATTTTTTTCCTCATTAATGTACACACAGCACCCCATATTGACAGAAAAACACAGACTTGTAAACATTTTTGCAGATTTATTAAAAACAAAAACTGAAATATCACATGGTCCTAAGTATTCAGACCCTTTGCTGTGACACTCAGGTGTCTATTTAACTCAGGTGCTGTCCATTTCTTCTGATCATCCTTGAGATGGTTCTACACCTTTATTTGAGTCCAGCTGTGTTTGATTATACTGATTGGACTTGATTAGGAAAGCCACACACCTGTCTATATAAGACCTTACAGCTCACAATGCATGTCAGAGCAAATGATAATCATGAGGTCAAAGGAACTGCCTGAAGAGCTCAGAGACAGAATTGTGGAAAGGCACAGATCTGGACAAGGTTACAAAAAACCATTCTGCTGCACTTAAGGTTCCTAAGAGCACAGGCCTACATAATCATTAAATGGAAAATGTTTGGGATGACCAGAACCTTCCCTAGAGCTGGCCATCCGGCCAAACTGAGCTATCAGGGGAGAAGAGCCAGAAACAGGACGACTGGTTGCAATCGAGGGAAAGATGAATCCGGCCAAGTACAGGGATATCCTGAAAGAAAACCTTCTATAGAGTGCTCAGGACCTCAGACTAGGCCGAAGGTTTACCTTTCAACAAGACAATGACCGTAAGCACACAGCTAAAATACCAAAAGTGGCTTCACAACAACTCTGTGACTCTCTGGAGAGACCTAAAAATGGCTGTCCACCAACTTTTACCATCCGACCTGACAGAACTGGAGAGGATCTACAAGGAGGAATGGCCGAGGATCCCCAAATCCAGGTGTGAAAAACTTGTTGCATCTTTCCCAAAAAGACTCATGGCTGTATTAGATTAAAAAGGTGCTTCTACTAAATACTGAGCAAAGGGTCTGAATACTTAGGACCATGTGATATTTCAGTTTTGTTTTTTTTTTATAAATCTGCATAAATGTCAACAATTCTGTGTTCTTCTGTCAATATGGGGTGCTGTTTGTACATTAATGAGAAAAAAAAATGAACTTAAATGATTTTAGCAAATGACTGCAATATAACAAAGAGTGAAACATTTAAGGGGGTCTGAATATTTCCATACCCACTGTATAGTATTAGTTTTGAAATCCATTTAGTTAAAATTTTCTATGATTTAATTCAGTGTTTTCTCATGATTATTTTGTAATGCAAGTACAAATAAAAGTTTAAAATAAATACTATATTTTAAGTTTTTAAAAGACTACATTTAGTTAAAATTCTATTTTGTATTTGATTATATTTTAAAATGTGAAATTAAAATTGTAAAATTGCAAAATGTAACACATTTGTACATTTACTCCTGTAATCAAAGAAATCATTCTGATATTCTGATTTGCTGCTCAAGAAACATTTCTGATTATTAACTGTTGAATTTTTTATTTATTTTTTAATGGAAATCATAAAACACTACCACTCGAAAGTTTAATGTATTGTAATGCACTTTGTCAATAAATCCACCCTTCGGGGGTCACAAAAAGTTCCAGGATGTTACAGTATATTTAAAAAAACAAAAAAGATAAATATTTTAATGTTCTGGTCTCTATGTTGTTTTTAAGTTGTTAAACTGTTCATTTAAATTTATTTTGATGATGCATATGCCTCCTTTGTTTAAATATATACAAAATCTGTCAAATTTTGTCAAAATTCGTTGCTATGACTTATCGCGAGAAGTAAAAGGTTACATTTTAGCCCCATAATGTAATGGAAACGGCACCATTAATAACATAGATTGCACTATCATTATGGAAATGATGAGGCAGCATCTTCTTTAATGTGTGCATTGTTAGTAAATCAGAATTTTCCCTTCCCATCGGTGCTTATGGAATAGCGAACTAAGGCTAATTTGCCCTGTTTAGTAAATCTGACCCTTAGCAGGAAGATTTAGAAGCAGATATCTCGGATTCTGGCAGGATGAGACACAACAATACAAACTCTAGAATTTAAGATGGTACATAATCTTCACTATCCACACAAAAGACAGACTTAGATCAATATAGACAAACGGCTGCTTGGCTGGCACACCTTCTGGAAGTGTCCTAACATTTCTAAATACTGCCTCCTAATTTATCAGTCATTGTCAAGCATCTCAAGCACCTCCAATCCAGTTGGCAGCTATCTCTGTTAATGTAGGGCCATCAGATAATCAATTCGATATGACTGCATCTCTTACACACTTGGCACAAAGAGTGCCGTTGCTTAACTGGAAGTCAAAAGAAGAAGAAAACACCCACTTTTTCTGCTTTGTCTGCATCTGTCAGTTATATCATTATGTGCCAATGCCAAATACAGAAGGTTTAAAAAAAAAAATCCCATGTGAAATGTGTCTGTACTAGCCCTCCTCAGCTTGTTTTATAGCTGGCAGAATGAAGTGTGCAGGTACATCCTGAGCGACTCCACATTCAGCAGGAACTAGCTGATGAAACCAGCAGAAAGCCCAACAATCAGAGGCTTTTCACCCAACCGTCATTCACAGAGACCCCAGAGAAACCCCAGAGCTATTCCACATCACTCTAGGAATACTCCTCGTGTCCCGATCGCTAGATTGGATTTGGGCCTCTAAATGAGTGTCTGCTGGAGTTGTTGTTAGCGGGAGAGTCATAGGCTCAGTCTGGACACCCTGTAGACAATTCAAACCAGGTTGCATAGCGAAAGCAATGTCTAATTCGAAAATAAATTGTTCAGGGCTGCTGTTATGTATTCTGTGTGTTTTGTGTCCGCCTTTGCCATATTTGGTGTTCCTGTCCTCATTTTAAAGTTATTAGGTAATTAGTCTCCAGTTGTGTTCCCCAGGTGTTTTCAGTTCTCCCATTATGTCCTTGTGTGTGTATTTACCCTGTTTGTGCCAGTCTCCCTTGTCAGTCCTTAATGTTATCTTGTATATCTAAATGTCAGGGTTCTATCCTGTATTCCTGAGTTTAAAAATGAAAAGACTACCGTTTCTACGATTCCAGCGTTCTCATTTATAGCACAATAGTGACAGCTTTGCCCAAAGCATTTTAAGACCAGCAGCATAATTTTAGTATAATTTGATATTTATATTTTTTTAATTATTATATAGTATTATTTTACAGTATTGATTCATTTTTAATTAGCATTTATTTTTAGATTCAAGTTTTTGTCATTATGTTATGTGTGTTTTTTTGTTGTTGTTTTTATGTGGTTTTATAAAATTTCTATTCAGTTTTATTTGTATTTAATACTATATTAGTAAATTAGTATTTCAACCTAAACCCTATATTTCCAATAATTTGCTTTTCATAAATAAAATAATATAATATTTATATTACATTTTATTTTAGCTTTATTTTAGTCCATTCCTCACACACTTTTTATGGTATCCTAAATTCTGTATTTTGAATTTTTATACATCCTTTTTATGGATAATTTTAATAGCTCAATTAAAAATGAATAAATAAATATGTAAAATCAATTGAATTTATTTTAGAAACTGTGTGCTAATTGTTCTGGACTTTGAATTTTCCAAACAAATTTATCAAACATATTTGTAAGCAAATATAGGCATAAAACTAACAATTTAATTCAGCTTTTGTATCCAAAAAACAAAAAAGGGAACTAAAAACAAAAAAACAAAAAACTGCACAACAGGCTTAATGTTTAAACAAAAGTATAAAACAAATGTATAAAAAAAAATACATTTATAATTATTAATTTCATTATCGTTACATTTTACGCATTTATTATTAGTATTATTACTTTGAGAAGAACATTCTACTGTACAACAGCAATATATTTCTGTCAAAATTATATCTTTTGTATGTACGTACTGTATGTACTGTATATTGGCCAGAAGAACAGCCTTTGCCTACAATGCCTTAAAAAGCCCCTATATAGGCAGCTCACTATGTGTTCAAACAGAGCCATTATGTTCTCCACTTCCACAATCCAAACATTAAATTCCGATCTAATTTCCCAGATCTCATTTCCAGGGTCAGCCCATTTCTCAAATTCATAGACCAGTCATTTCATTCAAGGCCGATGTTTACATAAAGCTCTTAGTCAGTTTCCTGTGAGTGTCTCAGATGACACTGTAATCACTGACCTGTAATCATGTTCCCTACGGTCTGAGCCGACCCATCCATAAAGCGCCACCAGCGGCTTCTTCAGGATACGGCCTCAATGTCAGTCACAGAGATGCTGAATCAACATCCTGACTGTCTTGAGGTTCACTCTGATTACAGCTCTCGCTGCGTGAGTTTTCCAAACACGCCGTCTCCTGAACGACAGCTGAAAATAGCACTTAAACGGAGACACGCTCCAGACTGTAAAAAGAGACATATACAACCTCAAGGACTGTTTGGGAAAACCTGTGTAAAAATTTACCGGTTGAAAACCACAATCCTCCTGGTTTTCATTTAAAATAACTTAAATTGTGTTACAAGGATGAAAAAAGCTTGTGTGGGTTTGGAACGTCATGGGAGTAAGTGATTAATGACAACTTTTTTTCATTTTCACTCAAACTTTCATTTCAACTTTACACAAAAATGTTTGGTAAGTGATTTTTTCTCCTTAAATTTATGTTAAAACACATCTTTTTCATTTAGTGGCTTTGAAACAGTGGGTATTTTTTACAGATTGGCCCCATTTACGTTCAATGTAAGTGCCTTTAAATGTAAATCTAACACGTTTGCCAATTGACCACTTATGAGGCAAGTAAACATCAAATAGTTCGTAAAATGTAATTATAATTTTGTAACGAATGAGAAACTCAGAATTTTTGAGAACAAATGATGTGTTGTAGTACAACGACTGCTAGAGAATAGAGTTATTGTCTATGAGCCCACCTAAAAAATCTCCCACTCACTGTACACCAACACAAAGAACGTTCAACTCAACACACACACACACCATGTCAAACACAATGCTGATGTTGGTCAAAACAACTGACACAAACAATACAACCAAAAAGCTTCAATCCAAACCCAGCAAATTCAGATTAACCCTTCAAAGTGTGCTGCTTTCACATAACCTGCCAAGAAATGGTGCAAATGCAATTCTATTTGGGGACAATTCCTCTTGATTTAATTAAAAGCATATTAAATGTATAAAAATATTAATATTATTATTGTTATAAAAAAAAATCATTCTATTTAGTTAAGTATACTTTAGGGCTGTGTATTATTATTGTCTATTTAAGTGCTATATATATATATATATATATACACACACACACACACACACACACACGTATAGTATTAGGAACCATGGTAAATATACAAAAACACTAGTGCTGCATCCGAAATCGCTTACTTCCCTACTATATAGTTAGTACATGAAAAACAGTATGCGAGGTGAGTAGTATGTCCGAATTCATAGCATTCGAAAATCAGTAGGCGGATGACTGCTTCTGGCCGAATTCTATAGTAGGCATACCATGGACTAGGGCTGGGCGATTTTAATCTCGATTAATTGAACTGTGGCATTATGTTTACTTTTTAATTATTTGAGTATTCCATGGTTGGTGACATTTCTGTCTTAATAACTGAGGGGATTGATCAGAGAAGAATTCAAGTTTAAAATAAAAATGTTTAAATGTAATATATTTGTCTCCTGGTCCTTATTTTAAATGGGTCATAAAAAATATCAATAATTATCTATATCGACCGATATGAAACACTGATATCGCAATATAGTTTTCAGCCATATCGCCCAGCCCTAGTGTCTCGTCACACCCTTAAAAAAATACTAATATAAATAATATTATACAATAATATTATTATATAATAAATAATAAAATAATAATGTAAATGTAAATTTATTTTTAACCATATGAACGATATATATATATATATATATATGTATATATATAAAACATTAATAATATAAAATAATAATAACAATAATAATAATAAACAATAATATTTATAAAAAATAAATACAGCAAATGTTATTTAGGCCAAATTATGTATTTTAGAAATTTTTATTATTTATTTATTAAGTAGCCTATTAAGATATTTATTATTATTGTGACATTATTTTCACACAAAAAAATCCAATTACAAATATTTAGATATATTATGAGGCAATGAAACAGTCCTCACTTTCTTTCTAATTTCTTAATTTATTCTGTTTTTTTTTTTTCTGCGAGCGTCACTCTCTCACACAGACTGATGTGTAGGTGCTCACTGACGCAGTATTAGATTCACATTAGTGCTGATCACTGCTGACTCAGTCCAGACCCGTCAACATCACACGACTACAGAAACCATCACATGACCACTGCATTTATCAGCATAAACTTCCATGAGAGGTTTCTGTAGTACTGAACTCAAGCAGATTACTGCTTTTACAAAACAACAATGCAGAAAAAGACAATTTGATAAGCTTTGGCAATTAAACAGGTTAACAAAAAACACACAGACTTGTAGATTCTACAGTTTCATCATGTGACCTCCCGCAAGGTTGTTAGTGTTAAAATCCATTTCTCTGTAGAGAAAACAAATGGGACTGGAGCGTTACGCTCTACTGAGAAACACAGAGGCTGCTGGGACAGATCTGTGTGAACTCAAGTAGCACAGATCATGGCGCCTGGGACAGGAAAGAGATGGGAATGGCAGAATAGGAGGCATTGTTCAGTCAGGAGATAAAACAAGAGATGACAGAGCTGAAGAGGAGGAGGAGAAGAGAGATCTCAGTCTGACACAGCCTGATACACACACACACACATTTATGTTGAAGAACGTTATTTGAGTTCATAATAATGACTTTGAATATGTATATGCAAATTCAACTTTAAAAAGGTAATTGTGAAGAGGATGAAGCCAAGAGAGGATCAGCGGAGACAAGATGTGTGTGTGTATGTGTGTTGTGAGACCCCAGAAATAGCATCAAGCTTTAAAGAGATTTAAAGGGCTCTGTCTGCTGTTTTTAGCTTCAGGTTACACACACACACACACACACACAGATCTACAGATTGCAAAAAGACACAATCAACAGGCTCTCTGAGGATTGTAAAAGACCTGCTGCATCTTCATTTTATGAACTACACATTGACAAATACACGTGTGGCTATTAAGATAAGCTGACAAATCATTATCATAGATATGAACAATATCTAAAACGATTACATTTCAGTACTTTTCATACTTTTCAATCTCAATCTCAATATTTACATATTTGCTCTGAAAAGTCATTGTTTTCCATGTACAAATGGGCAATGTTAGAGATGATGTAAAAAAAAAAATAAAAAATAGTGCTGGGCAACGATTAATCAAGATTAATCACATCCAAATTAAAGGTTTTTGTCTATATAATATAATACAAGTGTGTGTAATGTTTATATTCATTATGTATAAATACACAGACACTTATGAATATATATATATAGAGAGATTTTTTTATATTTTTTTTTATTAAATATATTTTAGAGAAAATTTAAAATAAATTATATAAATGACTATAAATATATAGGCCTATTTGTAAATATTTTCTAAATGTATATGTCTTTATAAATAGTTAATAAAAAATACAGTGTACTCACAAAAACTTTTCCTTTGGATGTAATAAATCATTGTCCAGCACTAGACAAAATACATGTTTTCTACACTGTTTTCTTACTATGAACACTATGAAGAATTACACTTAAATTCATTCACAGTCACACAATATGCTGCAAATGAATCACTGAATCAGAGTGAATCAGAATTAATTCACTGAAACAGACAATCTGAACCCAAATGATCAAAACGTGCATATGAGTCATGAGACAAAGAAAAGATAATGAAACTTGTCTAATGACCTAACTTAATGACCCAATTAAAAGCACATTAAAATCATCAAGAGGATATTCACATCACCACCAAAATTATCACAAATATATAATTAATGCTTAATACATCACCCAGCCATATACAGTCCTCTCATAACATCACTCAATCACGAGAAGTTTAAATGTCCATCAATCTCCAACAGCTTCCTTACACTTTCTTAATCTCTAGCTGACCCTGATCTGCTTCCAATCTCTGGCCACACAAACATGAATATCAAAGTGTGTGTGTGTGTGTGTGTGTGTGTGAGAAAGAGAGATGAGATACTCAGTCTGTCTGAGGTGGTAAACCTTGTAAAAAAAGAGCTCTGATGGACACAGTCTCTATTACACACTGACAGCGGCGCTCAGATCTTCTGCATGACTTTAGACACATTTCACTGCTGCACATCCCAGCGGGAGCTCCAAACCCTCACTGCTGGAAAGATGGGAATTACACAGCCAATATTTTCGCTCCGAGTCAACATAATCAGATTTACTCAGGAAGCGAGTTCAGGTATTTGAAAGCCGTTTCCTGTTTAACATCCAACCAAATGTAGCAAATATTCAGATATGTATCAGTAAGAAATTTCCAGTTGTCTGATCTAATTTACATTCCACAGTTTCACAGACATCCAGTGATTCTGCAACCAATATAAATTACTCAAAATACTTTATAGCACTCATATTAAAATACTAAATAATATTAAAGTTCCTCTATTATGCCATTTTTAAGGCTTCTAATATTTTTTGGGAGTCTCCTAGAGTAGGTTTACATGCATGCAAGGTGAATTTATTTTTGGGTTTTTTTCTCAAAATGTGTTTAATATACCCTCATTTTCCAGCGATTCTCAAACGATTCGTTTGAAGTAGTTCAGATACTCAATCTCTCTAAACCCCTCCTTTCCATGAGCCAACTCCGCTCTGATTGGAAAGGTCCCAGTCTGGTGTGATTGGTCTACCATCTACAGCAGTCCTCAATAAAAATGATGTACTTGTGTGTGGGGTCATGTTGCGACCAAAATACAACATAGGCGGGAATTATGCACACATGTTACCCTTGTGGCGTGTAGCCTTCACTAAAATGGGATTTGAATAAGTAATAACTCATATATGCCAGTGGTTCTAAACTGGTTTAGCCTCGGGACCCATGTTTTCCCATGGTCAGCAAGCCACGATCCACTCTCTCGATATTTCCTATTATCAACTTCCTTAAAGAGAGCCTGACCTTTTACAAATTCATCATTTTATTTGTGTCCAATTTTCAGATGTTTTTGCTTTAAATTAAAGTTTATAATGTTGTTATTCACCTTTTAGTTTATAGTTATTAGCTTGATGCTTTAACAAAGACTCTTTAAATTCCCTATGGGAAAAATTGAATGGAAAACCATTTCCCCTACCAACAGAGCTAAAATAAAATTGCATTGGAATGAGTGCACTCTATATACTTAATGATACTACAAGTTACGGCACTGGAACATCCACTAAGCTTAGTCTGGCCTGTCACAAGAGCATGATAGTGTTTCATGAGGCCGTTTCGAGTTCATATGCAGATGTTCAGCCGACCACGAGAGGAAATTCTGCCATTCAAATCTGCTGTCTTGAGATGATCAGGCTGAAGGGGAGATCAGAAGCACAGACAGCTCTTTAGGAAGATGGTTAACGGCACCGGAAATGACAAGAGCTTTTCATTCACCCAAAGATAAGCATTCACAAGATTACCGAAACCAACTGCCACTAGCCTCAGCCTGCTGAGACTCGGTCCACAGACATGAATGCATCACAGCCTTCAAGAATACTAAATCTGGCCTTCCAGACATCATGCTCTATTTGACGTGACAGTTCCGGCAGACAAAATCAGAAGCTCTGCTCAAATGACTGTAATAATGCAACGTAAATAATTGTTTTTACTCGCTATTGTCTCTGATTTCTAAAAACATCATTCCGCTTGTCAAAATAAGCAGCTTTCATTAAAATGATAGTTCAGCCACAAATGAAATTCTGTCATTTACTCAGCCTCATGCCAGTTCAAACTAAAATAAAAAAACAAAAATGCAGACGTTCACAGATAAAAGAAACTTGTCTTATATGTTACTTAACTTTTTAATAAACAGCGTGTCACTGCAAAATGAGACAAAATAAATGTCACAAACTTATTGACATTGAATATATTTAATAACATTTATTAAAGGTTTTATTAAAAAAATCAGTACATCACTTAGTTGACATTTAAAAACATAATCTGCTTGTGATTTTACTTTGTTTTTTACTGATAAAGGTGATCGTGCATGTTTTAATTTGAATTAAAAAAAACACTATATAAATCAGTTATGCATATTACTTAATAAACATTATACCAAAATATATTATATAATCATGCATATTTTGAAACATTAAAATATTCCATAACCATATGGCTATCAAGCTCCAAATTTAAGTTAATTAATAACTAACAGGGTTTTTCCTGGCTCAAACTGAGGCAGAGGTGGTACCATCCTGACCAGGTGCCAGCATACAATATGCATTCAACTGCCTCACTTTAAAAGGCAGCATCAGTAGTGTGCGCGCTGATTAATGGCATGGATATTCCGCTGTTAAAATAACATCGAAATAGCTGGGGGTTGAGTGAAATCAGGCTGGGGCGGCACAAAATTTGCTGGAGGCGGCCACCACGCAAATTTTAACGCAGCAAAAACCCTGACTAAATTTATTTAATAGAACACTGCATATATATATATTTTTTTTTTAATGATTGATTTAATAACATAAATAAATAATTTAGATCTACATATCACTTAATCCACACTTTAGCTTAAAATAATCGTCAACGATCGACAATATTGTAATATTGTTTTTTTTTTGTGACAAGTAAAAATATTTGATACTCTATAACCATAAATGTTAATATTAATTAACTTTAATTAATTTAATTGCTTTATTAATGTATACAACAAATCATATTGTTTTAATTTTTAAGCCTTGAAATAAATCAGTTCTACAGTTTCACATGTAAGCTTAAAAAATAATAATAATAAATTGATATTCAATACCCATAAATATTATGTGTATGCGACAGAATGTCTATCAAGCTCCAGAAAAAGGGTCACAAAAGTAGTCCTGTATCAAAGTAATATCATAGATCTTCAAAAAAGTACTACATTTATTAGTCATAATAATCAGGACAATTCTGCTAAGTAATACAGTTCTTTAGCTTTTTAGGTTTTTACAATATGACTAATCAGAACTCAGAATCAGAACATTTAGCTTTAAAAAATATATTCTAGAACTTTTGATTAGAAATCCAAAATTCCAGCTCCGGGCACCAACAGTGGCCACATAATCTCATGATACAGTACTAATCTACAGTCCGCTGCTGCTATCTAGAAATGCATCATGATTGGGAGCGTTTGGGGTAAAGTGACTGTGGCTTTCAGCTTCAGGCGTCATGCTGTGAATCTGCTGTGGTGAGACACATTTCCTGTTAAAACAGGCTCAAAAATAAGAGTTACCGTCGGCTGCACCATTACTGCTCTCACAGCTGATATGAGTAAATGTCCTCAGAGCAGGTGAGCTGGAATTATGTGAATACAAAAAGGTGTCAGTCTTGTGCAGGATGTGGATATGGACCATTAGTAACAAATCCTGACCCTGTCCACTACAGTCCCTGACAAAAGTCTTGTCGCTTATCTATTTTGTAGAAACACCTGCTATTAACCTGACTTTAAATTAA
>JAUCMS010000022.1:16112220-16124325 GCA_032357445.1 Enteromius radiatus | reverse complement strand
GTACACACACACACACACACACACACACACACACACGTGTCAGGCCTTTTGCATCTCACTGGATTATTGCAATTAAAGGCTAAATTAATGTTTGTAAACTGATATTTACTACTGACAGAAAAATAGACGTAACTGGCTTAAATTTTTTATTGTTTAAAATACTGAAGGAATTTGACTTTTGCATAGTACTGTATATATATATATATATTAGAAAAAGGGGATACGTTTTTGTGTTAATTATACAGATGTGAAGTTAAAGTGTTTTGGATTGGATGAAAAATGCATTTGAACCATTTAAATTTGACATTATGTGTTATTTCCAAATGTTTAAAGCAAAAACGACATCTAATAGCATCATGTTTATTTTTTTGTCTGTAAATCACTGACATGTTGACTCCTGCCATTTCTGTCAACTAACTATCTTTATCTACTCTTAGGGGGAAATGCGTTCAAAACATTGTTTAATTATAGTTTAACTATCATTCTTCATCATAAATTAATCCTTCGTTCAGCCTAAAATAAACCATAATAATAAGGTTTTATCATTTGCATTTAGCAATGTTTTCCTTGTTGTCAAAACACTTTATGTATTGTGAACCACCTATAATTTTGCACGCAAGCATTTAGAAACCACAACAATCAATGGACAAACCACAAAAGAATTTTAAATGCCAGAAAAAAAAAACTTTTTATTACTTGAAACCTCACAGAGACCTCACAGAGAGTACAGCCGAGGTCTGGCTGAAAAACAGACAGAAAGCTAGAAGTGACAGCGGGCAAAGAAAACAAAACAACTGTCTATCTCCACCCCCCTCTCTTTCATTTAAACCACTTGGACTTTGCAAACTTTCCCACTTCCTCCATCACATCATAGTTTTAAAAAACACAGACACCAAAAACAACAACCATCTCAGAGCACTACAATACCACATAGGACTGACTCTGGCTAAACCCCGCCCCCCTCCCACCCATCAATAACCAATCGAATACTAACACAGTAACCATCTCCCCTTCTCAAAGTAACCGCACCGGAACTCGTTTGAAGGAACGGACTTCCTCTGGTTGGCAAAATCTCTTCACTTTAACACAAATCTGAGGGTTTTTCCAAAAGTGGGTCGGCTCGGGACGTTGTCCCTTTAGCCCGGTAATACTTCATGCTTAGCAGACGTCTGGATCTGTATTCATTTACACAGCGAGTGTGACGATGGTCCGATAAAAACCTTTCCAAGAGTCTAATGGGTTTAAAGTAGCAACACTTTCTGAACTCAACGGCGCCATCAAGTGGCACAACCAAGTATTTCTCCAAAAACAAGACACAAACTATATAATAATAGCAATAATACTCTCCTCTAGCTTCTGATCATTGGACCAGCCAGTAACCGGATGGATCTGAAACACTTCTTTTTCAACATGTCTACAGTTTTAGTTGGCACTGGACTACACTAGCTTCTGTCTGATACTGAAAGATGGTCAACACAATAAAGAAAACAAGGAGAGGATACTTAAGACACACTCAAGATATTCCCTTGCGAGCTTGTCAACAGTGCAATAGTGCAACGCCGGATAAATAAATAATAAATGTAAACAAATGACCGAATTCATAAGCGCAGACCAAAACAGGAGCAGAGTCATCACGCAGATGGGCTGGTGATTCGTTTGCCGTATGTGACCAGAAAGGATGTGGTTGAGGCATGACGTGGTGAAGGGAGGGAAAAGATCTTTTGGTTCCACCAATGAGGTCCCACATGAAGGCACTGATTATCTGTAACTGGTGAATATCGCTGCTGGACTGTGTTTGTTGCACACGGTTTGTCTGCAATCCACAGATGAAGCTTCAGTCCTTAAATATCGGCAGTCGTCTGATCCTGACATACTGATCCAAGTGAGAGAAATTTGTTGCATTGCTTCTGGGACATTTTGTTGTTGTTGTTGTTGTTGTTTTTTTTTGTTACATTCTTGTCTTATTTAGATGGTGACATTCTTGAGTAAAAATCTTCTGATGGGGTAGAGCACCTGGGACAACGGATCTCACACTTGCCCTGCTTTGCATCCCCCCCAAGAAAAAAAAAAAAAACAGCAGTAAAATCAAGGCCGAAATCCAAAAAGAGGAACAAAAATGCGAGCGGTCTCTGAATGGACTGAGGGAAGATACTCACCAACTTCTGTGAGGTTTCTAGACATTTACAAGAGAAAAGAAACAGCAGTTTCCTACTCAACGTGTGACGTCCCTTAAAAGTCCTCTTTTTTTGTCTTTTGTTTTTTTACTACAACAAATACAGTCACACAATACAACATCCTTCTGACCAGGTAAGAAGCTGTAGTAATAGAAGACGAAAAAACCAAAAACAAAAAAGCAATCTGAGCCACAGACATGCCAAAGATGAATTTGAATCTGGGCCTATGGAGGAAAAAAAATAAACAACCAGAGAAGACTGTATGTGTGTGTGTGAGAGAGAGAATGTGTGTGTGTCTGTATGCAAGAATGAGTGTAGGTCTGTTGTGGTGGGAAACAAGAATTCATTTTTTCAGGGGCTGGTAAACAGATGCGTTGGGGTCCAGGCCTGATGGACTGGTGTCCATGAACTTGGAGGAGTAATGGGGTGTGACTGGGGTCATGCTGCCCGTATCTGCAGAATACACCACACTGGGCATGACAGCCATGACCTCTGCTATCTTCTGCTTCAGATCTTTAATCTCCTGGTCTTTCTGCAGAATTTGACCTAAACAAAGAACAAACCCAGACAGAAACAACTAAGTATTTTTACAAGTTTGGGAATGTTTTCAAAAAGATATAAACTACCATTAAAAAAAAAACAAACAAACATTAATATTATGAAATAATAGTAGAATTTAACATAACTATTTTCTATTTTAATACAATTTTAAAATGTCATTTATACAACAAAAACTTCCATCAGACTTTATAATTTACAATATATAATAGAAACAAATATATCTATACAAAAAGAGTGTGATGGAAGACCTTGTGCAATCTCCAGCTGTCTCTTAGCATCTCCGAGGGCAGAGAAGAGGTCCAGCTTAATTCGGGTCTCAGCGCTGAGACTGTTTTCCAGGTGCTGGGTTTTCTCCTGCATCGCTGACAGCGCTGACATCAGAACCTCTGATTCCTTCTCATTTTCCTTATATTTATGTAGCTCCTAGAAACAAGTAACAGAAGGAATAGTCCATTTTTATACTTTTTCTCCATTTACAGAAGAATCAGAAGATTCTGAAAGAGATTCAGAGTCAGTCTCCTCACTTGAACTTTGAGTTCCAGCTCTCTGATTTGATCTTCTTTCACCTTGATGTCAAGCGTAAGTTTCTTACACTCCGATTCCAGCTCAGAAATCCTCCTCCTCAGAGACTCTGTGCACTCACCTCTGACACACACAAATGACACACATTAGTTCGCATACAAAAAGTGTTACATATTCTGCAGTTGTATGGAAAGAAAATAGACTAAAACAGATCTCATGAAAGGGAAGATCTAACTGACAAAAAGAAACATGTTAGAAATTGACAGAATGGATGATGAAGGCAAAGCTATACATAAAAAGTAAAAACATGGCAGAAAATATTACAAAACAGTATAACAAAAAAAGTAAGATCTTTTTTTCCCCACAAGTATTATTTAGCAAGAACACATGAAATGAATTTAAAATGACAATATTAAAAGAATATGAAAAATTTATAGATCAAAAACTGGAGTACTGGCTGCTGAAAATTTTGCTTTGCATTACAAGAATAAATATTATAAAATATAAAAAAAGAAAAGAAAACGGTTTTTTTTTTTTTTAATTGTAATAATTCTTCACAATATATTAATGTTATTACTGCATTTTTAATAAAAAAAAAATGCAGCCCTGGGTGAGCATTAATAAACATGGAAAAATCGTACTGATTCTTCAACTTTTGTATATTATATATTTCATTCTATTCTACAAGGATTCTTTGATAAACAGACATTTTTTAAGAACAGTATTTATTTGAAATATAGATAACACATGAATAAACAATGAACAATGCATTTAATACTCCATTTATTAATCTTTGTTAACGTTAGTTAATTAAAAGTTAATAATAAAACGTTGTTCATTGTTTATTCATGTTAGCTCACAGTGTATTAACTAATGTTAACAAACACAACTTGTGATTTTAATCATGCATTAGTAAATACTGAAATTAACATTAACTTATATTAAAAATTGTAGAAGTATTGTTTATTCGTAGTTCACCTTTACTAATTTTGTCAACTAATATTAACCAATGAACCTTACTGTAAAGTGTTACTGAAAAATTTGTAATAATGAAAGTCTACACTGTCACTTATCAAATTTTATAAATCCATGCTGACTTTGAAAAAGTATATATTTTTTGAGGCATAATTAAATGAAAAGAGATAGAATGGAATGCATAACATATAATGGTCTGGATATTAGCAAATGAAACAATGGAATGATGGAAAGGTGTGTCATGATCACCTGGTTGCCGCAGCGAGAGCGACTGCACGGGCCGCTGTGGCCTCCTCCAGCTTCTTGCGTTTCTTTTCCTCCGCTAACAATTTCTCTGCTGCAGCACGAGCCTCCTGTTCTGCCTTCAGACGCTTCTCCAGCTGCCCCACTGTCTGCTTGTCCTTCTGCTTCGCTTGCACGGCGTTATGAAGTCTGAACAAACCAACAAGAGTTTGCATTAACACAACTACAATCCCTCGCCTGCTCTGCAAACTAAAAGGTGGGATGACTCACTTGTTTTGCAGTAGTTCGTTCTCCTGCCGCAGCTGTCCAAGCTCAGAGCGTATGCTGCGTTCAGAGCTGCCTAGAGAGCCCAGCTGACTGCGCAGATCCTGTTCGGTCTGTCTGCTAGCCTGCAGGTCTGCCTTCAGCTTTTTAACGTCCTGCTCCAGCCTAAAACAGGCAAACATTCACTTCAGGTCAAGATGAGTGATGGTAAACGCGAATCAGGAAAAAAAAAAAAAAAGACTTAAAAGGGTACCAAACTAGACATGATATAAACACCAGTGATGTATAAAAATGCTGTCTAATCACAAAGTAGATATGATATATTTTGAGTTAATTGGTCTGCAAAGTTCTGTTTTACAGCCGTTATGCTAATGTTTTGATAACCATCATGTTTCAATAATATAATTTAATAATAGAAGAACTAACACCATATCTAAATAAGTCTATTTCCTACTACATAGTAAGTGAAAAACAGTATACCAAAAGAGAAGCAAGTCTAAATACACAGCTTTTGAAAAACAGTAAGCTAATATTTCCATCAAGATTTCAAAGTGTGCATCTGATGGGCACTTTAACTATCCCATGAGGTTACAAGTTGTGAATGGTGGCAAAGTGCCTCAGATAATATGTCCAGATTGCATCCATATATAGACACACACCTTCATAAAATGTAGGCCTACCTATTTTGGCAATTACACAAAATTTCAGACATAGCTTGTTACCCTAAAACTGGGTTTCTCAAATCTTGCACTGCAGAGTTTAGCTCCAACCCTGTTAAAACACACTTACCTGTGATTTTCCAATGACCCTTAAGACACTGATTAACAAGCTTGTTTGATTAGGGTTAGAGCTAGAGCTAGCTGCAGTGCATTGAAACAGTGCATAAAGGTCTGAGAAACCCTGCCTTAAAGGTACGGTTACATAGAGCACCTTTATCATGAGCAACTTGAAACTGATGCGAAATCCATGTGGAGAAATTGGGAGGATCGCATGGATTTCGATTTATATGACTCTCGACCTTTAAAATTTGCAAACCGACAGCGTGTCGGTTTCCTAATGCTTTCTATTGAATAAAAACATTACAAAAAATTACTTTTTTTTTTTTGCACTCCCTTTTGAACATTAGAGCTGCCGTTTTAAGATTTTGAGACAGATGATGTATGCAAGTCTAACCTGACGAGCGCTTCGGGTTTGCTCAGCTGATTGTTGGGAATGCAGTTTTCCACAGGGTCTCTGTTTGACGCTGAGTTCTTCCCTCCTCCACACTTCTGTTTCCTGTCCCCCTTGCCCGAGGAAGAGGCAGACGACGAAGGCCCGGAGGAAGATGGCACGCTGCCGTTAGCCGTTCCGTGTCCTCGGGGCGAGGAGCTCCCTCCCCCTCCTCCTCCACTGGCATTTTTGTAATTTTTGTTGGAGTTGGAGGAAGAAGAAGAGGAGGAGGATGAAGAGTGTTCCTCTTTCAGCAGGTTCTCAGTGCTGCCCAGCAGGTCTGAGCTGCTCAGTCTCTTACTGTTCACGTGGTTCTCCATGTACTCCATCTCCTGAGCTTTACTGTCCACTGACGGTAAGATGCTGCTGCTGGTGCTGTTGTGATGGTTCTGGTTGTGGTTGTGTTGCTTTTTGGACTCGTTCTTGCCTCGTTCTTTCTCTCGATATTCCAGCTCTGGTAATGTGTTGGATGAGGATTTTTTACCGCCCGCCGAGCCGTTCTGTGCAACAGCTGGAGAGTCTACATCATGAATGCCTTTAGATGCTGCTGCTGCTGCTGCTGCTGCTTGTGAAAGAAGAAGAGAGACTTAAAAAGAATAGTTTAAACAAAACAGGACTTAAATGTAGGTTGTGCTTCCCTCCTTTTTGGAGCTCGACAACTGTGGTCAAAAAAAGAGCTGTGTAGAAATATGTTTGAGTCAACCATTCTGTTTGGAGGCATTGTGCAAAGTCCTTACCCTCCTCAGCTTCTCTCTCTTGTCTCTGTATGAGCTGTTGTTCTGGAGGTAGCGCCTGTTGCAGCAGCTGCATGTAAAATTCGTTCTCTTTCTGTACTTCCTTCTGTTTCCGAAGACGCATCTTATAACTTACATAACTCTTAAAACCAAAGCCCAGCGTCACCACCGGGTACCCGATACTGTGAACACAGAAAGAAATATGACGTCAATATGATTGGAATTGTTGGGGGGGGGGGCAACAATTATGACACAAATAAGTATTGTTATTTCATATTTTGGCCCAAGTAACCTGCTCTACATTTTCATGGAAAACCTCGAGCCATTGTTTTCTGCACCACTTCAAATGTTTTGGATATGACTGAACACTGACTACAAACATGATAGGTTTGGGTTCGATAGTGTTTAGTCTTCTGATTAGTGATGCTCCAAAATTAAGTTTTAATCAAAATCTTAAAGGAATATTCTGTCATTATTTACTCACCCTCAAGTAGTTGCAAACCTGTATGAATTTCTTAGTTTTGCTGAACACAAAGGAAGATTTATTGGAAAAAGTTTGTAATCAGGCAGTTTTGGTCACCATTGACTTTCATAGTAGGAGAAATAAATACTATGGAAGTTTGCAATCCAAATTAAGCACCCGCAACAATATTTAAATCATTAAACAGCGTCAATAAAGTTAAAACAGTAATATTAAAATTCAGTCATCTCTGTATTAATCTCATAGTTTACACAGGAAAACAGATGAGGTCATAACGGTATTCTATGGGAAACCACCTAACGTGACATTTTGCACTTTGCATTTATATTCTGGCTTCATCTGCTGGCCTGTACAAAACGCACATTATTAATAAGGTGTTTACTGAATTTCACATTTTAAAATCTGCATTTTACTACATTAGTACTTAGTAAAAATAACTGGCGTTCAGAGGAGATAAGCTTTGTTTTGCTTGCCAGGTAGTCATTCCTATACGAGTGTGACGTCACATGAAAACGATCAATTGGTTAACTGAATTCTGTATGCTCTTTAGGGTTACAAGTTCAAAAGTGATAACTCTTGCAATGAGCCTCCACTCATGGAAATTGTGCATGTTTTACACAATTTTCTATTGCTTTCATAATATTTGGTCACAATGAACTGTGTACACAGGGTTGATACACTTACCCGTTTTAGTTTATCCCCAATGTGTGCACGAAATACACACTGACACAGTAAAAGTGCACCATGAGAGATGCGCCAAATAATATTTTACCCTAATATTTTACATTATGGGGCATTGCTACTGCTGATCATAACAAACACATAGTCCCTGGACAATTACTACTGTAATCTCAGCTCCTACACGATCTGCTCACAGCAATACTGAAGCAGGTCACATATTGTCACTTACAGTACTAAAAGCATGACTAACGCCCTCAGAATTTAGAGGAAAGCGGACAAATCAAGCTGAAACTTGCTCACAATCAGTGCCAGTGTCTGACTCATCAATGTAAGCAAGGATTGTGGAAAATGACATACCAGTGTGCTGCAAATGGACGACACAAGTCCACGTGGAAGTGTTTCAAATCTTTAAATCTGATAGCTGCCTCGATATAAACAAAAAGTATCCATAGCGACACAGTGGGGAGGCAGACCCCTCGTTCTGTGGAGAGAGATGTGAGAAGAGAATGGTCAATTCAACATGTGCTTAAACTTCATCTGACAACAGTAACAGCTCAAATCAACCTAAAAACAACCCCACAACGATTCAAGCAAAATGGGTGAATCTGAATCAAGCAAGCGAGTCATTTAAAGCAAATCCCGTTGTTGACATCAAGATCTAGAGCTGCTCAGTCACACGGCAGAAATAACCAAGCTTACAGCTGCAATGTCACAGTGTGTGTGTGTGCATGTTATAAAGAGAGAATACAATATGCTCAACAAAAGCTCAAAGCAGCAGGGGAATGATCCTCTCGTGCTTCAAGATGTCAGTTGTACACATATTAGTAAAATATATATTTAACACTTTATACAGAAAATTCGAGAAGCCAGAGACGGCATTACACAAGTGTGTCTACACCAACCCAGACAGACACTGTGACTGACAAACATGTCAGTTTGAGGTTATCTATACTCAAAGTGTCAAAGCTGCAAGTCACGAATGTTCACAGTATGCTGACCAATCAGCTGTAAGCTTGAGGTTAGACTTTAGTAACAGTTAAACGAAGAAAACTAGATCAGTGATGGAGAACATGTGATACGCTATGAACAACATGAGGCTCTTACCTGTGTGCCAGACGTACTGCACCCACACATATGTGCTGGCTGCAAAGAATAGCCACTGCACTGGGATGAACAGCAGACATATAATATCTGATGTGAATGCCACACACACAAAAAACACTGAGAAAGCCTGCAACACACAGAGAGACACATCAGATCATCACTTGTGCAACTGGCACGACTGTCATTCAACACTCCTCAGTAAAAAATAACTTTAGAGAACTTTTGTGAAACAACTCTTAATAGCACTTCTGAAATTTCATGCACTTTTATCATTCCTTAAGAATTATAATAGGAATAATAACAAGTGTTTCAAAGTAGTGGGTTCATATATATTGCGAATAATACCTAAATACTGATGACTGACATTTTGACCATGACAAAATCTCTTAATCTCAGATAAGACTAGATAAGAGTATAAACCGCAGTTTATGTCCCTCACAGGATTATTGATAACATCAAACCCATAAGATATGTATATTAAAACCAATATACAGATGTATAAATTCATCATACAATATAAAAGCTAAGACATTTTAATGCTTTTTGTAAGAAGCTTCTTATGCTTGCCAAAGCTGCATTTATTCAGGAGAAAATATATTTAAAAAATGTATAGTGTGAAATAGCCCAAATCAAAATAACTATTTTCCTATTATTGTTTTCTATTATATCTGCTTTAGAGCTTATAAGCAGTACATATCACCATGCACTTTAGTAGTATAAAAAAAAAAAAAAATAGAAGCCCAGACATTTTGATAAACATTTGATTTTGTGTTGGGATGACATGAGCGTGAGCTATCAATATCTTTAATTATGTAGAACCATTATCTGGATTATCACTCACACACACACACTCACCAGGCCCTGGTATCTGAAGGAGTCGTAAACACTGCGAATGAAGAGCCAGAAAGGCCAGAGGTACTCGAAGCGGAACTCCAGCACAAAGTCTGCCAGCAGCACCAGAGCCCAGACCACCAGAAACTTCAGGTACAGGAACGTACTGAGAGACAAAGAGAAAGAGATGTTATTCGTACCCAACCAATCATCAAATCAAGATTTCATCTCTATGAATAAAACCCCATGTGGCCTTGAGCCAATGAACATTTAGCGACACGTACAAGCAACTCTATCATGACCTCCAGCATTAAATCGGTTGGACAAGGAAGCATGGGTAGGTGGGGGAGGACTAATCACTGTTTGGCTTTCTCCAATGCAGCGTGTAGTGAATGAAGTGGAGGATTATGTTTTATGTAGGGATGAGAAGAGTCCAAGAGAACATGAGTAAGATGTACTTCCAGATGTAGCAATACAGATAAGGTGTACTCAATATTCCATATATTATGCTGTCAAAGTGAAATTAAGGAACATTGTGAATACTGTGATTTTTTTTGGCCATTAAATGGCCCTAAAGAAAGGCCGATTCTGTGATAATTCATTAATTACAGGAGCTTTAAGACAGCTAAAAATAAATTATAAAAAAAAAATAATAATAATAATAATAATAATAGGCATAAATTAAATACAGCTTAGTGTTTAAATGTAAACATAAATAATAATAATAATAATAATAATAATAATAATAATAAGTAAAGCTAAATAGTAATGATAAAAATCTTATAATTATGTTTAACAGGTAAGATAATGTAAATATTTTAACAAGAGCTAAATAAAAAGTGGTTGGTATTGGTGGTATCAACTAATTTCCATGCATTTTATTAAAAAAAGTAAACAACATTGGGAAGAGAGAAAAAAACAAAACAAAACAAAGTACAGTATTGCAGATCTTTTGTCTTTAATGCTTCTGATTCACCTAATATCATCTTCTACATATTTCTCTATACAGGTGCTGAGGACACTATTAATAATGTTCTGATGACAGAAGTGATTGTGTTAGCACAAGGTTTAAAAAAAATAAAAGAGCAGTCACTGGAACGGTATATCTGGGCTGATGACATACTTGCTCAATTGCACCTCAGTGAGGAAAGCAACATAACAAATCAGATAACAGGTGTTACAAATGCATCTTCAAAGATTATATAAATCAAAATTGACAGTAAATGGATGGATGCATCTGAAAACAAAAACTACGCAACACATATTACACATGAAAACAGAGGCTAAAATACTCTAATGAAAGATTTCAGAAATGTATCTTTTTGGACAAAACCAAGAGCATGTAAATGGATTCATATCTGATTTTACATGAAGCAACAAATGGTCTTTGCATAAACATGTGCTTCATATTTTAGTATCACACAGTTAGGACCAAATCTATTACTTAAGAGATCTAAATGAAATCTGGGTTTCACAGATTGGTGTAAAAAATTATACCAAATGGAACCCCACAGAGATATTTCCCAGATAAAGACTTGAAATCACATGCAACATTATGTCAACATCTTACATGACTGAACATAAGCTCTAGAGTCACTACATTAAAGAGTCAAACATGCTGAACATCAAGCAGAATAGCAAATGACTGATAATGGGTGAAGTCTGGCAACAGTCTGTAATGGCCGAAACCAGTTGCCAGTTATTTACCCACTGTGAGCAAATCGACGTTTAACTGCATCATCCATCTACGATAATAATAACACTTTTACACCAGAAACACTAACAAATGCACATATACAGTGTGCAAAATACAGAACATTCATCATGATATATCTGCAATTATTGGCAGGAATTTGCATTAAGACAAGCATTTAGTTCAATTCATTTTTGAGAATTAGTTCAAGCTGTCAGTGAATCAATTATTACCGTATTTTACCACTGCCATTATGAATTAGCTAGCTTGGCCTTAATGACTGCTTGATTCAAATGATGACTTCTCTGACTGAAGAAAACCACTATTTTTGACCACTTCAGTGAAACGATTTACAACATAATTACCTAGAAGTTGTTACCATTTATAGGCATTTCTAAACAGTTGATTTAAGGTTGCTCTGTGCCAGCTTAAAAGTCTGCATTCAGACGTAATGCAGCATAAAAGCCTGACTAATCGGTTTATCAAACTATATGGCAATATTAATGTTGTTCTGGCTAGTGCAGCAAAATCATGTTAATGTGTGGTTACATTAACGTTAGTTTAACTATTATGATTTTTATTTGTAGTGAACACGTTTAATTTTGATAATTAAAACATATGTAACCGAGTGCA
>JAUCMS010000022.1:16030632-16044770 GCA_032357445.1 Enteromius radiatus | reverse complement strand
TGATTTATTATATATATATATATATATATATATATATTATACATGTTATAAATATTATAAATAAAATTATGCATTTTATTTTTCAGGATTCTTTGAAGAGTACAAAGTTCAAAAGAACAGCATTTATTTGAAATAGTAACTTTTTGTCAAATGTAACGTGCTTTTATTGATTCACTTAATGCATCTTTGCTGAATAAATGTCTTTCTGAAGTGGAGCTGAGATTACTACACTCTATAAACCAAACCCAAAGAACCAGTACTCCTCATTCAAATAAGAGCCATATTGAACTGACCCACATAATTAGCACTTCATTTCAAAAATATGTTTTGGTCTGTCAACTACCCTTTTTTTAAGGCTAGAGGAAAACAGGGCCCGACCTCTAACATGTTCAATATGCTTATTTTATTATAAAGAAAAGAGGGAACCACACATGCAAACTCAAAGGCGTGTGCTTGAGGCTCATGTGTGACATCAAAGTGATATGAACACAGGAATTGAAAGCAAATCAGAAAGAAATGTCTTACTATCATTAAAAATATATTAGCAACACTTATAACAAGCATATGGTCCAGCTATTAGGCCTCTTGCAATCAGGTTTTCCATGTTGCCTTTTGGAACGTTCTTATATATATGTAATATTACAATAGAATATAGTGTATGACTGCACTGGCATGAAGGCATCATTGACGTGCTGCATGGAAAAGTATTTTCCAAAGGTAAGAAGCACAAAATATGCTACTTTTTGTGTTATTTATTTGTGATACAAAACAAAAAGACAGCTTCACATGTAACCTTCAATGAATGGGGTCATATGAATTTGTACGAATTAGCAGGAATTTGCCACCTCATACAAATACGTACGAATTGGTCATGAGGTGTTGGTTTCTGCCGATGTTTTAATTCTGCTCACTTATGAGGTTCCATTTCAGTTTGGATGCTGTCTAAGAAGAGAAAGCAGGACACAGGGAGCTATTATTATGTGATCTGAATATAAGCATATTTTCCTGCAGTTTATAATACATATAAGGCATGAGTAAAAAATAAACCTGTTCAGCACTGTGTTGGAGCAGCATTCATGATGCATGGACTTTAGTGGCAGCTGGTGCTTCTCAAGTCACTTATTAGTGGCTAAATGTACTCGTTTCTTTGCTCATGTAAAAGGTCAAACACCCAACCCCCGATCCTTTATTGTCCTCTCTTCCCGTTTTTCCTGCACTCCTTCACATTGATCCAAAACAGATTCATTTCAGATTCCAGTTACAATACATCTTATTGATCCGCATATCTCCTCTAATTAGCCATTTGAATTTAACACTTGTATGGTGGCGGCCCAGTCACAGAGTAAACCATCCTCAGGAGAGAGCTAGGCTCAATGAATGAGAAAAGACTTTTCTTTTAACCCAGGCTCATTGCCTCTAACCTATATTTGTGCAAAACTTGCCTATACATGCAATGCAGTGTAGTTTCCAGTTGAAATAAACACTAGTGGCTGTAAAACACCAACCACTTTTACTCATTTTCACACAAATGATGATTATGAGGCAGATTATTGGTTACCAAAAGACTTATTTTCACGCGTTCCTTCCACAATACTTTGTTATGCGCTCATGACATGCATTGCCGATTCAGTAAAAGCATTTGCTTTTCTTAAAGGCGTCAAACGATGCTGCTAAAAAGAACATTATTTTGTGTATTTGGTGTAATGCAATGTGTTTATGTGGGTTAAGGTGCAAAAAAACACATTATTTTCCACATACTGTACGTTATTGTTCCTCTCTAAGCCCACCTTCAAGAAATTGGGGGGGGAAAGTCCTAATTATAGGAGAAAAAATCAATTACAGGCTTCCATTAGTTGCTGGTGACCAGCATGTTGTATCAAAACATGGCCACGTTAGCTTTATTAGCCACGGTTGGTGCCGTTCCGCAAGCAGTCAGACCACCCGGTCGACATCCGACCAAAGGAGGACTCTGTAAGGGTCCTCTAGGGTCTCTCCCCACACGTTTGCAGGTTTGGGGTTTTATGAACCTGGAATGACTGTATGTTTGCCAGACCCTAAAGACTCCAATCACTGTCAGCAGAAACAAATGTGCAGGAAGACGTAATGCACGACAAAGTGGCTCTCACACACGCACTAGACGAGTTAGTGAACATCATGGAGCATTTTGCTCTGTCACCAGCTCTAAAGAGGAAGTTCCACTCACAAACACACATGCATGCCCATTACTCTTAGTGTTATTTCACAGAGGACTTAAACCCACAGAAGCACAAACATCCGGGATTAAACACACCACTCTGTGTACTTCAGTGTATGTGTGCATGTGACTGACACACTGAGGCTGATGGGAAAGAAAAACCTTGTCTGGCCTTAAACCACTTTATATAAAATAACAATAGTAAAATAAAAGTCTTATAGGATTGCATTATGTTTTAATAGGTTTCCTATATCAACACTTTAGATTTATATATATTTAAAAAATGTATTGCTTAAATATATAAGCATACATATTTTTTGTAAATGTGCTGTTTTAATAAAGTGGCAAGTATAAATGACATGTATGTTGTTGACATATGGTTACTACATATAAAACAAATAAATATAATTACATATGCACATATGTGCAACTGTTACTATGTATTATTGCAATGCTACTCCTGAAGTAGAGAAATATAATTCATATGTTACATTTCCATATGGGTTGCTGTCCAAGTGGCTGGTTTTTGGCCAGGATAAGCTGGGCCAAACTCTGGACCTAACTTTAGGCCAATAATCAAAAGTGCAACTAGTGCAGGATGAATAAAACTGAAGTGATTATTTTCATTGAAAATCAGTCTGTGTTACATAAATGTTTTGATGTAGATCTAAGACTGGGAAAAAAAACTCTAAAAATGGAAGACATGAATGGTTATTTTTCAGGCCTCAGTGTAGACACACACACACACACACACACACACACATATACATAGTGAGCTGTGTGTCAGGACTGGTTTTGGGGGCGCCACCGTGGTGAGACTGGGCTGTAGCAGTGAATAGTGGCCCACTCAGATTCTCTGTATGGGTGGTCCACAGCGCCTGGACATGAGACACAGACTGAAACACTCACACAACATGGACACAGATAACCAGATTCTAAATTGGTATGGTTGATACACACACCAGAAACTGTGTTAATATTTGTGTGTCTCTGATGCGGCTCTCTCTGTGTGTGTTGGGGGTCAGACACTGAGCGGCTTCAGAAACCTGGAGAAACCTCAGATATTTTTAGCCTAAATTTCTTGCTTCATTTTTTCCCCTCACAGAAACAGGCGACAGTCTAAACAGGGATGTGGAGAAGTTTCCCTTTTTTTTTTCCCTTTCTTTCTTTCAAGCTGTGGCGAGAATGAAAAAATGACGTTATGCAATTTCTTTCTGAGATTTGTGTCAGAGCGACCACAAAAGTTAGCGAAAGGAGATGAAAAATACATAAAGACTTATTTTTTATATATCACAAAAGGTCCTACAATGTACAATGAAAGGGCCTTTCAGAAGATACCCAGGTTGTTTACTGACTGTTAAACAGCAACTGCTTATTTTCCAGTTTATTTGACCTTTTCAGTCACAAAACTAAGAATCTATTATGGATTATAAATAAAATAATCAAATGACTAGTGGGTGTTGTCAGGTCAGGTCAAATCAGGTCAAATCATCCAATTTTCAGAAACTCCTCTGGCTCAAATCTTTGGTTTTGTCAGATTTTTGACAAAGAAAGAATCAGTTGACTGCAAAGTGGCCAACATTTGGCTTCTGACCACTGAAAAAGTGTACAAAAAATGTATAATGTACTCATATTGAGATTCAAATACTGTTGGAATGGAAACATACAAAGACGTAAAAATGAAGATGCCAAAAGGAATGTTTGTAAAGACCCAAAATCTAAAAGGGCATTCAGATATGTTTAAAACTTCTTGAGTTACAGAGATGCAATTGAAATTGAAAATACTGCAAGAAAGATTGCTGAAAATCTATAAATCTATTGTCACACAAATTTGCTGAACAAGAAATCTGCAGCTGCCTTGGCCAATTTATCAGCTGAATGTATTTTTCTGCATTTAGTGAATGAACAAACTGACAAAAAGTACTGTTACTTGGCATAATTACTAAGACAGTAATTGCCTGTTTTAACTTTCAACTTGCAATGAAGACTTATCAGGGTCTTTAAAGTTAGCGTGAAATGTCTGCAGTACATTTTACTTTTGTATGAGCTTTATTTAGACACATTCCTGATTGATACCACATTTAATTACATTTGATTGCTCAAAGCAACTTCCTATTAATTTTTAAACAACCATTTCCTGTCACTGCAGCCCGTTTGTATTGACTATTGTGCTAATTTGCACCCAGTCACTTTGTGTATAATTCTAGCAATCCCTTAGATGTGAATAATGATTATTCGTCTGTAGTGAATGTTTTGTTTTGTCTGACCGAATGCATTTCAAGCTCACTCTGAACTTTAGATATGGCTTAGGTCCCTCCTTCAATCACATTTTAAGGTATACCATTCAAAAACTGTAATTTATTTTAAAAAGTACATAATATTGTTTTGGAGGATTTAATTAAAAACAAATTTCACTTATTAATTGCTTGTACGTTTTTACAAATAATTTGAAATAAATGAAAAGTAACTAAAGATTGGCTAAAGTGCATACATGTATTCGTTTAGCAGGCACTTTTACCTAGTGACTTACAATTGAAGAACACAATAAGTGATTCATCATAAAGATGTAAATAAACACAGGAAGTGCCTGTAATACAAAGCTTCTGGCATTGATCAGATTAGTACAAGCTAGACTGGGAAAGAGTAAAGTATCATCTTGTGACACATAGCCTACTCAAATAATACAATAATTAATATATATATATATATATATATATATTACAGTACTGTGCAAAAGTCTTAGGCCACTAGTATTTTCACCAACAAAAAAATGGTTTTAAGTGGGTTACCTAACCTCTCCTAACCCTCCACACAGAGATCTGATCTGATCATCATCCAGTCTGTCTGGAATGACATGAAGTAGCAGAACAAACCGAGGCAGACTAATTCCAGAAGAACTACTATATAAATTAGTATATAAAAACAGCTGTGGTTGCCGGAATTTGACGGTATAAAAAATACGGTAACAACATTTTAGGTTTTACGGTTTTACAGTTAAATACCGTAATTTCAATAATTGATATAATGTTATTACGTCAATCTATTAAAGCACTGAAATCTATTTTGTAGCTTTGAAATACACTGATAACCACCAAATGCAGGTTGTGATGAGAAAGACACATGATGAACCAAAACCCATCACAAGCAGCTTTTAAATATAAACATTTATACAGTAGAAAGTGCTCAGTGCCATTCACACTAACACTAAAAACCATTATGGTGAGACTCATTTAAGTTAAATATGCAATAAACTTTAATTTAATAACAATACATACATACAACCCCAATTAAGATAACTGAAAACTAAAAGGAAACACAGTTCTTTTTAAAATTTTTAAATTTTTTAAAAACAATGCAGGGAATTCTGGGAATGCATGATTTTATGTACCATTTATGTCTGTTGCCTTAGCAAACACTACTAATAAACAGTTGAACTATTTAGCTCTTTCTCTTCTGATGCTTTTAAAGTGAAAAAACAGTTTTGCAGACTCCAGACTGAACCTTGCGTCTGTTTCTGCCTTGCTAATGTTTGAGTTTATTGATATCAAGCATAATCACGATCCAGGCAGGGACACAGTGTAGACATCTCCACCTGAGTCACTGAAGAGCATTGTGGGTAACCATCTTCTCCATCACCAACCACTCCTGTGCGATCGTTACTGATGCTCAGGTCCAGAGTGAACCCTCTGCTAGCACACACACACTCAACAAACACTCAGTTGTGGTTTACTCGGGCACTTAGTCGTCCTGTGAGCTCCTCTGAGCAGTCATAACTGCCCAACCTGATCTAGTTCTCCATTCCTTCTCTCTCTTTTACAGACTTCCTGTGTTCATCAATCAAGAAAACCAAAGAGAAGTGAGTGGGAATCGTGGCCAGAGACCTTAACCTCAAAAATACAGTAATGCAGAAAGCCTCTTTGCTGGATGTCTCAAGTACCAATGGCACTCCTGTATAAAAAGCAATGGCATCAATAATTAAGCACTGATTAGGTTTAATATTTAATGTTGGCGACATGTAATTTACACGTGCAAACCAGAAATCCGGAGCTGCCGACTGAAATAAACAGCTCTATTTCGGTATGGGTGACCTGAAACCTCAACATGCCTGTGTTCCTGTAACTCTCGCTCCTTCACACACAACATCCCTAAAGATTGGGATTCAAGAGTTGTCCCTTAAAAAATGTCTTCTAGAATTCTTGACAATAAAAGCTATTCAATTGATACTCCCATTGACTCTCTGCTAAAGAAGACTATAACACACTCGTCCCATCGCGAACAGTGAGCTTTCCCCTGATATTTACGTATTTATAGATGTCATGCATCTGGATATATACATAAATATATATGTGTGTGTGACGCATTTATTTGACATATTTTAGTCTGAATTAATTCACAGGAAATTGAAAACGACTCTGCTGAAAAAGCAAATGATATGCTTTTAATCAAGCACATCCGTTGTGCATGCTATGATGACAAGAGATATCATTGCTATTTACTCATAAGAGGATTGGACTGGTGCAATAGATGAATATTCAGAAATCCTTGTTTGTTTTTTTTGTTTAATTTCTCACTTTGATACATTTATAGAAATCTTTTGTAACTGTTTTAATGTCTTCACTGTCACTTTCGGTCAATTGAGTGCATTCTTGATGAATATATACAGTAAATGCATTGCTAAGTCTACAGTGTTCCTTAAATTTGCGAACACTCAACAAGATTTGAAGCAAAACACAGTTTAAAAAGCCCCTAGCTCAGTATTGCTTGAAAAGGGCATTATGTGAATTAACAAACATGTCATTGATTCAGAGTGGAAGTACTAAAACATGGAAATACTTGTACCATCAAACAGAGATACCCAGATGTAAGGGAAGTACATCAGGCCAAGACTGTTAATACAAGTGGAACAAGTTACAAAACGAGCATGATTCCTTTCCATAAATTTGTAGAGATAATGCAAATTTGACAGGCTGAGTTTCTTTTGTTCCTGTTTTTTTTTTCCTGGTACATTTTAGAGCCTTTTGAAATAAAGGCATCACATCTGAAAGAGTTGGTCTTTGCTGAGCATGTCAAGCTGTTAGATGACTATACAATGGATAGTGACTTACACATGAAGAGTTTTGAATTTATTTAAGGGACCCTGCTCCTCTAAGTCGTAAATGAGAATATATTTTTGGTCTTTCAGTGCAGATGCACAAGGTATGATGTCTGGTTATTGCCTGAGACTGAAACAGTCTTACAGTTGAAGGTAACTAAAATGTACACACCTGATTCAGCTCATCAGCTCACTAGTAGGGACTCCAAGAGCAGAAATGGGTGTGCCAGACAAAGGAGAAATGCAAAATGTGCAGTGTTGGGGGGCCTCCAGGAATGTTTGTTGGGAACCATTGCCATAGAAGAACCTTTTTGTCTAAATTGTTCCATAAAGGACCTTTGAACCTTTCTGTTTCACATTCTTTGTGTCAAAGATGTTTCTTCAGATTATAAAAAGGTAAGAAAGAGATGGTTCTTTAAAGAACCTTTCACTAAATAGTTCTTTTGGAACCAAAAATGGTTCTTCAATGGCATCGCTGTGCTACATTTGAAATAAACTACAAAGGGTTCTGAGTTTGACCAAAGGTGAAACCCTCCAAATATTGGAGCTAACTGTGTCCTTTCTGCTTTGCATTTGTGTTGTAAACAACTTTTATACAAGAAACTTTAAAAAGGCCATTGGCAGATTTTTCTGAGATGAGATAAAAAGTTTTAAAATTGTAATGCAACACAAAAGCTATGTTAATACTGGTTGATTGTACGCAGCGTGGCAATGTGGTAACGTAACTATTGATTGATCACTTTCATGTTTGGTATGTTTTCGTTTATAGTTATCCTCAGAAGGGTCTTTTTTTTCTTTAAATCTAATAAAATTTATGTAATGCCATTGAATCAAGATGAATTTTACCTTTTAGTTCAGTTCACCAATTATTTATCTCTTGAGCTGTGTGGGAATGTGTGTTAAAATTATATTAAAGTTTAATTTCTGGTGCTTTCTAATGACCTGGCAGCCAATTAAATGTACTCCAGTTATATATTTTCACACCAAGATTTGATCTTCCATTCCTCTCATTATTTCATATAATTTAATGTCTAAATAACCATTATAGTCAAAAAACATGATGCTGCATGTAACACATGTATATGATGATGATAGGGTTAACATGCTCTGACAACCCTCTAAATAACTGAATTGTTTCTTTAAATGAAAAAAGATGAGTGAAAAAAGACAGGAATTAATAAAGTGTTCCCGGTATTATTTGCGGCGGATGCAATAACAGCCTCTAATTATGGCAAGATGGCCTCAAATATCAAACCTTCCTGAGATTTCTAGAAATCTCTTTCCACAAATAGTAATAATTTCTGCACAATATTTTTCGCTCTGTGTTTAATTTGCGTGACATTTCAGAATTGGATTTTGAGGGAGATAATTAAATCTGAGCAAACAAACAGAAAAAAAAAATCTACTTTTAAGATCTAATTGAATAAAGAATTTAATTCAAAGTGGAATGTCAAAACAAATCCCACCAGATTTTAACATTTTCTAGAGAAAATGCTAGCGGTTCTTGTTTGTGCAAAACTAGCTTTTGTTAGTTCACTGTAGGTGGCTACTTCAGTCCATATGCAAACGAATAAATTACATGCACATTGTTCATCTGATGAGAACTGCAATCTAAAAAGTGTTTGTGCTTTAGAGGCGAACACTAGGGGGCGGGATTGAGTCTGGCTTCGTAAAGCTGCTAGTATATTTTTGTCTCAGTCCAGTATGAAACTGCTCAGTGTCCTGGCAGGACTGCGGAGAGCGCAATACCACCGACAGAGGCCTTGAGGTTTCTTTGTGGCATTATGTAAGTGCTGTTGAGCCTAGTTCAGGCATCATGGATGACTTCCTTACAACGACTGGCATTTATCCACACGCTATTTTACAGTAAGGATTCCCACCTCTAATTCGGCAGTGTAAGGACTGAAAATTGGTGTGCAATGGGAATGAAATGCAAGGAAAAACAGTAAATAGTGAGGGAGACTGGAGGGGAGAGCTGTTGTAGAAGTTGCGGCTTCGTTGGTGATGGGCACCGCTTCAAATTTCTCTCTCGCGCTCCACCCCAAAAGCCACTTTTATGGTGCTGTTTACTAGCTGAAGCTTCCAGAGATCTTTATCACAAAGTCTTTGATAGGCCAGATTTCTTCCACAGTCCATATGCTGTTGGATCTGAGCACCAGACCACAAGAGACAGGGAAACTAACAGTGCTTACAGGACTATGAAACTTCAAATGTGTGTTCAGATGTGCTATGGATATTCTCTACCAAAAATTAATGAGGGGAAGATAGTCGGGGCATAACAAGTCAAGTCAGTCATTTATTCAGCAATGATGCCTTTTACATTTTTAATGTTAAAAAAGGTGAATATTGTATCAAAGAACATGAAAAAATGAGTTCCACTTTATATTAAGTGGCCTTATCTATATGTACTTACATCAAAACAATAAGTACAATCTACTTATTGTGGTCATATTGAATGGAAAATCACGTCTCCTGCTATTGAGGTGGATACAGGTGAGGTTAGGGACAGGTTTGGTGGTATGGGTAGGTTTAAGGGATGTTTAAAGTCCCGTCCACACCAACACTATAAAGATTAAGGCACAGAGAAACTATATCATTGGATCGTTTTTTCCCAACTGATGAATGGTATAAACTTCAGCGAATCAGAATCAATCTTGCCATCGCACACTTAGAATTTAAAGCAGCTGACGCGCTTATAATAAACATTGTGTGGATGGTCATCGTGCTTGGTGTGAACGGGCCTTAAGATGTTAGGGATGGATCAACAGTTCTAAATGTAATTGATACAGATCAGATGTAATCACATGCAGGTATTTAAAAAAATCAAATATCAAATAAAATGTATTTATATAGCATGTTTAAAAACAACCAGTTTTGACCAAAGTTAAAAGACAATGCACATACAATACAATATTTAAGTTCAGGAACATTACAAAACGCCTTAGAGAAAAGATACGTTTTCAAGGCAGACTTAAAAACTGACAAAGTTTGAGATGATCTGATATAGGTTGGAAGGCTATTCCATAAGCTAGGACCTAGCACCTCTATTTTTAAGTCTAGTTCTATGAACATAAAGTAAATCATAGTTACTTGATCTGAAGAATCTAGACTGTGGGGGCAAATGTAACAAATCAGCGAAGTACCATGGGGACTGATTCCGAAGGGCCTTAAAAACAAATAGCAAAATTAAAAAATTCTGCATTTGACCGGCAGCCAATGCAGTGAAATCAAAACCAGTGTAATATGTTCACACTTAACGCTGCAACACATGACTGAGAGGCACCAATATACAGTGAGTTACAATAATCAAGTCGTTATGAAAGCATACACGACAATTTCAAAATTCTTAACAGACAGAAAAGGCTTAACCTTTGCTAGAAGACGAAAGTGGTAAAAGCAAGACTTCACAACAGCAGATATCTGCTTGTCAAATTTAAGGTTGTTCTCAAATAAGACTCCGAACACAATTGGTACTGTATGGTAGCAAAGTGCCCAAATCGAGGTCATGAGTAGTACTGTATGATCATTTGTACCAAACAGAATAATTTCAGTCTTGCTTTCATTAAGAAATTACTAGCTAGCCAGAGTTTTAATTTGTCTAATATAGGCTTCAAGGCAAACCTATTGCCACGTTTTAAAAACAAATATATTTGTGTGTCATCAGCATACAGGTGATAAGATACGCCATATCTAGCTAAAATAGTACCCAAAGGGAGCATATAAAGGTTGAACAATGCCGGGCCAAGAATAGAGCCCTGAGGGACACCAGAACTTAAAAGTATATCAGATGAGGAGTTTGGGCCAAGGCAAACTCCTATTAGTTCAATATGATCAGAACCACTGAAGCACAGTGCCCCGAAGGCCCACACAAGTCTCTAGGTGTGATAAAAGAATATTATGATCTACCAAATCAGAGATAAGGTCTAGCAAGACCAAGGCCGTGGCACAGATTATAGTATATAGTACAAAAAACATGTATGTACTCAATAAGTGCATTGTATTAAATTATTAATTTAAATGTAGATACATATTAGTTAATGGAAAATGTATAATGGTTTCCACAAAAAAATATTTGTTATGCAATATTATATATTGTGCTGGTGCAGAGCAAACAGGAGGTAGATCACATCCACTTCCACCTGCAGTAAAAACTACAACCACTTCCACTTACTGTAACTTCAATCCAAGCCGAAGCTTCGGAGTGTCCTTCATAATCACAAAAATAAACAATAGCATCTGTCCTATGTAAACTCACTGCCTGAGCGAATCTGTGCCACGGCTGACCAGAGCGGATACTGTAATTACACTGTGTTTAGTGGACGTCATTCAATCAAACCGTGGTGACCGAGAGGAACAATAGCAGCAGCACTTAGTTTATGAAGAACCCGAGGCAGCCAAACCAGTCCTGGCACCTTCATCTGCACTACTGACTTCCTGCTTACGGTCACATGACCAGGGTCAACAGGAAGTCAGATCCGAAATATCCGGCGACGGATTGCACTTATGGATGGCAACGTATGGCAAACAACTTGAGGGTTTTTTGAGGATATAGCTTTGGTTTGAATGATAGGCTTTCTAGAAGATTATAGGTTTGGATGTTGTCTCTAAGAGTGAACAGCTTCTTTCTTTGACAGAAACGGTCTGCGGAGAGGAAAGGAGAGGTGGAAACCCAAAGTGACAAGGAATGTGAAAAAGAAGGAAGGAGAGCTTGTAATTCCTGTCGGGCTTCATGCGGTCCAAAAACGGAGACAAAGGTGGTCTGTGGAAGACTGAGCGGTGACCCCACCATTGAAGATCATTTACATAATGGTGTAGACGTTTGGAAGAAAGGTGAAATTTTAGACTTCCATTATAATACAAATAATGAAACCAAGCCTTGTAATTATTGCCTTCCCCACCCATCTAGTTCTGTACAGTTGGAGATAAAAACATGTTTTTTAAGATGAAAAAACTGCTGATTTTCTTTCAGTGTTTAGGAGGTGGAGAAACCTCACAAGCTGTGCTTCCAGAGTACGTTTACACTGGTGTAAAGCATCAGGGCTTGTGGAGACATTAGAGGCCCAGACTAGAAGATCTGTGGTCTACGTCTTTCCCTCTCCCTTTCTCTCTGTTTATGTTCCTTCTTCCCCTTCATGTTCTATCACTATTAGTCTCTCTGTGGTGTTTCCGTGTCAGATTTTCCCTGGTTTTTTCTTTCTTTTCTCTCTTACATACACTCTGATTATATACACTGCTGTTCTAACATTTGGGGTCAAAAAGAAAATAGCATTCTTCTATTTAGCAAGGGTGCACAAAATGCATCAAAAGTGACATTTATATTATTGCAAAAAAAATGTTTATTCCAAGTAAATGCTGTTTTTTTTTTTTTTTAATTTTCTGTTTATCGAAGGACCCTGAAAAAGGATGAATCACGGTTTCTGCAAAAAGATTAAGCAGCAGAACTGCTTAAAAAATTGATAGTAATAAAAATCTTTCTTAAGCAGTAAATTGCCATATTTAAGTAATTTCTTGTGACACAGAAGACTGGAGTGATGATGCTGAAAAAACTGCTTTGCTTTACAGGAATAATTATATAATTATAAATTAATATTTGGTAACACTTCATTTTGATAATCCACTTTAGACATTCTAATAACAGTAGGTAACTAGCAGTCGTTAGAGTATTAGTAAACTGTCTGCTAAATATCTTCTCTCCACAACATACTACATACTGACTATCAGAAACTTATTCTACTAACTCTAAACTTACGCTAACAGTCTACTCTGTGAGTTAGTAGACATGTATATGTGAATTAATAAGAATTAGTTGACATGTAGTTATATACAGTAGTTGCTTATAGTTGGTAGAATGTCTAAAATGAACTATCAAAAGTGTAACCAAATTTTGCTGTTTTTACTGTAGTTTTAAACAAATAAATGCAGCCTTGGTCCACAGAAGAGACTTTTTAAAGAGAGTGTATATTATTAATTGTGATAAACTACATCATTATACAAATGCTGCTTATAGTACTTGACTCATATTGAATATGGAACTTTCCTTACATTTGTTGGATCTGTATGTTGAAAATGTCAATTTAAGCTCTCAGCACAGAAAAGATGGCTTGTGACAGATTTGCTCTTGAGGTGTCTTGATCATCAGCAGCCTGAGAAAGAGAAGGTGAGTATCTGTGAAGCTTAAAGGTTCAAAGGTCAGGCGTTCTTATGCTGTAACAGTACAAACTACAAACTCTGTTTCTATTCTGGTTTGCAGTTCCAAGTAGTGCTAGATGTGTATTTCAAATATTCACTTTATATTTGTGATATATAGTGAAACAACATCATGTTGTATCAATATTAATTAATAATATTTTTTCTTATCTTACTTTGTATTTAAACAAAGTTTGCTCAGTTTTATGACCTTTGAATATAAAGCAGCACACTTGCATTTATTTTACAATGGATTTGGTAAAATTGATGTGATTAAGTGAAGTGAATCTCTTAGCACTCACAAATGTCTCAAAAACATATCTGCATGATATTTTCATAACATAAAATGTTTTGTCTCTCCTCTGTCTGTTCACCTTCATCTGTCTCTTCTGAAATACAAGAATAATACTTTTAAAGACCAGAACTAAAACGGAACCGTATATAATTTTATAATTCCTCACAAAAAAAGAAGAAAGTGTCTTTCCCTCGGTGCACGTATACACATCTGGAGAGAATTGTCTGGCGTTTGTTCTTCTCTCTTGTGTTATTGGCAGGGATCTGACCGGAGCGTGCTCTCATATTCCCAGTGTAACACTTTAGAATGGAAATATTTAACTTACTATCCACCCTGTATAAACAGCTTCTTCTCCTCACAGCACTCCTGCC
>JAUCMS010000022.1:15991356-16013542 GCA_032357445.1 Enteromius radiatus | reverse complement strand
CATCCTATGGTTTACGTCATGCAGATAACACATTATTTATATATATATATATATATATATATATATATATATATATAAATTATTAATAGTTAAATAGTGCTCACAATTGAGTAGAACTGAATTTGGTGTTACAGCCAGTCTCAGCAAAGTTTCTAGCAAACCTGTGTGAAGGACTTGAGATGTTCTAATTAACAGTCTGATGGATTATATCCAGACGGTATCAGCATTCATGTCAGATTTTAAGATAAAAAAGAGATAGATGCCTGAGAGAACTGCAACACATAAATATTTAGAAAACAAAAAGGTTCCATGGGAACAGAAGACCTCATGATGTTCCTTTGGAATTACTTGCTAATATGTATGCTTCACAATGACATCCAGTATTTGCAAGCTGAATCTCCAAAGTTAGTTTTAGTTATACACACACATACTGTATATATGCTGGGTTACAAACAAATCCATGAAATATGGACAAACCCAGCAATTGGGCTGTTTACTAACCAGAAGGTTGGGTTAAATGCTGAAAAGAGAAGAACCCAGTCTCTGGTTTTTCTCATATTTTATCCAGTGTGGAGATGTATTTAACCCAGCACACACACATATATATGTGTGTGTGTGAAAATAATATGTATAAGTTGCAGTATGTTGTACTGCGTAGATAATTATGCTTTTTTTGCTGCTTGAACAAGCATTTTTATAAAGTCAATAAAAGCTTCACCTTGACATTCTCTGTGTGTTTCTCCTTTGCAGAACTCTGGACTGCAGCTCATTAAAAATAGACAGAGCATTTAGAGAGAGTTAAAGTCCTAATGTAAAATCTTTACCAGTGACTTAAGTACAGCGCTGAGATCTGTTTCTGCTGAGCGTGCTGAATAATAAACTCAACGTCTACTGTGCGCTGAGTTACTGCAGCCATGTCTGCATGGGGCTTTTATTTAATCGCTTTGTTTTTGTCTCATTAAAAGTCCATCAGTTTTCTCAGGAAGAAAACAATAATTATGTTGTCTTGACAGAGATACTGTTAATGTACAAACTCGGCACGATCCTTCAGCCTGTTTTCCATTAGTACAACTTGTTGAAATTTTCACATTGTACTGCTAATGAACGGATTCATTATTATTATTATTTTAAATAAATGCTGTTTTTTTGGTAGCTTTATATTAAGCAGCACAACTGTTTTTAACATATAATGATACCAATTGCTGCAAATCAGCCTATTAGAATGATTTCTGAAGGATCATGTGACACTGAAGACTAGAGTTATAATGCAGAAAATTCAGATTTGCATCACAGGAATAAATTACATAAAACAGTTAACAGTTATTAAAATTGTAGTGTTTTTCTCAATGTTATTGTTTTTTGCTGCATTTTTGCATTTTTACAAGACATTGTTAACATCTTTCATATATATATATATATATATATATATATATATATTGTTATACAAATCTAGTATTGATCCATTTCTAGTTCTGCTTAGTGTTTGACTAATTCTGTGTTTACTTGCATACAGTTTAACGTCATTTTTGCAGGCTTTGACTGACTAACCCATTCTCTCCCTCCCTCTCTATGGTCTGTCTCCAGCGACTTTTCAGTAATCCAGAGCGTGAATGTGAAAAGCGTCGCTGATAGGCAGCCGCACAATACCACTAACGCGTTAAAATGACTTCCAGATGTCTCCAACTCCTGATCAAGAGGAGGAAGAGTAGGGGGGAAACCAGAAGAGTACAGGAAACCAAAGCAAAATAAATGATTTGCAAATGTAGCGTGGGGTGGGGGAGACTGACGGACGGCTAGAACCGGCGGTCTGGTGCTGGTTAGATGTGGTGCTGGCTCCGGGTGGGCTGCTGTGGGTGACAGTGATGGAGGAGGTGTGAGAGAACGCCTGGTGCGATCGGTCTGACACCTGTGCCAGTGCTCGTATCGCCTCTCAGAACCCACTCACAGATCGGACGTCCCATGAGAACAGCGAACTACAAGAACAGACCGAGGTACTCATGATGACCCTTTGTTTCAGCTCGCACTCTTGAACATACAGGTCCTAAAACAAGATTTTCATGGCAGTGTCAGAAGAACTGTTTGAGTTTCCCTAAAAAACTGGTCACACTTTATTGTATATTAGGTGACCTTAACTACTATTAGAAAATAAACACAATGTATTTATTGTGGTCATATTCTTTTTGAAAACACTTTTACTGCTAACGAGGTGGGATATGGGTAAGGTTAGGCACAGGTTTGGTGGTATGGGTTGGTCAAATTAAGGTGTAAGGGGTGGGTTGACAGTGTAATTATAAACGTAATTACAGAAATTAATTACAAATGTAATTACATATAAATATTTAAAAAAAAAAATAAGCACAATGTATAAACATGTATGTACATAAAAAGTGCATTCTACCAAATGATTAATTGAAGTAAGTACATAGTAGTAGCCAGCTAATATTAAGTGGGACCAAAAAATGCTTTTCTTATGCTTTTCTAAATAAAGGCTCCAAAAAGGGTATTTATCACAGTGATGCCATACAAGAATTATTTTTGGTTCGCTAAATAACTTTATTTTTATTTTTTTACATTTTAACCATTTTGAAAACCTAAAGAACCTTTTTTTCATAGTAAAAAAACATTTTGTGTTATTAAAACGTTTCAAATGTAATGTTTTTAATGGAACCATCAATGTCCCAAATGGGGATTTTTGCAATGATGCAAAAGATGAACCTTTCAAATAAAGGATCCAACACAGGTTTTAGAACCTGTTTTGGTTCTTCAAAGAACCTTTAAACAGTTCTTGATAATTCTTCTTTAAACAGATCTCGATCTAGAAGAACATTCTAGTATCTGATGAACCTTTTTCCACTAAGAACCTTTTGTGGAATGGAAAGCTTTCATGGATGATAAAGGTTCTTGATGCCAAAAAAAGCTAATTTTTAAGAGTGTACAAATGATCATTAGTGCATTTATAGTGCAGTCAAATCAAATGGAATTATAAAACAAGGGCATACTCTTTTCCTTCTTACAGATTTTGGCTGTGACTGTCCAATGCTTACAAATCCTTCAGTTTGTCCTACAGTACATGAGTTCATAATTTGTTTCTGGGAAAAAAAAGTTGACTGCAGGCAGTGAAAATATCAATCCCACTCTCTGACCGAGTGTAAGACAAATATGAATGCATAATTTGCATTTTGATGGTGAATTTTGAGCACAATCGGTCTACCTTATATTTTATCAGCATTTTTTGCAGTTGTGTCTAAATGTATTATAAATACATTACATTGGAGGGCCTTAATTTGGTGTTTTGATTATACAGTATACAGAATATACTGAATCTCAGCCTTGACCAAATCTGAAATCAGCTACACTGGAAGTGGTTTTTCTGTAATATTGCATGGAGAATTTGCATGAAGAACATTTTTCTCAGTAAAGTACTGCACTGTACTCTGTACTGCCAACAACACAAGCATATGATAGATGTTGACAGCAAATATTTTTTGGTGTTAGTGAGCGTTTTATAGGTGTGGAATCTAATCAAGTGTTAACCTTCAGCTCAATGACCTCTCATGGGAAAATAGATAGAGAGAAGATGAGGAGGGAGCAGCATGAGAAATGTGCGGAGAGTAAAATAAAGGAGGAAAAGAGGACACTAAACATTACACCACAAAGCTTTTGGACTTTAATTTTTTTGTGTATTTATTGGTTTAACATGTATAAAGCTTTCATTCTTACAAGGATACTTACAATTTAAAAGTGACAGGAAAAGTGGACTTTCTGTTTCTGTTTATTAAATACTGCTGGGGAAATAATGTATCATTATTTTCAGCATTGATGATAATAATAAAAAAGCAGCAAATCAGCATATTAGAATGATTTCTGAAGGATAATGTGACACTGAAGACTGGAATATCAATGCTAAAAAATTCAGCTTTTTATCAAAGAAATAAATTACATTTTAAAATATATTAAAACGTGCAGAAAACAGTGTAAACTTTTACATTTTAATAATAAATGCTGTTATTACTCTATTTCTAATCACATAAATGTCAAAAGCTTTATTGAGCAGTAACTAACTTCAGCTCTTTAATTACATCTTAATTTAATTTTCTTGCCATTTGTGTAAACAGTAAAAGTGCTTGAGCTCGACCAGGGCAGATTTCCTTAAATTACAACAAAATGATGTTAATTATATGTACAGAGTTCAAAACTAACATGTTTTTATTATTAATATTATTAATTAATATTTTGTTCTTTAAGTTTCTTTCTATCTATTTAAGTATCTAATGTATGTCTTTTTCTGTCTTCTGGCTTTACCGTTTTCTCTTTTTGTCTCTCTCTTCAGGCTCAGAAAGTGAGTCAATTATAGGGCTATAAAGGTCTCTTTAGCCCAGAGACGGGCCGCCCGTGTCGGGGGAAGCTGAAAGCTAACGTGATTACCGGGTAAGTTTATAAGCTGTAAGTGCTGAGATGAAGTGAATGCTCTCTCAGAGGAGACAAACAGAAAGATAAACTCTCTTATTCTCTTTCAGAGTGGAACAACTAGCAGCACACAGGAGACACACAGGAAAACTGTATACATGCCTCTGGAGGTTAGCATTGACGGATCCGTGTCCTGATTACATCCTTTTTTGGGGTAATATAAAGCCTGGAGAGATGACGTTTATTTAAAATCATTTGAAAAAGTAATTAGCCAGGCTATCCGTACCAAACTTCTCAAAAATGTAACTAGATAAGCTATGCTTTAGAAAATGGTATTCTGCCCAAACTGTAAACAAATTCTGTAGAAATTACAGTATTACTGGCAGCTGGTTGCTGGTAACTTACTGTAGATTATTTTTTTTTATTTCATAAAGCTAAATGCACAGTTGGGGGAGTGCTTGCCCAGAACAGAACCACAGCCAATCCAAACTGTGTGCCAATTGTCTATCTCTTTGACAATATTGGTCCTGACTGAAATATACATCTACAGTAAGTTACCAGCAAGCAGCTGCATAATTACAGCAAATCTTTTTACAATGCAGGGCCTCCAAAAAAGCACCATAAAAATACACAATAGTATAATAAATAAAGTAAGACAATTCATTCACTAATATACAGTGAGTACGGAAAGTATTCAGACCCCCTTAAATTTTTCACTCTTTGTTATATTGCAGCCATTTGCTAAAATAATTTAAGTTCTTTTTTCCCCCTCATTAATGTACACACAGCACCCCATATTGACAGAAAAACAAAGAATTGTTTTTTTTTTCAGATTTATGAAAAAAGAAAAACTGAAATATCACATAAGTAGTCAGACCCTTTGCTGTGTCACTCATATATTTAGCTCAGGTGCTGTCCATTTCTTCTGATCATCCTTGAGATGGTTCTACACCTTCATTTGAGGCCAGCTGGGTTTCATTTTACTGATTGCACTAGATTAGGAAAGCCACACACCTGTCTATATAAGACCTTACAGCTCACAATGCAATGCAGAGCAAATGAGAATCATGAGGTCAAAGGAACTGCCTGAAGAGCTCAGAGACAGAATTGTGGAAAGGCACAGATCTGGCCAAGGTAAAAAAAAAAAAAAAAGTTCTGCTGCACTTAAGGTTCCTAAGAGCACAGTGGTTTCCATAATCCTTAAATGGAAGATGTTTGGGACGACCAGAACCCTTCCTAGAGCTGGCCGTCCGTCCAAACTGAGCTATCAGGGGAGAAGAGCCTTGGTGAGAGAGGTATAGAAGAACACAAAGATCACTGTGGCTGAGCTCCAGAGATGCAGTTGGGAGATGGGAGAAAGTTGTAGGAAGTCAACCATCACTGCAGCCCTCCACCGGTCGGGGCTTTATGGCAGAGTGGCCCGATGGAAACCTCTCCTCAGTGCAAGACACATGAAAGCCCACAGGGATTTGCTAAAAAAACCCGAATAGACTCCAAGATGGTGAGAAACAAGATTTTCTGGTCTGATGAGACCAAGATTGAACTTTTTGGCCTTTTATTCTAAGTGGTATGTGTGGAGAAAACCAGGCACTGCTCATCACCTCCAATACAGTCCCAACAGTGAAGCAGGGTGGTGGCAGCATCATGCTGTGGGGGTGTTTTTCAGCTGCAGGGACAGGACAACTGGTTGCAATTGAGGGAAAGATGAATGCGGCCAAGTACAGGGATATCCTGGACCAAAACCTTCTCCAGAAGGTTTACCTTTCAGCAAGACAATGACCCTAAGCACACAGCTAAAATAACGAAGGAGTGGCTTTACAACAGCTCTATGACTGTTCTTGAATGGCCCTGCCAAAGCCCTGACTTAAACCCAATTGAGCATCTCTGGGGAGACCTAAAAATGGCTGTCCACCAACGTTTACTATCCAACCTGAAAGAACTGAAGAGGCTCTGTAAGGAGGAATGGCAGAGGATCCCCAAATCCAGGTGTGAAAAACTTGTTGCATTTTTCCCAAAAAGTCTCTTTGTAACATACTCTCAGAGACATTCAGATCCATTTGCAAGCTTTAATGTGCTTAGTCAAACAGGCAGAGTCAAATCCACAGCAGACGGGGTTATCAGAGGAGAGACTTAAATCATGGTCGAATAAACAGGCAAAAGGGTCAGGGCAGGCAGCAGAGATCGTAACGAGAATAACAGTCCAAAGGTAATACACAACGAAATCAAACACAGAAAAAACGCTCAGAGATGACACACTAGGCAATCAAAACTTAGCGAAGTTCCTACTGCGATGCCAGTCTATTTATAGTGGAAATAATGCGCTACACCTGTGAGAAATCAGTCCATGTACGTGGGTCAAAAGTGTCCAGGTGGGAACGTTAAAACTCGGGTGAAGGTTCCCGCTGATGACGGGCGGAGAAAGCCACAGAGGTGCGGCTCGTGACAGAGCCCCTCCCCTGCGAGCGGCCCCTGAAGCGATCAATCTGACGGCGCTGAGGTCTTCCTCAAGGCCTGGGTGCAGGTTTCTCCGGATGACCCCGGTGAAATGTCTTGGTAAGAGAGGGATTGAGTACATTGTGTGCATTGATCCAGGACCTCTCTTCCGGGCCATAGCCCTCCCAGTCAATCAAGTACTGGAGGATTCTGCCCCGGCGCCTGCAGTCCAAGATCTTGCGTACTGGATAAACCTCCTCTCCGTCCTGGTCCCTCTCTGCTTTTAATTCTTGAAACACTCTCTCACTCTCTGAAGTCCAATGAAGACACTTTTCAGACCCTTGTTTGTCATGGAAGTCAGCGGTGCGGCCACTTGGCTAAATTTTCTAATGAATGTTCTATAGAAGTTAGCAAATCGAAGGAAGCCTTGCAACTGCTTTATGGTTTGACTTAACTCCTTAATGGTTTGTGCTTTAGGCCCGTTTAGCACTGAGGTTACCGTCTTCTCATCCATAGTTACGCCCTCTGTACTGATGATGTAGCCCAGGAACGGGATCAAGGTTTGATGAAATTCATACTTGGGGAGTTTGACATAAAGTTTGTGTTCTATCAAATGTTTCAAGACTGATCTGACATGTTTGACGTGTTTTTCAAAGTCCTCAGAATAGTTCAGTATGTTACCCATGTAGACAATTAAGTACTGGTTAAGCATATCTCTGAAAACCTCACTGACCAGAGACTAAAACACTTCTGGACTGTTAGAAATGCCAAAGGGCGTGACCAGATACTCGTAGTTGCCGTTCGGGGTCGAGAAGGCTGTCCTCCATTCATCTCCCTCTTGAATCCTGATCAGATTATAGGCACTCTGCAAATCTAACTTGGTGAAAAACTTTGCTGACCTAAGATGTTCCTGGTTCTAGTAGTAATGGGTATCTGTATTTGACCGTGATCTCGTTGAGAGCTCTGTAATCGATGCAAGGCCTCAACGCAAGGCCTTCCGCCATAGGGGAAACACCATTCCTTGTGGTGGAGCGGTTCCGGGGAGCCGCTCAATCGCATAGTCGAAGGATCGATGAGGTGGAAGTTGGGTCACTTTCTCTTTACTGAAAGTGACATGTAGATCTTGGTACTGCGCTGGAAGGTGTTCAAGAAGCAGACTTTTGGGTTGAGATGGCCTTGGATCATAGGAGGGTCTCGCAGGAGTCGAGAGACAGTGAGTCTTACAGTTGGCCGACTACCGGATGATATCCTTCCAGGAGATAACAGGGTCATGAAGTTTGAGCCAGGGTAGACCGAGGATGAGAGGGTGATCTGATGAGTGTATGACATACAGCTGAATAGTATCAAAGTGAAGAGAGCTGATCTGTAGGGAGAGATCCTCGGTCAGGGAATGGATCCTTCCGGATCCCAGAGGTCGAACATCTAGGGCTGCCACCTCCACGTGAGTGTCACATGAAATGAGAGAGATATTGTGTCTTTTAGTGAAACTTTCGTCAATAAAGTTGCCTGTGGCGCCAGAGTCAATAAATGCTGTAGCATCAATCTTACGATCCGTCATTAATATAGTGACATCAATGGTTAAAGCAGAGTTGCGAGGGAAAACACTCACCCGTGAAGAAGCTGCGCCGCGTGGAGACCGGTTTTGCCTCCTCCTTTCACATTCCTCCTCGTTCAGGTGAGTAAAACCGATTTGCATAGGTTCTACTTCAGAGTAGCTGGGCATAGAGAGTGGTAGATGTGAAGAACGGCATCCTCGCCGTGATCGTAGGAGATTATCAATGGTGATGGCCAGCTCAATATACTGCTCCAACGATTTCCCCTCGTTGCGGCATGCCAGCTCTGCTTGAAGTTCGTCCCGGAGGCCACAACGGTACATTACTTTTAACAGACATTGCAACAGGAAACCCTTGCATTTACTAGGTGAGCCCTCATATCTGTCCAGCAGAGCAAGGCGCATCTGGTTGGGTACTGACGGAGCGGGAACAGCGGCGGCTGCTGCATTAGTGCTTGCGCGGTAGCGGTGGTCAAGGCCTGCATGCATCGCACCAACGTTAAAACTCGGGTGAAGGTTCCTGCTGATGACGATCTGAGAGAGCCACAGAGGTGCGGCTAGTGACACTCATGGCTGTATTATATCGAAAGGGTGCTTCTACTAAATACTGAGCAAAGGGTCTGATTACTTAGGACCAATTCTGTGTTTTTCTATCAATATGGGGTGCTGTTTATTTATTAAAATTATTTAAGTTCTTTTTTTTTCCTCATTAATGTAAACATATTAATGAGGAAAAAAAAGAACTTAAATAATTTTAGCAAATGGCTGCAATATAACAAAGAGTGAAAAATTTAAGGGGGTCTAAATACTTTCCATACCCACTGTATATACAGTATATATATATATATATATATATATATATATATATATGTTATTTCTGTAGCTATTTGTGTGGGAAACAGAATAATTAACAAAAATAAGTGAGTTTATGAATAAACTAGAAAAAAAATCTGTTAATGAGGTATGAAAAATATTGTTTTCAGTTTGAACACAAAAGTTGTTAGTAACAAGTGTGTGTTTATTGTTTTTCTATACTATGGAAGGCTAAAGGGCAACTATTTGGTTACCCACATTCTTCAAAACATCTTATGTGTTCAACGGAAGACACACACTCTCACAAGTTTGAGCTTTTCAACTTGAGGGTTGAGTTCTGGGTGAACTCAAGTTTTTATATATTTGTACTGGGGAGAATAATTTTTTTTATTAAATACATATACATTATTAAATGTATTAAAACAATTTTATTAATATTTCCTTTAAAGTACGCTATAGTGTATGTAATGCAGTACAGCAAGTAAGTATATGCTGTGCTTTCCTTCAATGACCCCTTTAGATTTTCACTAAATGCATTTTATTTCACCCAGCGGTGAAATCACACATATCTGAGGAGAACCACTGACTAAAAATATCTCCTCTCCACAAATGGAACACCATTCACACACACTTCTGAACAGCCCATACTGTACACGTGTGAGTGAACACACACTTACACAGCTCCGCCCCGGGTTCAGTTTGCCCTCAGTTCTCCTGATCTCCGGCCAATGTCCTGCCAGCATTCTGGGTGGTCCCATTCCTGTGGTTCTGGCAACTCATCTGTTCACCGAGCCAGAATATTACAAGCACACCCATTTACTTGTCCACATGACAGAGTGAGGTTAAATGACTAGATCATGAATGCTAGCGACCCTTCTATCCAGTGGTCTCATATGCAGTACACGTACACATTGTGAACGGCCATTGTACGGCTTGAGAAGACTTCAAATATAGCTCCCTAGAACCGGTGACGTTTATGGTTGCATTTTGGAGGTTAACAGTGAAAAGCATTGTCCATTTGCACTGTCCAAGTTGAGCTTCTGGTAATTTGGGTAAATTCCTCTGAAGCAAACCAGAATCACAATTCATTTAGTGGCAAAGATGTTGACACATTTCTGCCCAGGGTTGTTTATGAATACTTGTCATGCATTTTTATATGCAAAAATGTGAAATACTGTAAATTATTATAAGGCATATTTATGTAAAGTATATATATATATATATATATATATATATATATATATATATATTATTATGTGCCCGAATAAGGATTTTCATAGTCAAATCGGAATCTTTGAATCTTGCTGATATTCGACTGATAGTCAAATCATGTTTGGGGGTGCAGGGAAAAATCCATTACCAAGAGTCAAGTCAGACATTCACACAGGGAAAATGTGTCATGTATGCCTCGCAGATTAGGATGATTCAATTTCTACTGAGGGGGAACAAACTTTAATATTTATTTAAAGCATCTTTTCTTTTCAGATTCTTGTTTACAGCATTATTTTAATAGGTTGTATACTAACTTACAGGGAGAAAACCGGTAGTAAGTGAAATCAGACACTGAGCACCTCAAAATGGAATTATCATAACACCCTGTGAATCAGTCTCCTCCTATCGAACAAAGCATTGAATCGTAGGCTATTCTGGGTCACCCACAATCAGTTTTTTTCATGTAATTCTGTAAAATTACAAAAAAATACATATATTTTTTAATATTTTATTTTAAATATTTCTATTTTATATTTTATTTATATGTATTTAATAATATGTGCTTTTTAAAGATTGATGTATACTGTATACTACTGTATTTTCTTTCTATTAAAAATATTTATATAGTATTACGTTAATCAAAATAACCATTGATAATAATGGGAGTTGCCAAAAAACATTATAAAAATGTTTTAAAATATTTATAAAAATATTTTAATGTAGTTTAGTTTTTTAATTAAATTACATTAAATCAATTACATTTAATATTATTTTTTAAATAGAAAAATATGTAATTGTTTTTTTTGTTTAGTTTTTTTGCTGTAATTTATAGAATCCTGTATTCTGTCAATTAAATTAATTACCATGGAGAATAATTGGGGCTAAATTTTATGTTTTTATTTTTTATAGTTAGGTGTAATTGTGTTTACTCCATTAGTCTCAGTCACAAATTAGCCCATTCATTAATGGATGCACAAAAAAATGACAAGCACAGACTGAAATTCATCAGATTTGATGAGACTGGCTGGATGTACAAAGTTGTTTATGAGCTACCAGGATGATACAATGAGCACTTTCCACAGAAAACTGGACCTGATTTAGCAAAAGTTCTCCAGGTTAGTGGCATTAGATCCTTTAAAGGTATTCAGAGCTTTGTTTTGGACATACACATTTTAGATTACAAAATTTCTGCCTTGTTTCAACGCAAATAATCCAACCTGATCTCAAGGCAATTCGTACATATTTTACGAGGTGGCTAATTTGTACAAATTCGTACAACCTCACTCGTACAAATTCATACGATTTCTTCTAAATCTTACATATTTTACGAGTTAGCAATTCCTATGAATTTGTACGAATGACCTAACCTAGGGGTGGCTAAACCTATCTGACACAGGGTTTTAGACCAATTGTGCAAAATCGTACGAGTGAGGTCATACAAATTAGTACGTAATTAGTTATTTATGTTTAAACACATTGCTTTTCATGTCAGTCAGGGGGACTTTTCCCGAGTTCTTGGTTAGAATAAACTGCAAACTGGACATTAATTTATGCTGATAGTCAAACATCTGACCATGTGAGACAGGCTCTGCTGGCCGTGTTTTGAAGACCCAACTTTAGTTATGTGCAGCGACAAAATGACTACAACTTGTTCAGATGAGCTGATACAGCCAGTGTGTGATCTAATGTGTTCAAGTCCTCCTGAGAAGCTCTTATTCACGAAGCAAGTTCAAAAGAGTAACACTTATTTAATCAAATCAGCTTCAATACAAATGCTGCATTTATTACGCCCGCCATATTTTTTCACTGATACACTCAGAAACTCGCTTGGGTCCTTCAGATTCATCTTCCACAAGTTCTTGATATCCAGTACTGAGGCCCGAGTCTCTATTTTATGAGAACAAATCCAGAATAGCATTTCAGCTTAACAAAGCTGCGCAAGACCAGCCAAGAAAGTTAATATATCAGCTGGAAATGACAGCTGACTCACCATTGCATACATTTATCAGCTGATTTTCATAACTTTATAACAGTGTGATTTATATTTCTTTAACACCATACATACTGCACCCATTATTCCTCTCTTAGGATGTGTTTTATGCAGAGGAATTGATTTATGAGTCGGCTGCTCTGTTCTGGACTGAGTTACGTGCAGCAGTTCACCCCACGAACCGCAAAACGCTGTTGCTTTATATCAACAGGTGTTGATGGATCACATAAAAGAGAGATAGAAACAGATTAAAAGGTATGTGTGTGAGCGAGAGAGAGAGAGAGAGAATGAGAAGGACAAACAAAGAGAGAGAGGGAGAGCTCCCATCTGTTCTGCGTTAGCCACTGTTTTTCGCGGGTCAAGGTTTTGCTCTCTGTAAATGTATGTTTGTACAGGTTCATGTCACAATAGCTTGCAGACTAGAAACAGCAGTTTCTCAAACATGCGCAATTGCTCTCCACTCTGTAACCAAAGAGTGATGTTCGCTGCGTCCTCCAGGTCTCCCTTATATGTAAGGCTCGTACCCCCTCGCCAGCTTGGGCTTCCGCTCTTAATGAGATCCAATTGGAGAAGGGCTGCTCTCGTGGCTTTTGATGGCTGTTACATGTGGAAGTGATTGCTGAATCTCGTGCTGCCGACAGTAAGCGTGAGGACCAGAAAACCCCGGGTGTGTCTCAGCAGATCCAGCGTAAGCCGTCCAAGACAGAGCAGTTTGTAACAGAGGCCTCACAGGGGCAGATTCGCTGGAGGTATTTCATTGCAAAGAAACAGTGTTATATATTCAGTACTCACAACGTGGTTTGTCGTGGTACTATGCGCTGGTATTTTAAAGGGTTTGTTCAGGTTGGTTTATGTTTCATGAAAGTTGCCTTTAGCACAGATTGTCATCACTGTGATTCAGAGTAGATAAATTATTTAAAGTATTTTAAATATTTATTGTACTGTTTTAAAGGCTTGAAGGAAAAAAAATTAATTATAATGCAGTATTTAAATTTTTTAAATGTACTTTATGGTAATGAGAATGAACAGGGTTACAGTTATTTTTGTTTATTTAAAAATCCAGACACACTACTGTAGTGATTTGAGATTTTGGGGTAAATGGAGGCTTAATATATAATATAATTATTGAATACAGTTATTTTAATCTAATAAAATATTTTACATCTATATCTATATATATATATATATATATGTGTGTGCTTGTGTCTTACTTTTTGAAATTAAGTCTCACACTGTAAAATATTTCTGTAGAAATTACAGTATTATTCGCAGCTGCTTGCCAGTAACTATAGATTTAATTTTTTGTTATTTACGGGCGACAGTTTGTTCAAAGTTAAATGAACATTAAACATTAGCAAATCTTTGTCCTTACAGACAAAATAAATAAAATAACAGTCTCATGCAAAGCATTTCTGAGAACCAATATCAGAAGAAAACAGAAAAGGTTGATGATGATTTTCCCAGAATGCTTTTTATGAGGCTGCTTTTAATCGTTTTATTCAGTCAAGATAAAAGACTTGTTTTCTTTATCATAGAAATCATTCTAATATGTTGATTTGATGCTTAAACATTTATTACCAATATTCTAAACTGCTTATTTCTGCTTAATATTTTTGTGGAAATTGACTTTTTTCAGGGCTCATTGATTAGAAAGTTATTAACATTACAAACTGTCACTTTTGATCAATTTAATGAGCCCCTTGCTAAATACCAGTAGCTGTTTCTTTACCCAAAACACATTGTATATTGTCCATTATATGGAAGATTTACCTTGATTCAGACCTGTGCTTGTGTCTTTCTCACCCAAACACTTTCTTTTCTCATTCATCTTTTTTTTCCCAAAGAAAATGACGGGAAAGCCCCTGAGAAGCGCCAACAGACCTTCCTCATCATCTGTAAGCCATGTGTATGTGCATTAGAGTTGTGCGTAATAAGCCCTCAGAGGGATCTAATGGATTATAGGCCAAACACTTGAAGACCTGTACAAAGAGCAGGGCCAGAATGACCACCATTGTGTAGTGTCATTAGCCTTGTCTAATGAGGGTTCTGGTGAATAAAGGAGAGCTGGGTGAGTAAATAATGTATTGGTGTTGTTTAGGGGGGATTTCTCTTAGTATATGAACATCCAGGAGCCATAGAGAATGTATTTAACGAGGACACATGACATCATCTCCCCTGAGGAAGGAGAAAGGGCGCCATAAAATCATCTGACTGGTTCAGATGATACAAAACACACTAAATATGAGACAGGTGGAAAATTTAATCAAAGATTTGCTGATTTATTTCCAGATTCCTGTATACTGTACATGCTGTATGAAAGTCAATTCCTGCCATGGAACTAAATTATTCTTCTATTATTATTCTATTCTTATGCAATTCTAGTTTCCAAGTTTTATCTCGCAATTAGGGTTTTTTCCCTAAGAATTCTGAGCTTAAATCTTCAGAATTGCATGAAACAAACTCATAATTCCGAAATATAAACTTGCAATAAAGTCAGAATGGGGACTTTATATTTCAGAAGTAATATAAGGTTGCAATTTGGACTTTTATATATACTAAGATATAAACTCATAATTGTAAGTCCAATTTTGAGAGGAAAAAAACTGATGTGCTCTAGCAATTCTGAATTGTGAGTGTACAGTATATCACACAATTCTGACTTTATATTGCAAAGTTTCTAAACTCGCAATTCTGAGAGAAAAAGTCAAAATTGTCTGATATACTGTACACTCACAATTGTAAATATGCAATTACCATTTTTATAAAAAAAAATTTCAGTGGTGGAAACAGGCTTCTGTATACAATTCTGAATTAATTTCATAATGACATTTTTTCTTAGACTTGTGAGAAAAAATTGTAAGATATAAACAAGAAAAAATTAATTGTGTGAGAAATAATCATGATTACGTTTCTGTCTTTTTTCCATAGTTTCCATAATGCCATCCATGCACTGTAAAAACAAATATTGTAAATAGGACAGAAGTTGTCAAGAAAATGCTATTTCAGTCTTTCAACCTAAACTTTTAGGCTATGTTTAATTCAATATATAACTTGCAGTTTCAGTTGTGATATTTACTGGCATTTGCTGAGTGAAAATAGCTATAAAATAAACCAATTCCAAGCATTAGATACTTTCATCTCACTCATTATTTATTGAAAATCTTTCAATATATTTAAAGAATGACACAAATGACTTAGGGCAGTCATCTGGAGGACGAGTTGCATCATTTCCATAACATCTAGCCGGGATGTGTGCGCTCGGTTAAATAGAACAGAGGCAGATTTTTATTGATATGCCTAATGAAAGAGTGCGGACGGATGGATGGATATATTTCATGCTTTGACGGACTGCCATTCCCGGAGACGAGGCTGAGGATCAGTGTCAGCTGGTGAATAATAGATGTTGTTTATGAGAGTATATATTCAATCTGACCCCAGAGGTTACCGACAGAACTGCAACACAACTCCCGCAGGAGGAGAGAGGGAGAAGGGGAGAGATAGAGAGGGAAAAGTGACAGATGATGTTCGTTCAGGGACACGATGGGTCATTGAGTGAGGAGGGACTCTATGATGAGCCATTAGTGACACGTCTCAGATCGTCTAATACACACACACACACACACAGCTATTAGTGATGTCAAATGTCTCTGTAAACATGCACAAACACAAAGCACTCAGTCATACATTGCAACAACATCACATGTTCTGGTATGACTTGTGAGTGGGTCCATGACAACAGATACATGAGATAATGAAAAGAAAAAAGAAAGAGAAAAAGAAAAAAACAAACTGGTGTAACAATGAAGTAAAAAGTGAAAAAGTCATATCAATATTTTAAATATTTATTTGAATGCATTTGTTTACATCTTAATCTTGATCTTAAAAAGTATTATTTTATACTAATATTGATTATGAATTATAATTTTTTTTATTAAAACGATTTTTTTATATAAGAATCATTAAATGTATGTCATTTTTTGATTCAACAACCTGAACCTTACCACAACCTTTCGTTGTCTTAAAAAAACAAACTCTGACCTTGAATCACATTATATTAAGGTCACTGTGTGATGTCATTTCCTGTTGGTTTCATTGTGAAATGCCAAGCAGCATGGTTACATCACACTTACTTTGATTTGGCAAACAAAGGTTGTTCAGATATTAATATCTTAAAACTAATTTTCCTTTATAATCATTATGAGCTCAGGAAGGTTTATCTGTCACTTCTTTAAAGACATGTTCAAGTCATTGTGCATATGTAACACAATTTTGTTAATATTTGTATTTACTCCTTATTTCATATTAATATGGTACATGGTAAGTTCAGCACAATCATCTATCAGATGCATAATACTGGCTATAACTGATTATACATTCAGCACACAAGATACAGTATGTAAAAGAGTAAACTAAGGTGAATGGAGTGACGGTTCACATGCTGTCAGATCTGAAGCATTGGTTTGATTGGCGTCTGCCAGCAGGTGGAACCCCATGTCCCTGTAACACCTTCCTCTGTCTCTAAGCTTTGTTCTATTTAAGCTTCATCAAGCTTTGTGTCTACACCACACCAACCTCTAGCAGTTATGTAACTGTATAAGTATTTGTGAATTGAAAATTGTGGAGCACCAAAATTCATGCATGCCCATGATGTGCAGAGTCAGACTAAAGCTTGCACTGAGGCAAGGATATTCTGAAAGCTGATGTATCTGTTAGTGTGAGGGCCTTCTTGACTTTTTTTTTTCCTCTGCTAAAATTAAACATTTGCAAATGTGGCAAAAACCCCTTCACAAGCACATATGATGCATCTAATAGAGGACAGGGTTATTTTGCAGTTATAATAATCATAGATAACAAAAGTGTTGTAGGATTTACATCTTTCACTGAGAAATTGCAAAGAAGCAGCAAGTTAAAACACACTTCATTTACTAATGTGTCATTAACTTTCAAAAACCAGGTTTACACTGCAGAGATATCTTATGTCAGTTGTTTCTCCTCGATGTTAAACGAAAATGGAAACTTATCAGATATTTCTCGAGAAATCTCACATGCTTATCTCCAAAATCTCTCAGAATGACAAGTGACAGTTTTATTTTTCGGCTTTTGTCTACTACGCTATACTATCCACATTCCTTTTGAGCTACTTTCTCCATTTGCATCTGTTTTTATTAGGAGCACGTCTATGAAAAACGTCTAAGACATAGTTGATGCTTCGCTGAATCATAACTGAGCGCTCCATTAAGTCTCTTGCGCTCTGGAAGAGCGACCTCTGAGCTATATATCTTCCTCTGAGGATAAATGTATATCAGTTTTTTGTGAGATAAAGTAACATGACCCAGGATTGATAGTGTAAGGGGTGAGCAAATTCATAACACTCTCTGATCTGTTCATGACAGTCATTTCCCTGCCTTCGGCCCTCAAGGGTCCTGCTATCAACTATGAACGCACACTCATCATCATCATCATCTTCATCAGTTAGCTGCTCTAGACAATATGGGTCTGTCTGTCTGATTTGCGGCTTATTTCCAGGAAGCAGAAGTGTGAGAAATTAACGAATCGTTGCTAAATGTTGCTTGTGGTTATGAGCTTTCAAATATGTCTGATAACTATGTGTGACTGGTAATATTAACATGTTTAAAAATGACACAGAATAAGGAACTGTCTGGCTTCTTGGGGGAAACTTAGAAAAAATCAAGATAGAATCAAAAGTGAAAGAGAAACAGGCAGAGGTCAGAAAATAAATGTGTGTGTGTGTGTGTGTACACATTAATGAGGGGTATGTGATCACAGTTTTGGCTTGATTAATAATTCACTTGTCTTGGGACAGTCTCATTGTGAGCACATGCCCATTACAGATGTCACACACCTTGTGTTCATCTCTTTCTCTCTGAGCACTGCTGTAATAGACCAGAGGTCACAGGTTAGCATAGCAAACACATGACCTTTAACACTAATGTGCTCACACACTCTTGAAGCCATTTAGCACTGGTTAGAAATGGGCCCCAGCAGGCGCTCGCTCTCTCAGACACACACATAAAGGCCTACATTTGTCTGTGAACAGAAATGTGTTTCTTATATTGAGTTTAATGGCTTTTGTCTTTAATTGACAGGACAGTGGCAGGATAGAGAAAGCCAGAGAGAGTGATGGGATTTGAGCCTGCATGTTGTGAGCACTTCATACTGGGCCACAATGTTGTATATTCATCCTTAGCGTTTTATACTCTTTGATTGTTTAGTCCAAGATTGAAGAGGTATTTTACATTTTTGATGGTTCAGTTAATTGTTTCGAAGTTTGATATGTTATATGTATTTGCTAATCGTGACATATTGATTTATTTGCATTAATTGGCAGTAATTAAATTTCTCTGTTGCACGGTATCTAATACATTGCAATTTAGTATAACAATTAATCAATAAATAATACTTATTTCATCAATTCGATTTTTTTCCCCATTTATTTAGAAATGTATCTTTATATGTATCTATAATTGATTGTTGTGATTACTGCTATTTAATTTAAAAATATTAATTTATTTCTTTAGAATTTCCTTAGAATGTATTTATATAGATTTTTTTTAATTTTATAACTTTTCAGTGTTTTGGGATTATTGATTTTTATTTATTTGCAGTAATGTTTTGTGACAATAAACATTTATTTACTTAATTTTGTTTAATAAATTCTTTTGTAAAATTGTACATTTCTAATATGCAGTTCAGTAGTGTTTTGTGATTATTGATATATGTTTATTAGAAATACTTTTTATATGTTTATTTATTACTTAAATGTTTTTTTGCATGTCTTTTGTGTAACTGCTACATTTGCAATTTCGTAATTTTGTTATTATTGATATTTAATCAATTAATTAAATCTGTTTATTTGTTTTTAATATTTTTTTGTCTATATCTTGTAATTAAATTTGAATTTAAGTCTATGAAGTAATGTTTTGTAAACAAACGGTGATTTGAATCTTTTTGTAATGCATTCAACAAGTTAATCATAGCAACAAACAAAATGTACTTGATTGTATGACAATTTATCAAATAGTTTTTAATAGATAGCATTTATTAAGTCATGCTAAAACTTTTTCAGTTGAGAAACGTTACTTTTAGTATTGCTATTTGTAAATGCAAATTATTTTTTAGTTTTGAACTCACTTTATTGTTTTATCAGCCAAATATAAACTGTATAATAAACCAAACTGTGACACAATTTTACAATAAACATGCTTACTAATAAACCCCAATTGAATTGGCAAAGCTAAACAGCCACTCTTTGACCTGTGGTTGAGTTGATGGTGACATCTGACCTCTGACTCTAAGAGTTGAAGAAATTTAAATGCACAGCACAGATGATACATTATGTGAAAGTGAATGTGTGAGATAAGGCAGTTATGTATAACTCTCACTCTCAATCTCTTTTCCTCTCCGGGGCCATGAAATGTTACCGTGACATCTGATACCACTTGATTGGGCCGAGGGCTGTCTGACCCACTGCCTGTCAGCAATTACCTCACGTTAAAAAATCCCCCTCGAGTTGCAAATTCAATCAGGCAGGGCTATCATTGCCTGCCCTGTCTCCAAACTACAGAGCTGTAAACCAGATTACAGCGTCGACCTCTCTAAGAATCAGATCTCTTACCCGGTTGATCAATATCTGAATATGTCTACAGGCCCTGGAACTCCAAAATGTCTTCTGGGTTCCTCAGACGGGACAATGAACTCTTTAGATCAGTATGGGAGAAAAAAAGTGATCCAGAGCTCATGATGAACTGCAAAAGACAGGAGAACGAGTTCAGTTGATGGTTCAGAACATCTAAAGCTAGCAAATTATGGGGAAATTGTTCAATGGCTTCTAAAGTTTCTTGTGCTGCTTTTACAGATTTAATTGGGTACATACACAACGTTCATGTAAAATGAATGATGTGTAAATGTGCGTGTTTTTTATATCTCAGGATTTCCTTGGTGCAGTGCATTTGTGGGCAGTGAATGGTCATTTTCGGCATGTTGATGGAGGAAGTGGTCATAATGGCGATCGTAAGACTCTGTGCTAAGTCACAAATGGGATTGACAGGTGTTTTAATATGTGACTGATGTCTACCAAGCATTTCTTGAAAAGAGGGCCATCGGAAATGTTAATAATGTGATAACATCTGTATGTGATAAATGGATGAATGCTTTAGAGTTGAACTATTAATGTAAGTGCATCTGTACAAGCACACACACCCCTATCTATATAATCCATGCTTATAGGTTTTTTATGGCTTGTGTGTGTGTGTGTATTCTTGAAGAGTGTGTGGTCAGCGCTGGACTCAGTGGTTTGGGTTTGACCACGGTGGCTCTCAGCTGTGGGCCTTGTCTATTCTACCTGATAGAAATGGGCATTATCCTTTGTTAAGTGCCCTCTTTGCCTCTGGCCAATAACTCTTAACGTAGCCTGTGGTCACTCTGAGCGATCGGGAGGGTAAAATATTCATCGCTGAGAAGTGGTGGTTTTCCTTTGGCCAGGTCTAAAAGCTTGGACTGGTTTTGTGTCTTTTAACCAGGCCTCTAAACCTCGGTCGCTGAGGGATTGTGCAGTCAGGATAATGATCACTGCAGTCAGCTGTATTAAGAATGATTATAATGATTATTGAAAATCAGCCATGACTGTCAATGCAGTCAGATACAGTACATCACTAGTGATGGGTCATTCATTCTCAGGTTCATCCTATAGATTCTGTACTGGAATTAGCTTGAAAGACTCGGAAGATAAACTAATCAATTCTCTTTCCGACTCATACTGCATTGGTTAAAGCTTATAGGGCCGTCACATGGTGAACAAATGACTCAAACCCGAAAACTCTGGAGATGAACTACTCAATTCTCTTTCTGGCTCATACTGCATTGGTTAAAGCTTATAGGGCTGTCACGTATGTCTAAAACCCACATACTTGTCAGATAGTGAGCTAATCTTAGAATGAAGACCCAGGTAAACAATGACTTAATCTTTTCTGTTCCTCATAGCATTGCAGTTTTGTATTGTTTGTATTAGTATTAGTATTAGTAGTACTGTAGATATATTAGGGAAGTGACACATAACATTTTAATTATGTTTTGCTAAAATGAACAAAATAACGCAAAAAAAAGATTTGTTCATTTTGCTCTCAGAAAGGGAAGATATGCTGCTCTAAAACCTTTCAGTATTTATAGTGTCTTACAAAACATGCAAGCTGCCCATACACCAATGCCATTACACACCCTCATACCATCAGAGATACTGGCTTTTGAACTAGACTCTGACTGAACTAAACTCTGGAAGATCTCCTTCTTCTAAATGTGATTTGAAAGCCTTTTAGCTTTTATTTTATTTCATTTTATTTAGTTGTATAATAACCACTAGGGATGTAACGGTATTGTAAATACCGTCGTACCGCAATAGCAAATTTTTTCAATACTACTGTGGTCGCATTACTCGATAAAACGATAGGTCTTCTGAGAAAAGTTTGCTCAGGCGAATGGAGCGAACGGGAGGTAGCAGGAACAACAAATCCCATCAGCCCAGGCGTGGCCATCATTCTTTGCGGTCTGATGTCGCTACAGATCGGTGTTGATTCAGACTTTTCAGACCCCCTTGGCAACATTTTTCCCTAAAAGCGACTAGCGTACAATTGTAGAGACTTCTTGGACAAACCTCAGCGAGTCTCTGGTTCTGCCACGCAAGCGCGAGCACACCTCTCTCTGCGTCTGTTCTGTTCAGCGAGCGGCTGAGAGGAGCAGGGCTTTCAGTTAAAATAGATATTATG
>JAUCMS010000022.1:15979230-15991256 GCA_032357445.1 Enteromius radiatus | reverse complement strand
TTTTAAATCGGATGTGTGGAAGGTTTAATAATTTTTTGTTATTAAAATTGAAGTTCCTGTTTCAAAGTTTACAGATAAATGGCTAATTTGTATGCCATTGATATTTGTTTAATAAACACTTCTGGCACTTTTTAAGGCTCTTTATTAGTTTTGCTTTTCCTGTAAATGATTCAATAATACTGTATCGTGCCATTCATATCGAGGTATTACCGTACCGTGAAGTTTTGATACCACTACATCCCTTATAATCACTGCAGTAAGTAGTGATGTTTCTTTATTTGACTCATGCAAATCCTTGTTCTGATTATTCCCTGGTCTGTTTCTGTATTGTGCAGTTGAGTCAGTGGTATATTGCCAAACTCACTGGTGTTTATTAATTATCAGAGAGCTTGTGGTTTATGCAGACGTCTGAATATTTAACTTGTTTCATATGTCCGAAGATATTCACCATTCAAATGTCTGGATGCACTTTTACTGATTGTGTGTGTCTTTTGATTTTGAAACATTTTAATTTAAAAGCTCATTCATAAATGCTTGGAATCAGGTTTAAAGACAAATATTTGATTTACTTGCACAGACATTTCTTAGACTAATAAGTTAATGAATGAGGTTTGTTATTATTCTAAAATGTTAGGAATGATAACCAGTGTGAAGGTCTGTCAGTATTTGGTGTGAATCTACACCTTTCACACCTTTCAGCCTACTACGTCAGGAGCAAATACAGAATCCTTCTGATGTGGAACATTCCTGCTAGGCACGTACCACAGATGAGTTTCTTTTACCTGTCATTCTTTTTATATGTCATGCTGCTAAACTCTGATTCATATCTAGATCTGCTTGCAGAGTGCAACACGCTTCAGATTGTCCCCCGACCCCTTTGCGAGTGCGCTGCTCACTCTGGGTTTTTCCAGCACAGAGTGCTGCTAAACCACAGGTCACATGAGAGCATGCTGACCTTTAGAGAGGCCCGCTCAGTGTGTCACTCGACTTGCTGCTGATGGGAACGCAAAGATGAGTGAAAATGGAAATCAATCTGTGTGGTTTGTAGAATTTCAGAAGAATTGGGGCTGTTAATGATAAGTGCAGGTTGGAGTGTGACGTAACAGTATGTGCACTTTGAAAAGGAGGAATGCTTTTGAAAATTTTTATGAAATGTTTTTAAATACAACGTAAACCGTATTTACGCTCAAATCAGATAGCGCATGATGAGTCATTTGATTCAGATCGGGACGTCAGAGCAGGTTCGCGGGATGCTTTTGTAGTACTCCTGAAAATAAGTTTATAAAGATGAATAAAGAAAAATGAAAAATGGAGCGATGCAGAGATGGCTTCTTCAATGGCGCATTTACTCTGAATCAATTTTAAGAAAATATACTTATAAGCTCAGCACATTACAGCATCAACACCTTACAGTATTATTTCCCTGTAATGACTGACTATAAACATGAGTGACTTCAAACACTATTCATCAGTATAGTGGGAATAAGAAAATACAATCAACAGGCTCTTTAACTTTCCCTACGGTTAATATACTGCGAATTAATTAGTAACTGACAAAGTGACATTCAAAACACCGTTTTCTCAAAAACATTTTCAAAATGTACACTTAACCATCAAACGATATCTAACATCGTCATGCGTATTTACCCTTACCAATGAGATGAAAGAATTTGATGATACAAAAATACAGCTAGGTTATTAACCATATGCTAATTTCTAAACACTGTTCAATTCCTAGTATCTGATGTACTCAATTCACTAAAGACATAGACAAGATTAATTCGGATAACCATAATGCAAAACTCAGGCACAAACTGATTAACTTACCTAAACGTGCCAGCATAAGATAGCTCATAAGTTTGCAATGACATCATGAACTTTTATACACACAAATAGCATCGACATACTGACCATTTATCACATAGCCTATAGCGGCTATCGCGCTAATCGCGAGGCACTCATGCTAACCATGTGCTCAAGACTGTTAACCTCGTGGTATTCGATAAATATAGTTTACAAACTGCTTTTTTAACAAACATAAATCATCAATATTGTATTGCACAGTGTTTATACATAAACGGAAGAGTGTTTTGTGCATCTCGCTTTACATTTACCTGAGAAGAGGTTTATGAAGATGAATAAAGAAAAATGATACGATACAGAGATGGCTTCTTCAATGGCGTATTTACTCTGAATGAAGTAAGTTATTACTTAACTTACTATTAGAAATATAACAATTTTATAAAGTAGATTCAAAAGAAAATGTATCACCTAAACACAATGATATTCACACTTTTACAAGTAAAAGTAATTCTGCAGAGGCAGGGACCCTAGTCGACGACCCCCACTACCCCAGCACCCCACCATTAAACAAACCTAAAATATATGTATTCAAATGTTACTTTTTTGAAGCAAGATCATTAAATGCAATCCTTGCGCTAACAAATAGTTCCTGACAGCAACAGTAAATTTCAAGAGAATGTTACAAATACGCCTCTTATCTAATGGAGTTTAATTATTTACTGACAATAGTAGAAAATAGCTGCATCATTTATTTTTTTAACACTATATATGTTATTTTCTCACAAATATAGGCCTATCTGCTTTTCTCTCAGCATGACAAAACATCTGTTTTTGTCTTTAGTTTTAAAACAGACTGATTTGCAGCATCGAATGAGATTGGAAGCGTCATCACAGTCTAAATTGATGGATATATGGACATACAAAACCATACCTGAAACAATAAACTAATAGATAGAGTAATATTCCCTCCACACCTCTGAAACTGCAGGTTTTCAAATATACGCGCACATCGGAGAAACATAACATAACATCAACAGGGGTCACTCATACTTCATTAAATAAATTAAAAAAACATTACGTTTTGCCGAAATACATAACAAACGGAAAAAAGTAATGCTAGCCTATATTAGTGATTGTTTATGTTGCTGTGGGTGTTGCTCAGTGATACACCATTGGGTGAAGCTCCATAGCTATGCTGTATTATGAATAAAACACGCTGACCAATCAGAATCCAGGAACGGAACCAACCTTTTTATTAAAAAATCCAATATCATGCATCCCTAGTTTTACTGTATATATCAAAAAAAGAACTTTAGACTCATATAATTTTATCTTGTTTTATGTATTTTACTGGATAAAAAGATAAAATAGTGATTTAAAAAAAAAAATGTCTTTGCTCCTGCCTTTCATTGTATGCATGGGGCATCCCTGTCTTGTCAGAATTATGACTTGAATCATATTCTTTCTTTTTCCACCCCTTCTGTCTCTCTTCATCTCATCTGTCTGTTTGCCATTGCTCTCAATGGGATGTAGGCAGTGGTTTCTATCCTTTCACTTCAGGCCTCAAATCATATCTGTAGGGTTCACAGGCGTCACACCGCCGGATCCGCCCGTGCGCAGCCAGACCCTGGTGGCATATTCGGTCAGCCATGCAGGCTCAGCCTGCGCCAGTTGTGGCAGGTGTGGCCTCAGCAGCGTGGTGGAGAGGGAAACTGCAGGCTGCACACCACATTGCCATTATCACATACTGCACCTCGCCACATGCAGCACGCCAGACGGAGATCTATAGAAAATGGTGTTTAAACATCTCAGGGTGATATTTTTCACTCTAAAGCCACCACTGTTCTCCATAGTGCAGACGCTATTTTTCACCTCTCACAATGCAGATCTGAGTAATGTCTGTCACTGCGTTTTTTCATAGTTAAATTACAGTTTGAAACATTCAAGCTGAAAACAAAAAAAACCTGCTTAAACAAGCCTAAAGTGGTTTGATGGTCTAAGCTAGTTTAACTGTTCTCTCGCAGCCCTTTAAAACCAGCAAAACAGACCAGCCTGACCAGTCTGGCCAACCTGGATGACCACTTAACAACCTTCTTTGGGTATATGCTTTCTTCAAAATCTTGAAGATCTTTAAGAATTTTTCAATTGAGGATTTTAAAGTGACTGTTAAATATAGCCTGCCTCTAAGATAATGATGTAAAAACAATAATAAAAAGAAAAATAGTTCATCATAGGATGGAGAATTTTTATGGATGGATGTTTATACTAAATATATATATATATATATATATATATATATAAAATTATTATATACAGTATTAAATAATACTGTATAATAAAATATCAATCCCAAAAGCTGTCACAGCTATATATATATATATATATATATATGTGTGTGTGTGTGTGTATGTACAGTATGTATGTGTATACGAATATATATTTACATATACACATACATACACGTATTTATATATATATATACATATACACACACTTACATATAAGCAGTTTTATTCAACTAACAGGTCATAGCTGTTAGCTGCAGACTAAGTACTGATATGTTATTATACAGCCATATTTAATGCATATAATGTATGTCTTGAAACATAAACCATACAGTGATCGCTTGCTGATTCCAGAACAGGATATTTTTACTACCAAACCGGAGACATGACAAAAGACATGAGACGGACGGAAAAGGACAGACGGATGGTGTGAGAGAGAAAGAGAGAGTGAGCGAGATATCAAAAGGGAAAGAGACATAACGTGAAAGTAGAGACACTTCTTTCAGCTTCACTGGAAGGACAGAAGACAGGCATCATCTATGTATGAAATTCCATCTCAGGTTTAATATACATTGAGTCTATGAAACTCAGTCCGAGGCAGACTACCTCCAGCCAGGCCGCAGTGGTCAGGCCGTGGGCAGGATAACCCTGTCTCTCCCTCTGTTTTAAAATTTGATAAAGATCAATTGTCATTAGTTCGGGAAACTGAGCCCAGACTTTGGAAACCTCAGCTTGAGCTCGCTATCAGCAGGTCAAAGCCATTAAAACCTCCATGGTGGTTCATATTTATATACAGAAACGTCTGTGTTAATTCTGATGTTAGTTATTTGATATAATATATTTCCATGCAGTCGGATTCTCAATCCAATAAATATATATATTTTTTGTGGCTTATTTATTTATTGCTTGTTTATTTTTACATAATATTTTAAATGAGCTTTTATTTATTATTTTTAGTTTTCATGTCATTTCTAGTTATTTTTATGTGCTTTGTTATTAGCATTTTTATTAGTGCTTTATTTTATTTCAGTTTAACAATAGTTTCATTAGTTTTATTTATTTCAGTTTTTAAGCAGTCTAGTTATTATCTAATATTTATGTTTTATGTTATATGTTATATTTATATATGTTATGTTATATATATATATATATATATATATATATATACACACACATACATTTTAAAATCTATGAAACCAGAATAAAAAAGTTTTGATGGCTCATCTTATTTCCAAAAAGTTCCAAAAAAAAAATGTTTTTTATGAGTGAATTTAGTTTACTCTGCCTTTTTTCTTTCTTTAAGGAAACATCTGCTCTGTTTTGGATACCTGTGGCCAGGTATGGTTTCCAACCGTGAACACACACCCAGAGCAATGGGCAGCCAGTGCTGCGGCACCCCGGGAGCAGTTGAGGGAACGATGCCTTGCTCAAGGTTCTCACCGCAGTCGTGTTATTGAAGGTGGAGAGAGCACTGGATATTTCACACCCACCACCTACAATCCTTGCCGGACCTGGGACTTGAACCCACAGTCTCTATCCATTAGGCCACGATTGCCCCAAACACATTCAATCACACAACTCACCCATTTATTTTCCTATTACAACAGTGGTTTGCAGCCATTTTGACTCACATTGTCCACAACAATATTCAAAGGCCCCATTACTCCTCTAGTTTTCTCTGGTTTGTGCATTTTTTACTTAAAGTCATCTTGAAGCCCCCTGTTTGAGAACCCCAATATTACAGTCATGATTAAATTCAGTTAAGTTTAGCTGAGTTATGATTAGGTCTATTTTTAAATTGTTAATTTGTGTAATTTTGTATGAATTATTGCAGCTTCTCGAGGGGGTTGCTTTGGGGTGCAGCTTTTGCTTTTCAAAAGGACGATTACAATCCTGTGGATCTCGACTCCTGAAAGTCAGCCTATCAGATCCGGCTTTACCATATTAGTGTGCGACTTTCATCTGTGAAGCAGTCGTGGGATGATTTGCGGCTGAATCTAATGTCCACCACAGTGGTGAGGGACGGTGTTCTTGCTGTGTCTCTTGTTGGTTAACAGAGGAAGGGTGCGGCCCGAACCACCTCTAGACTTACTTCTCATTGTGTTCAGTGGTTGTTTTTATGTTGTATCGTAAGTCTTTTATGGTTAGCAAATGCAATCCCTGTAAATCTTATCTCTGAGTGTTCGAAAACCTGCCTCACCTTGGTTTGTGGCACTTACCCTCAGTAACAGCAAGATTTCCACATCTCTGTAAACACACCGAAACCTCATCACAAAGATGAACTAAAGGGCCTCTCTTTCTTCCTCATATGGCGAATGATATCGTAGAGAGGAGAGTGGCTTTTGACAACCCGAGTGCAGCCACTACGCGGCCTTGAATCTGTCATATTGGCACCGCAGGCCTCATCTGTTGGAGCGTGTGGCAAACAGCTATAGATTCATAAAGCTGGGATCGGGTTATTGTGGGTGATATCACTGATACCATCTTGCCACTTGTGAAATTACAGTACCTGTTTCTCAGTACTGTCTGTCTGAAAACAGCACACCTAGACATGACCTCAGATCTGGTGTTAAACCTGTAGTTTCTTTACCTAGGATGTATTTCTCGAATGCCATTCAGTTCAAGCTGCATGGAAAGCGTTGAGCTATTGACACTGACGACTCTGAACTGGGTGCAAAATGTCTTGTATGCTGTGACGGAAAGCGAGATGTTAAAAACTACTAAATGTTAGTACAAAAAAATAAATATATAAATTATAATAAATGAAAATGTTTTTATGGAGCCTTTTATGGTCTCATTATGTGACATTGTCATTAGCCACTTTTCTACTTTCCAAAACCTGAACAGTACCGGTAGGCTCGGATCAGCAAGGAATGGAACAGGTCTCCAAAGAGAACCGTTTGGCACAATTGTGGAAAAGCTGCTATTGATCATCCATTTTGGTCTCACTTTATATTGTGTCCCTAATACCTGCGTACTTACAGTACATAGTAACTAAATGTGTACATACTATGTAACCACGGTGTAAGTAGTATCTACAGCTGTACTATTTCTGTAACTACACACATGTAACAACCATCAGAATGGTATGTGTAAGTACAAATGTAGGACATTGGTAACAACACTTTTTGGTAAAGTGTTACACTTTATATTAAGTGGACAATTCCTATGGATTTACCATGTACAGAAATTACTCTGATGTTAAACAGAGACAGCAAGCAAATTAGGCTTTACATATAAATTGTGGTTGGTGTCCATAATTTTTTACTTAGTTATACTGAGTTACCATGTTTACACTGGAATAACAGTGGTGCACCAACTCCACCAACTCCAGAGCCAACTCCTCCCACTTTACATATCCCTAAACCTACCTATCTCCACCTACTGGATCAAATCGTACCAATTACTTGTCCTGTAACACATTTGTATGGAAACTTTATTTTAAGGTGTCATAATACAGAGTAATTACCTAATTATGTACTTAGCAGTAGAAATAAAAATTAGAAATAAAATTAAATAAAATGTACAGTACTTACCATGTAACTAAGGTATGGAACAATCTGTAATTACAGTTTGTAATTATGTAGATGTAACAGGCATATAACCGAGTCTGTTACACAGCTATTTACACTCAAGTACAATCTTGATACACTTTATTTGAAATAGCTTATGTTTTTGTACTTGAATATTATAGTTACGTCGTATAAAGTCTGCAACACACGTGACAATGTTTTTGTTTTATAAGTAGTAACAGGCTCGGTCTGTAACAAATGTGTAACAGTAGCAGCCTATTACATCTACATACTGTAATTACAAACTGTAAGTACAAACTGTTCCACAACTTAGTCACATGGTAAGAACATTTTCTTTTATGTAAGCACAATGGCTTCTAAGTACTTAACTAAGTAATTACTCTATATTATGAACCATTTAAAATAAAGTGTTACCAAGACTTAAAAGGTTGCTACATACGTGTAGTTACAGAAATAGTACAGCTGTAGATACTACTTACACAGTGGTTAAAAACTACATACACATCAAGTTACTATGTAAGTACACAGGTATTAGGTACTGTATTTTCTTGAGCATATGAGAATGATTTCTGAAGGATCCTGTGACAACAAAGTCACAATAAAATGCTGAAAATACAGCTTTGCATCACATAAATAAATGACTTTTAAAAATATATTCAGTTATTTTAAGTTGTAATAATATTTCACAATATTACTGTTTGTATTGTATCTTTAGTCAAATAAGTGCAGCCTTGATGAGAATGACTGTATGTCCTAAAAAAAAGATAGACCTGCAAAGGTGCTCTAAAAGCACCTGAAAAAAGAAAATATTTTGAACACTAATCTCAGCATAATCAGTTCCTTGAGAACGGTACAAAGAAGTGGATATGGAAATTCTCAGGATTTTCCAGCACAAGTCAGCAGATCAGTGTTTGGCCACAACAGAAACTCAAAGTCATAATGGCCTTCAATGTCATAAAACTATACTGTAAAATAAAGTAGATTTAAATATGTTATTTAAATTAGTCAAGTCTTAGTTTCATATAGACTAGTATAACCAGTACTGCATGATTAGCCCTGCCATGACCTGTCCTGTCTATGGTGAGGTGTGGTATCACAGGGCAGGAAGGTGACTGGTCTGTGGTGGGAGCTCTGGTTTCTTCAGATTACATTCACTTGGTACTACTGCAATAATAATAGTATCTTGTGGCAGTATGATGTTTTAAGCATTTTTGGTTTATGTTCTGATTCATGATCTGCTTTCACCAATTTAGAAGAGCATATATCTTGATAATTAATATTCTGTTATTATTTACTCCAGCTTTCCCACACTTGTTGGCCTCCATAGCCTTTCCTTTTGTGTTCAACAGACCTTAATCAGTTTAGATGCCATATCTAAACCTAACCCTAACCCTAACCCTAATTTAATACACAAGGATTAACTTACAATCGTTATAATTTTGTCTGCTGTAGCTGAACAATCAACAGAATCATGACCAATTTGTACGTACTCAGCAAATTCATGTTATTTCACACAAATTCGTACCTCACTTGTGCAATTTTGAACGTTTTGGTGACAGGTAGGTTTAGGGGTGGGGTTAGGTGTAGGTCATTCATACAAATTCATACAAATTGGGAACTGGTAAAATATGTAAGATTTAGCAAAAATCGTAAGAATTTGTACGAATTAGCCACCTCGTAAAATATGTACGAATTGCCATGAGACTGGGTTGGAACAATCTGTAAAAGATGTTTTAAAAGTTGTAAAAACGGTTGAAAACATTGCACAAGCTACGCTGATGAATAAGGTTTTAGTTTACATTTATGCTTTTAGCAGATTCCTTTATGCAAAACATGCATTTGATCAGTTTATGCATTCATTGGGAATCGAACCCATGACCTTGCCGTTGCCGGTGTCACATTTCACTTTTCGAGCAACAAGAATTGAAAGATTTTCAGATTTTTCTGAATGATTTCAGAATACTTTTTCAACAATTTGGGAACAAATTCAACAAATACAGCAAGTCTTGCTAAATCTATACAAAAGAGCAATAACTATATAAACTATAGAGTGGAGCATAACTACAAAAATGCATTCACTGTTTGAATTTTCATCACTTTTCAGACTGTACCAATTGAAGTATTTTATTAATTTCTGTGGTAACATCCACAACTAACTTCAAGGCCTTGAAAACACTGGGTCTCATACTCTAATAATTGTGTATGTTTTTCATGTTTAAATGCACATTTGAACTTCTCAGAAAACCTTTCCACCATTCACAACATGGGTGTACGCACATGAACTTGTTCTTAAACACTTTCTTGTATTAGTAAATTTAGAGTCAAATGAACATCCACATGCACAAGGTTACTAATTTGCATAATACACGCTCAAACCAGCTTCAAATAAGGTTTTTTTTTTTGCAAAGCGGCACCAAAACGAAAAAAAAAAAAAAAAAAAGAAAGCCTGTCCTCCAACAAAAAAAAAAACCGACTCTATAGGTTGTTTTGTGCAAGTACCTTATTACGACCTATATTTATGTTTTTTTTTTAGAGGTATGCGCACTCTAGCAGGGATAAAAATAATGAGTGTCGTACTGCAACTGCCGTCATGAAACCTACCATTCTCCACCTCTTAGATGTGGATCCAACAATGCTCCTTGGTTGTTGTGGTATGTAGCGAGCCCTTCTTGGAATCACACGGCTGATAAAATAGTACAAAACATTAATATGCAATATGTTGCTGAAAGGAGTGCAATTGTACTGTATGCTCTGATGGGTCGTATTTCACCGCTATTGTACAGATGACCTACAGTATACAGGCATATTATTTGGAGGACATGTTGTACAGTAGTTGTATATGTAGTTGTATATGAAGGGTCCTTTATACATGCTTATAAGGCCCCCCAGCATACATGATTAGAGTTTTGCATACATGCAGTATAAGTTATTCTTGAATTTTTTTGTACATTTAGAATACATTTTAGTTCAAAGGTTTTTGATGAATCATGATGTATTCGTGAAAAAGTCTAATATGCACATTTCACGCAAATATTACATGAGACCTATTATTTCTGTAATATTTATTAGTCAGTGATTAAAAACCTATACTCTTCACCAACTTGCTTCTTTAAATTACAAAAAGCATGGGATAACACGAGGGTAACATCTGGATGAGCCTTTCTGAACTATTCTTCTAATTTCAGTGTTAAATGTCAATTTTCTTGATCATATCAACATGGAAAACATCATATGTAGGCTTTAAATTTTTTAATTTTAGGGTCTGACAAGCCATTTTATGTCTATGCTTTGTTAAAATAAAATGTAATTGCCTTTTCAGTGAATCTTATGTTCTGCTGGAGAGGGCAGTAAATAACAGGATGAATTCTGCTTGATGACATGTGAAAAAAAAAAATCTCCAAGGATCAACAGGACCGTCTCGTCCTTTCCCACGCTGAACATCTGACTGCCCCCACTTCTGTGAGAGTCTAAAAACCACGGCAATGGCCATCAAAAAACCAACAACTTCCTCTGTCGCCTTCTCACTTCCTGTTTCTGCGTCTGAGGGCCTAACGGTGCAGTGATGATTAGCCAGGCCTTTGCGTGACAATCAAGCAGCCAGACGCTCTTAGTTTCCCCCATTTAGACCGGAAGCAGCACTATTGCAACGGTAAACTGTTTCTCACTTCTGCTGCGACAGTCACACACGCTGTCTGAGCGTCTTATAAAATGTGTATTGTTTTGCTTCTTATTTTTGCAGAATCATCTGTGAAATCTGTCTGCACACTTTCAAAAACAGGAAGTGTGACTGAGATCTGATAAAGACCCTCTCAATTTCATCCACATCACATGGGCATCAGTCATCAGGTGTCTCACTAGTTATTACTCCCCTCTGATTTCTCATCGTTCTATTATTCACTCACAGCGAAAATAAACTTGGATTATGTAAATTGCAATGTGTTGTGTCTAGCAAAGTGTTAGCTATTGAGAGGACAAAACCATCAAATTAAATAAAATAATTTTTAACTATGTAAATTTAACTGTATAAACTGTATAAACTTATACATATTTGCATATGCATGGTTAAATTTTAATATGTATTTACATTTGAAAACTCCATGACATTAACTATTTGAAACTATCTATGTTGTCAACCTCAAATACAGAAATGTTCATTCATGCGTTTATGACCTCAAGGTTAGATTATTGTAATGCTTTATTGGGTGGTTGTTCTGCACGCCTGGTAAATAGACTACAGATGGTTCAAAAAGCAGCAGCTAGAGTCCTTACTAGAACCAGGAAGTATTAGCATATTAGCCCGGTTCTTTCAACATTGTCAACAACATTGTATAGATTTTAAAATCTTGTTAATTACTTATAAAGCCCTGAATGGCTTAGCTCCTCTGTACTTGAGCGAGCTCTTATC
>JAUCMS010000022.1:15948162-15966038 GCA_032357445.1 Enteromius radiatus | reverse complement strand
CGGGGCCAAGTTGGCCTGGCCCCTTGGGGCCTAAGATTATTATTTTTGCAAAAGTAGTTTTGCATGCGTCGCGGCCGGGGGGCCAAGTTGGCCTGGCCCCTTGGGGCCTCTAGCCCCCTGGGCCTGGGCCCGGTAGGCCCGTTCATTAATCCACCTATGCCTAAACCTACCCCTTACAGGAAACAATGTGCAAAAAAAACCCTTAATTCTTTGTGATTTATAAGCTTGTTTTCTCATGGGGCCCTAAAAAATGTCCACACAAGGTCAAAATTTACTGGCATTCCTATCTTTGAAGGGACAATTGGTCCCCATAACATGATAAATACCAGGTACATCTATCCATGACATAACTAGAGATGTGTATGTGTGTGTAAAGGCATCTGCGTCCTCGACTTTGTCCTGATCAGATTGAAAATTGTCAAAACACGATCTACATGCATGATCTACATATATGATCTATATAGTGATCTATACTGTCTCTGATCCTTCCGTTTATGATGATAGTTGTTTTATCTAGCCCGGTAGACCCAGGAAGTCCTGTAACTTATTCAGGACATGCACTTGGGCTTTCTTTGCCCAACAAGGACTGCGAAATTGTCTTTAATAGGGAAAAGTTGTAACCTAATTGACAAATTGGAAAGAATTAATTAGTTGCTAGATGTTCTCTGAATCTGAATGTATAGCTTTTTTCAACCCAATCTCAAGGCAGTTCATACATATTTTATGAGTTGGCTAATTCATACAAATTTGTATCAACTCTCTTGTACAAATTCATGATTTTTACTAAATCATATGTATGTTTAGTTTCATGATGACATACACTTAACCTCGCCCCTACAATATCCAGCAAGCATGTAGTGAAGCCTTAGTTACCAGCCAGAACAGTCTACCGAGCACCTACAGTAGCAATGCCCTAACAACATGCCGTAGAAAAGCCTCTGAAACAAACTAACAATGCCATGACAACCACCCAGATACCTTATGGCCAATTCACACTGCACAGACAAATGCCAGCAAACTAGTCATTGTGTTTCCCCTGTTGGCATTGGTTGGAAATTGTTTTCACACAACTGAACATGCTTAATTGGTGTTTGTTGGGTCGTGGAATGTCTGAGCAGTGTGAAAGGGTTTTCCAACAAACGATAACAAACTCTGACTTAGTCTGATACTTCCACAACCTGTTGCTATGGCGATGCGCAAGTTTCACTTAAAGTGTGCTTCACCCACAGCCTTTTTCGTTTTATTCGCTGTCTTTTCTGGTACATAATAACTCGAAATGACATTCATAACAGTAAAATTTAGATTGTGGCTACAGGATCATCCATTTCTTATACCCAGTAAGACTTGCACCATCTACACCGGACGCGAGTGGCGCAACGCGATAAAATACAACAGAAGTTCTATTGATTATAATCAGTGTCTACAGTGGATGTGGTGCGATGCAACAAATTTAGCGTGTGCTATTTGACTCTTTGTGACTGTTTGGTGTTTGTTGGGGGCAGTGTGAACATGTCATTTATTTTTTATAAAATTCTAAATCTAACAGCCAACTTGAGCCAATTTGTTTTCTGGTGTTTGTTGGCATTTGTCTGTGCACTGTGAATTGGCCCTTAGTATTTCTTAGTTGTCACATTGAGATGGCAAATCAAAACTCTATTAAACGTAAGATTTATTCTGGGAACAAATTTCCCACATACACACATATGCACACCAACATGCATAGTTAAATGGTGTAGATAAAAAGATACACATGTTTGCTTTAACAAGGCCACTGAAATCAGGCCATACATAAGAGGTGTGTTAAATGCCGCAAATATTTCGGAAATAAAAAAGTAGGCCGCCCACAGAGTATTGGGTATAAATGAGGGTAAAAAAGCGAGGAGCAGGCCTGATGAAATGACTGGCATGGCTGTTTTTAATGAGGCTAACATTGAGATACTATCAAGTGGTGAATGAGGGTGGAAGGGTGGTTTAACATGCTCAAAACCACCAAAATACACTCGCACACACACATCAGCACTCTCTTTTCCCTAATAATCCTCTTACATCCCATATTTTCTGCGGTGTCTTTCAATTAATAGTTTGCCTCACATCTACACTTCGTGTTCCCTCTTCTAGAAGGTCCCATCATCCTCTGAGAAACAATTCAAAAAACACCCATCGGGAAAGAAAAGAGAATTTTACTGCATGCAAGTAAGAGAGAGAGAGAGTCATGTGACCACTAGGTCCACCAATCAGGTCATGGGATTGCCGTGCAGCAGCCGTGTCGCGGGAGCTGTGACCTCGGATACCTCAGACATGCGACTGACAGGCCGTTACCACGGAGATCACCAATGCGAGAGCATCAGACACCAGAACTTTCAACTACTTGACTAAAACCACGTACAATCACCACTACTAGAGAGAAAGACAGACAAAAGTGTCCATCGTCAAAGGTGAGTCCATCGCTCAGACTGGCTTGGTCTTTCTCTCTCGCTCTCTCTTTCTCTCTTACTCTCGCTCGCTCTCACCACACGGCACATATGCAGTTCTGTTAGACGGCTTGTGGCGAAAGATTCCTGTGGCACTCTCAAACCCCAAATTCTTGGTTGCAGGCAGTCTATGTAGTTTCTCTATTTCTCTTTCTCCGACTGTCATTCTCTCAGGCTGAAGTCGGTGAGGTGGCGGAGAGGCCAGTTCTTTCCCTCCCGATCGGGACACATGGCTTCAAACAGCATCTTCGACACATTCTCCAACTACTCGCCCAATTTACTGCGAGGTAAGTCACCCATCGTGGCGTTCCCTTCCCTCCTCCTCTGCTGCTGTGGTGACCAGAAAGCTGTCAGGCGTAGTCATAACTTTCATGAGAGTATATCTGCTGTAGTTTGCAGCGAGTCTGTTGCAGTTTGGCAGTTTTGAACGTGTGACAGTGCATGCTTGGGTTTGATGCGTTGCTAATGGACTACAAACCCCCTTGAGAGCTATTATCTAACACTTTTTAAAGTGCAACCTGTCCATTTATAGCATAAACCAGTAAATGCCTGTTTTGCTTAGTAAACGACTGCTATACATGTCTGTTGATATAAAAGAGCCTCTTCAAATTCAATGTATATGTCTGAGCCTTTACGGCCTTCCATAGATGAAGTGAAACCGAGGTCAGGGTATACAATGCACAAATCTGTGCATATGAGTTACCTGTGCATTTGTGTCCTGTAAGATTTGTTTTATAATGCCGCAGTCTGTTTGGAGCAGTTCTGATGGGTTTGGATCATAATGGCCTGCTCACCGCAAGCATTAGCACCATAAACGCTCTCTCAGTACAGGGCGCAAGGGAGGAACCAGCTAGACCAACCTTTACTGGAACTCACAAACCAGTCAACTTCTGGAGCCGGGGCACTCTCGGCCTTTCTGTGGTCACTGTGTATATGTGTGGGTACGAGCCCAAGTCAACATTAGTGATTTACTGGCATCTGCATCTCCTGAGCTCCTCAGAAGAAGCCATTTGTCACTATGGTAACGTCAACATGTGATGAGGTGCTTCCTGTTCTTGGATCGAGTCTGGTTTTGTTTTAAAAACAGTGCAGAATCATTCTGCTCATGAAGTGCTCGTTAAGGACGAGATGAAGATTTAAATCAATGTGAGGTCAAAATTGATATTTACTTTAATGCATATTCTTGTCTAATTGCACATAATGCATCACTGCAATTACTAGAATTTTTTCTTTTTTCTTTTTGACTTCATAACGACTTTCCTATATGGCTGACGTCACAAATTCCTCAATTTACCTGTCATCCTCATATGCAATTCTCAGTTTTCACAATCAAATCAATATCTAGTTGATAAACTGAAGACATTTCACACATTGTTCAGTATTTTTCTTAGAAATATGTAATATTAATATTACAATATTGGTTGAAAACTACATTGGAAATTGAAAATATTTAAATTATTCATACTAAATGAATAAAATGTCCTCAAATTTATACTATATATATATATATATATATATATATATATATATGGACATACATATATTCAGAAAATATTTACAATATTTTTAAATACTATATTTAAATATTTTAATATTATATTTATATTTAAATATATTGTGTGTGCGTATATATATATATATATATATATATATATATATATATATTTATTTTATTTTATTTTTGGTTTCATGAAATGGCTTCAGTTGCAATATATTATAAGATGCCCATTTGCAATAATATGTGACATTTATTAATATTTATGTTTATGCATTTGGCAGGCACTTTTATCCAAAGCAAGTTACATTGCATTCAATATACTACATGCAATTCACCTAACCCTAACCCTATCTGAGAATGCTGCATATTAATCTTAATTATTCCTCTAGCAAGTCATATTTATTTGTGTAGGCTGTGTATGATACCAGCTTGCTGCATTAATGCAACTGCTTTCAGAAACAGCTCATCCAATCGAAAATACCAGTTTCAGAAAACAAGTTATGTAAGATCAAAGGAAAGAAGAGCAAATCACCCCTCGCCAAGATTACAAGTGATGCTTTTGGTCTTGTTAAGTGACGCCACCCTGCCCGGCAGAGACAAAATATATACAGCCTGCCTGTGTTGTTTTTCTGCTTCTTTGCAGTCCATTTCACATAGATGACTTCAGATCCATTCATATCCCACTCATCCGCTCACATGAAAGTCTAGAATTTGAGTAATTGCTGCTGAATTGATCCCCACATGGCACGGTTGAGTCTGTGTTTACATGCATCAGCAGAGCTCTGAGCTGGTTAACATTACCATAGAGTCTGGGATGGATCTGTGTGAGTTAAATAAAGTAGCTCAGAATTGGACAGAGTGAGCGCTGATGTCATGTAGTAAGCAGTAGCTAAATGCTAGCGGGGGTTTAGGTTTTGATATGTTACTGTAAACTCACAGCATGCCGTTCCAGTCTCAATCCACATGTTTGGTACTGGAGGGACCATCAGTCAGTGAAAGTTCTTGACTGATTACAAATCAGAATAATTTGGGGAAAATGTATCCCGATGTCTGTGGTGATTACGTCCCTGTGGGATGAGCTGAGTGTTTTAGTTTGTCTTAACAAAGTGCTCACATCCAAAAATAAGGAAGAAAGAGAAAACAGAAGTGTCAAAATTTGTGTTTGCTTTAGTAACAGCGTTGCCAAAATAACAGAGTCTGGTGCAAGAGAGTTTGCAGGATATGTTAACTAGTTTAAAGTCAACATGCAACTTCTGCAACTCATTTAACTTTTGTAAAGTGTTTTTAACCTGAGTTCATTCATAAAAGCAAGTGCTACAAAAACAATCAATAGACTCAGGTGACTGGAGAGAAGAGGTTGAGAAGTAATAGAAATCTGTGATAATATATGGAAAATAATGTCGTTTTAGAGTCTAACTGCATTTTGAGGAGGGAATATGATTTATTTTTTTAATAGGCAAATGTGCACTAATGAATCATTCACAATTATGATAACATATATTAAGAAAGTAAATAGGTTCAATTTTGATTTCGTCAGTGATAGTCTTTATTTGTTCTTTTCTTTCTTTCTTGAATCAATGAACTATGAATTCAGTTTCTACTGTTCAGAGTCAGAACTTCTCAGATACCAAAAGGCGGCTCTAATTACTATTGGAAATCATTTATGAATAGGCAATATCATTTTCCAATTTGTTTGGCCTTGAAACCAAAAGTGAATCATTTAAAGCCATTTAGTTCTCCAGTCTGTTCAGATATCCTTTATGTTGTGTACAAAAAAAAAAAAAAAAAAGCTTTTGCACTCATTCACACTTTTGTGTGTAGAATCATCAACATTTTGGATTAATAGTATAGTACTACTAATAATGATAATGTCTACCAAATTAGGACAGTTGTGGCCTAATGGATAGGGAGTTGGACTTGTAAACCAAAGGTTGCAGGTTTGAGTCCCAGATCTAGCAGGGATTGTGGGTGGTGGGAGTGAATTCCCAGCACTCTCAGCACCACGACCGAGGTGAGACCCTTGAGCAAGTCACTGATCCCCCAACTGCTCCCTGGGTGCCACAGCAATGGCTGCCCACTGCTCCGGGGGTGTTTTTATGGTGTGTGTGTGTTCACTTCTCACTGCTGTGTGTTTGGTGCACGTTGGATGGGTTAAATGCAGAGCACAAATTCCAAGAATGGGTCACCATACCTAGCTGCAAGTCACTTAACTTTTTTTTTTCTTTTTTCACAAATATAGCAATCTGAATACATTTAAATGTGAACCTGGTCCACAAATACAGTCATGGTTTAATGTTTTGAAATTGCGATTTATCCATCATCTGAACGCTGAAGAAATAAGCTTTCCATTGATGTTTTAATTGATATTTTAAAATCTAGAATCTGAGGGTGAAAAGAAATAAAACATTGAGAAAATCACCTTTAGAGTTAGCATTACATATTACTGATACTGAAAAAAATAAAAGTTTTAATTATTTCATTTATTTTAATGTATTTTTTTATATGTTTGTATATATTTAAAACTGATCTTTTTGACCCATATAAAAAACTTTATGCAAATTCCAAACTTCAATTTAAAGGCAACTTAACTGGATGAAGACATGGCAAGTATTCAGCACACAACTAAATAATGAATAAATGAATTAATGAATTAAATACAATTATAAATATAATAATCAGTTTTTTTTTCTTCTGTTGTTTTCCACTAATATAACCATCCTTAAAACGGGATATTTTTACTTGAGAAGCAAAATTGTGATAAAAAATAATAAGATAATTAAAAGATAATTAACCTTACTACAAGTTTGTTCTTGATTTAAGTGCAAATCTAACACAATTAACTGAGGTTCATAATTAAAGCGAGAATTATTTTGCCTGTGGGGAACAAATAATAAACATCATTTAAGTGCATTCATTAAGCTCATTAAGTACATGTTATTAAATAAAATGATTCACTGGAAGACACAAGAAATAAATATCAAATAACAGTGGATATGTGCAATGATGTACAACCCAGATAGAGTCTCGTAAAATGGTTCACATACATGAGAAAGAGTGAGTGTGAGAAAAAAATTGAAGGAACGAGGCGAGAGGGTGGGTGGGTGTGTGTGTGTGTGTGTGCACGCATGTGTTTGTGTGTGTGTTGCGTGTTAATCTGATGCAGACTCTGTTTGCTTCTGCTGCTCACCAGCAACCACAATGAGGTCACACCTGTTGCACTGAAACAGCAGTCTAAAACGTACACACACTCTCAATATATAAATATATATATATAAACGTATCCATACAAGACATTGCATATATGGAAAGATACACGAACGTGCAACCACATTCACACACATAAGAGTGTGGGTCTGCTCGCAATGAATTGGCCTAATTCTTAAACATGCAATGAGAAATGATTCCCAGATTAAATAAATAATGTTCTTGATTATTTCCATTTACATATTTATTCTAGCAACTTGTCACTTTCAGGAACACCAATAATGCATCTCAATGCAGTTTATATCTATCTGCTCTTTCTTTCTTTCTTTCTTTCTTTCGTTCGTTCTTTCTGTTGATCAAGGCAACAAGCACAACTGGACTCATGCAGTATTTGAGTTCAAATGACCTGACAAATGAAAAATCTTTGTTTCAGTCCTATTCAGTATCTTACAAGCATGACATCAATATTGATTTATATGTTTGGATATGTTTAACCAGTTGTTTACACTGTTGTTGTTTATTTTGTTGTCACATTTAGCAACTTGTTGCCTTGTGATGTCAGAATGAGCCAGTTACTCTCAGTTTTTTTAAAAAAAGGTTTTGATCAATTGATTTTTCACCTTGTTGTATTTCATGTACCAAGTGTTGTGGTCTGTGTGGTGTCTTAAGGGACTTCACGACTGAGTTTTGTCTCACGAGTCTTCATATGATTTTGCCCATAGTTAACTTTGCACAACATGCTTAAGTTCCCTTAAGACAAGATATTTCTCTGTGATATTTCTCTTCATATATATGAAGAGTTTATTTAAAAAAAAAATGATAAATACACTTACACTTACCGTGCATTCTTTACATATAGCCCGATCTGAACCCTAACCACTTTTGTCAACAAAGCTAGTACTGTCCACTTTCAAGGTATTGCCTTGTTGTTTTTGAACAAAAGCTGATAAATCCATTTTAGCGAATCAGCACGCTGTATTTAGGTCAGGGGACAAGGCTGTTTTCACTTTGAAAAGACAGGCTAGCTGAAAGAAGTTTCATCAAAGCTGACTAAAAGTGATCGAGAAGGATGGATAATTTCGCAGAACTTGATGAACCTGTGTTATCTTTTCAGGGCGTTAAAGGAAAATAAAAGTACAAATGTTTTCACGGAACATTGCAAAAGCAGGTGAAGGAAAAGCTCCATGTATTGCATGTAAACACATCCATACAAAAAATAACAGTGCTTCACGATGCCATAAAAGAACCCTTTTTTCTAAATGGTTCCATAAAGAACCTTTAACATCTGAAGAACCTCTCTGTTTCACAAAAGATTCTATGTCTTGAAAGAAGGTTCTTCAGATTATAAAAAGGTAGTAAAGAGATGGTTCTTTAACTGAATGGTTCTCCATGGAACCAAAAATGGTTCTTCTATGGCATCGCTGTGTTAACTCTAAAACATGCCCAAAAAAATTTTGGAGTTATCTGCTTTTGCTATAAAACAAAGTTATTATTATTTAATTAAAACAACCCACATGGCAGTTTAATGTTTTATTCAATGTCATGTTAGGACCTCAAAGGTCTTCCAAATATACAAAAAGTCACTCAGGTTTGGAGCAACATGCAGCTGAGAAAGGCATTACAAAATTCCATTTTTATTTGGGTTAACCTAAAGAAACTGAATTCAAAAACCCATGAAAGTGGTTGCCTTCAAGGTTTCCACGACGCCTTATTTTGTAGAGTGCAGACATGCAAAGCCTACACAAGCAAACATGTGCATGCATGCACATAATGTAGACATGTAAAGTGGAAGCATGGTGGGATCCTGTCTGAGTCTTTGAGTTGAATTCTACCAGTGTGATCTTACAATAAACACCAGGAGCAAATCTAAACTCCATCGGCTTGAGCTGAAAACATCTATCATATTCTGCTCTGAAGCATTCGTGGCAGAACTCAAGGACACTGAGTGCTTCAGTGGCAAATTTACCAATGCAGCACGCAGGTCGTGCAAAACTACATATGACTGCAGAGAGTTTATTAATTTCATAAACACATGGTTCGTGCTCCTATAAATTGATACTTCACTGCGCTGGAGCTCATTCAAAGGCTTTTGGCTCCTGCCCATTACCCTCAGCCTCTGAAAATATCAGCATCCAAGGCAAGAACTGAAATCTGTAACCAGATATTGAGGGTCTGGATACTGGACAGGGAAGAGCGTAATGAAAACTGCATGAGGGTCTCAGCGGAGGGTCTGGCTTCTGTGTCTAATTTAGCTCAGAACAATTCCTATTTATAAAGCACAGGCTCTGTTGTGGGACTGGAGTTGATTAGGGAAATGTCCCGAGTATAAGGGGAGCGTTTTGCAGGGATTTCGTGTCACTGGTCCTGAAGCTAGCGATCAGAGATATAATGGCTGTGATGAGTGAGAGATTTTCTTTCTTGAGGGAGTGTTGTTTAGGTTGCAAACGCAGTTTTTAATCCTGCAAAGCCTCGCATATATGAGCCCAACAATCTCTTACTCTCTTGTGTTTTTGTAGATTATTAGATATTGTACTGTTTAAATCCATTTTTGTTACATTTGTTACAAAAAGCCTAAGTTTTGATCATGTTAATGGAGGCTTTAGTAGTTTGTTTATAGTGGGCGTTACATAACCCACAGAAAGTTTAATTCTAGTTTCTGACAGTCTATATATATACACACACACAAAATGTGTATTTTTGGTGAACTATCCTTTTATGTGTGCTTTTCAGTTACTGTCATGGTAAATGCCATTAAACATAATGTGTTGATATTCAGGTACCAAGCTATAGTCGTGTGTCAATTTCCTTTTTAGATTGTATCATATTTAGTCAACCTATTTTGCTATTTGTTTAGTCAGGTTTAGTTACTAAAATGTAATAATCACGATTACTCATCATGATTGATGCCTTTTGAGACATTTCATCAGAAATATATTGCACTAAGCGCAAATAAGAAGAATATTAACTGATACTCATGGATTTTGATTTTGGATTAGTTTCCTGATTGATTAAATTATCATATCAATGTATCAAAAATGTACATATCCAATTTACATGAAAACTGGTAACTTTCTCTCAAAAGCTTTATTGTATTAATTTTAACTTATTGCAATTCTATATTCATGTTTTTCTATTAAAACAACAACAGAACAGACTTGTGGCACAAAGGTTGCATAAGTGCACTTTTTCAGCAATCACATCCATGTTTGGATTTATTGCAGTTCCTCACTGAAAAGGTCTGGCAGATATAGTCACAGAAAGCGGCCCTCTGATGAAACACAGGCTGACTTTATTACACATTCATTTATGCAGAATATCTCAATGTAGATTGCTGAACTCCAACTTAAACATTTAGCAATGTTTTCAGCACTTTTCCCACCGTGTAGATTAAAAAGAACAGGTTGCAAAGATAAAGTAAAACACTGGACAAAAAGTGCGTCTTATTAGAGGAATGTGAACTCTTAAAATATGACAACATCAAGTATGAAAATTCACAGATGTCTATACTTTTTCTCCTCCTGTTTTTAAAGAAAATAAAAAGTTATTTTCAAGATAGAATTGTGTTTTATTTGAACCTATTTTGTCAATAATATTGCATGTTGATATAGTCCAAGTTATAGGGCTAATCTTTGCCTGACCTCATTAATGAAATTAACACTGATTGCATATTCAAATCAATTTATTAATTAACCTCTGACATATTTCGGAATATAACATGCAGTACGAAGATTTTCCATTCGAGATACTAAATGTTTAGACGCTTTAAATGCTGCCTACACAAGGTTTTGGAACAGAGCCAGTGTACTTCTTTTGTAAACCAGATACTAGGCCTTGAAAAGGTCAATGCGTGTGCATCAAAAGTGTTTTTCATGTACGTGTACTTCATTCAGCGGCAGCTGTGTACTGGGTTCACCCAGAGTTAGTGTGTGTTTTCAGCACTTGGGCGTGTGATTGTGTGTGACAGCAGCGAGTGAAGCCGATTCCTGGGTGTATGCAAAACACATTACCACAACACACAGCGGGTCTGAGGAACAAGAGGTGTTCGGTGGTCCTTCCATAATCATCTGTCATGATATGAGGAGGTAGAGGGATGTCAATGTCATTTATAATGTCTAGACGAGCTATTTTTGAGAGACTCTCGCTGCAGTGGAACAGACGTCATGAAGGCAGGATGAACACTTCCAGAATATCCACAGCACTGGAAAGTTCAGTGGAAATGCTCATAAAATAGTTTCTGTTTGATTCTCTGAGCATGTTAAAATAAATGCATCTAACATCTCTATAGCTCACATGTTCCAGTGAGTAATGGACCATTAGAAGAGATTGCAGTCCCACAGTTCAGTGCGTTTCATGCTTATGAAACTTTTCTCTCCACCGCTGGTGACCTTATTTTATTTCAGTATTGATCGTTGTCTCTCCTTATGATTAATTGCATATGTTTGTGATTTTCATTCGTTTGCAAGTTTCAGGCAGAAGTGTGTAAAAAGTAAATGAATGTAAATGTAGGTCATTCTGTATTTTACTTGCAGAAACAAATACAGTCATTCAAAAGTTTGGTTTCAGTAAGATTTAAAAAGAAAATATGTATTATGCTCACCAAGGCTGCATTTATTTGATCAAAAATATATTGAAACTGTAATTTTGTGAAATATTTATTTAAAAGAACTTACCATTTTAAAGAGCTGTTCTGTTTGAATACATTTTATCTGCTTAAGAAACATTTCTACTTATTTTTTCCCCTGCATTATAGAGTCTTTACTGTCACTTTTGATCAATTTAATGAATCCTGTGTGAATAAAAGTGTTATTTTCTTTAAACAAAAATGTCACTGACCCAAAACTTTTAAAACAGTAATATATTTAATGTATTTATTCAGAATTATAAGTGTTCCATCCCAAAATAGCAGATGGCCTGTTGCTGATCTACATGTAAAAATACACAGTGATAAGAACTTGTTTAGGAGTGGTGTGACATACTGTACTGTTATGTTATGTTATGTTATGTTTAGGTCAAAATATTGTGAAGTTGAAGGAACTGAAAGGTATACACCCTACTTTCAGTGAGGCTATCAACAACTGACACTCATTATAACAACTGTAATGTAGGTGGACAAAGTACACAACTTCATTTCTTTAGAGTGAAAGTGCAGATGCACTTGCTTTTAAAAATACTCAAATATCAAAAGTAAATTTCATTTATAAAGTCAACACACCATTTTTATTATTGTTTTATGTAATCCTTGCAATACCTTATCCCTCTTACGCAACATTTAATACATTATGCATCATAAATACACTGACTAGCTTATAGTAGCTTTGGAATTAAGAGCTTTTATAATGTTAAAGCTTTGACAGTGTGTGCACACATCTATGTGTAGCCATTCATCCATGTTTTAATCGGGTGGACAGTGAAATACAGACTAATAATAACCAACAGAAATCAAACCTGCTTTAAAATCCCAGCAACACAACTGTAGCTTTATAACTTTACAACAGCAAGATTTATTTGAAACCAAGACAAACATTTCAAAAATCCTTAATTACAATACATTTATTATTTGCAACTGGTCATTGTTCACAAAAATGCTGGGAAATCACCTCATAGTGATTACTATGGAAGCCCGTTTAAAAAAGGTTATTGCGACTAAAGTCAGATTTGTGAGATATGAACTCTTTATGAACTCGCAATTCTGAGAACATACTAGGCCTATTCTTTTTTTCCACTCAAATTTGGACTTTATAAATCACAGCTGCAAGTTTATATCTTACAATTCTGATAAAAAAATATAGCAAGTTTATATATAGTCTTTAAAGTCAGAATTGCGAGTTTGTATCAGCCAATTCTGAGAAAAAAAGTCTGAATTTTGAGATAAAAAGTCGAAAACGGGCTTCCATAGATTACTCATAGACTGATAGAAAAAAAAACACATTTTAGAGAAGAAAACAAAAAATCACCCACTGATTTTCTACTTTGAGGGCGTTGATAGAAATGTAGCAGAGTGAGAAGTATGATATATGTTGTACATGTATAAATGTAGCGAAAGTCGAAAGTAAAGTATACAGATACTCAAACAGTGTACTTAAGTAAATGTACTTGGTAACTGTCCAAAGTCTGGACACATCTGCTCATTCTGTATTGTTTTCCTTGTTTGAGAATAATAGTTATCAGCACTATGAAACAATGAAATTGGAAATATGGGAATAATTAAGTGATCAAAACATGACACAAGTGAAAGCTTTTCTTTGTCTCAAAATTCCAGCTGTGCTTTCAACTTCAAAAGATGCATCCTGGGATGATTTTAAAATGGTATTGACGGAGTAGAAGTAGAAATCATTTTGTCTATAAATCAGATTTCATGCATTCAAGGAACTAATAACCAGTGGTGTGTTTTTCTGCAAGTTTTTTGATTTGTTATGGAAATTAAATGTTATTTTTTATATCCATCCATCTATCATCTTGACCACAGGTGAGAGTAGGAACGTAGTTTGACTGGTTAATCTCAGTGCCATGTTCCATCATTCCCTCACACGTGAACAAGACCCCAAGGGCCAACTGGAGCAAAACTCTCCTCCAACCTGGAGAGGGCAGAGCAAGCCACCTTTCTCTGATCAAGCACCATAAGACCAATAAACCAATTACAAGATTCAAAACTTTCCAATTAGATTCAAGTTGTAAGAAAAAACACAGATTAGGAGACTTGAGAGGTTGTTAAACTAATAAAACTGCTAAATTATCTGCAAATGAATAGAGCCAGAATTAATTCCAATAATAGGGTTAGAGATTTAGAACAAACCTTAACCAGAACATTCAAGGAATATTAATACCGTCCTGCTTTAATGTGTTTACAAATTGGCCAATTATAATAATGCGACTGTAATAAGAACATGTGATGTCAAATTTGAAGCAGACGGAGTCGTTCAGACCCACAGACCACTGGTATTTTACCAAAGGGACAGAAGAGGATCTGGCATTTAAAACATCATTCTGAACTCATGTAGATGTATTTGGCTATTGCTGTAGCTTTAGTTGTTGTTACTTTGTAAACTAACAGTAGCAATGATGCAAAGCTCAACACCTGCTCTTAAACACTGATAAGCTTGTTTTCCATTAGTATCAGTTTCAGACCTCACCCAACACCTGAATGAAAGCGCAGAAAAAGCTCAAAAACATTTGGCTTTTTAAGCAAACACATACAGATCCTCCCAAACACACCCTATAACTGTTATTGCTACAGCCCCACCAAGATGAAAAACCACTAAGAACATTAGTGCCGCATTTTTAGCTCCAGTTCACACTGTGTTTTCACAGAGTAACTTGCACATATCCACATTAGGACTTCAACCCTCAGAGATCCACTGTTGCAAAACTGCAAAACAATTCAGCACTAATTATGGGTTAAAATATACAACGGTTTATCATTTTATGACATGTAGCATTGCTATGAGACAGTTAAAATCTCTTGTTTTAAGTAACGTATTTCTAAGTTTGGACAAGAATAAATGGAATAAATGGAAAATTAGAATTTGCTTTGCCTTTTTAAAACAGTGCCCTGAAGCATCTGCACACAATCGGTTTATTTGTCGTTCAAACCTCAGACCGATGCGTCATCAGTGCCTCAATTATCCGTCTGAAAGCGTGCAAGACTGATACGCGACGGAGACTCTTCTACCATGAGAACTCTCACACACAGACAAAAATCCTTAATCGTCTTCAAAACCTCTCCCTTCCTCTCTCCCTTATTTGCCAGAGTGCGATAAAACAAGTTAATTATGGCGTTGAAAATATGAGGATAATGATAGGATATAAGATGATGGTCGCCTTGAGGTTATGAGTTTTTGATTCTCTCTGTTGCCTTTCTCTTTTCTTTTTCTTTTTTTCGCTCACTAAATCCAAGACGCCCTTCCCAGAAAAAGCTGAAGTTGTTTACAAGCGGTTTATTGACTTGCGTTGGGTTATGGGAGATTTTCAGGTTGGTCTTTGTGAAAGGAATTAACTCTGTGAATAACTATTTCAGATGCTTATTTCAATGCATTTGTGGTTCACTTATGCCATATAGAAGATTAGGTTGTAAAAAAGAAATCTGAATAACCAAATCTGTTTTATTCCTCCATTAATCACATAAGGAGATGTTAGGTTATCAAAAAAATATATATATATTTAATTCAGAAATTGCTAGTAAATTTTGCAACTAATTGGTGACTTGGTTAAAGGAAATTGGTGGAGCAAAATATTACATGTACTGTATAAAGATAAGAACTTTTATACATTATTTACACACACACACACACACACACACAAAATAGTACATTTTATAAGAATATACTATTTCAGTTTTCCACTATCTGTCTATCTAGCTGTCTCAATTTACTTAATGGTACAATGTACTAGATTTATTTCCACGGTATGCTCTGTTTTGATACAATGTTGACTGTGAAGTTATAATTTAAGTAGATACAATTGCAAACATCCAATTTTATGAAGCTACTGTGCACAAAGTGTATTTTAGATGGTTAGAATTTAAACTACAGTAATCTAGTATCTTTGAACATTTCATAAACTATAGGGAACTCGGGAAGTGGCCTTTTCATTCATCCGATGAGGTAGTAATTTTAGTTTCACTAGTGAACTAGTTTTAGTTTTAATTTGAGTATACCTGGCATAATCTAATCTTCACTGGCACGTGTGTGCTGAACAAAGCTAAAACAACGAGTGTATTTGTGTGTTTATGGAGTTGCAGTAGTTCCTTTTCTGAGGAAAAGCCCCACATGAGCAGACAGGGATTCCCCTTCTCACAGACACACACACACACACACACACACACACACACTGACGTTTTCTCTCTTCCCATTCCTCTGCTCTTCTGTGTCTGGACTGGTCAGACTGTCTGGATCACTCTCACGACATTCCCATGCAGACACACAAACATACTGTACAAGTTGCAAAATCTTTCACACTTTCTTTCATTTTTGCAGACAGATGACAGACATCATGCTGCTGACTCGTTATGTCACAGTGATGACTTGGCGATTTCCCTCCATCTAGAAAAACTTCATGACAAATGTTCACACTCACTTCCTGTTGGACATTCCATGCTTCATTTAACTGATGCCTCTCAGAAAGTGTGAAAGCAAATTTAGGAAGTAACTTTAAAGTTCAAAATTTCACAGAAACAATCCGCTTTATGCAGGGTTTAACTGCTTTATTCCACATGAACTGAGAAAATTCATATGAAATAAATATTTATTGGCTGTGAAATGGACAATTGAAATAATATTTTAAATGTATTTTATATATAGGGGCGAAATCTTTTTTTTTAATAATTTGTATTATAATAATATTATAATTATTATTTAATATTTATTATAAAATATGATTTGTATAAATTCTATATTATTATAAATACCATATTATATTTATTGTATTAATATAATTCTTGTTATATAATTTTTGTTATTATATTTACTACTTGTTTTTGGTGACTTCATTCAAGGAATATTTATTTACAACAGATGTTTTCATTTGTACACATTTAGTATGCGTCTTTAATTTGAACGATTCTTTATTTTTACCTCATTTATTATATTGCATTTCCTGATGAGGTCACAAACAGCTGGCAAGTAATTTTTAAGTCAGTATATGATTTATGAGTTGCTCTTTTAATTGATTAGTAATGTTGTAATGTTTTAAAGGTTCATTATTTTTACATTTATTTCTTAGGGAAAACATGTTTGCCAGCAAAAATGAGCTCAGCGGTGTGAAAACACTCTTATCTCTCATTTACGGGCCACTGATAGGAAGTCAAACTTGGCGAGCCCATTATGAGTGATTAAACATGCAGCGAGTCTGTTAACGAGCTCGTTTTAGAGTTTTGTCTTTAATCAACGCAATGGCAGAGACTTTACATGATCTTGGATTGATTAGCTCAAATAACAAGCACAGAGCGACACCTTCCAGCACTTGAGTTTACAAACACACCAGAACAGAACTGTAGTCAAAAACTATACAGGCAGAAATTTTGTTCAAGGCCTGATTTGCAGTTTAGACATGATGTAATCATATGCATTTTTTATGTTTTTATGTGCTTAGTTGACACTTGTATCCAAGGTGACGTTGCTTAGGAAAGCATTTCATCAGTTCATGCAGTCGAATCCATGACCTTGGTGTATTATACGCCACAAGAGTTATGCATCTGTACTCTGTGTGTTTCAGTCAGAAAATCTGCATCAACATAATCATGCATGTTGACTACGTACACTCATGTGCACATGCTCTGACAAGCATGCAGTTTTGATGAATTCTTCTGTTCTTTGTCGACCTACTTTTTTAATTCCTTTAATTCCTTTCATATACAGCATATCTCCTCCTCCTCAGAAGTTTGTGAAGATGGAGCGCTGCGTCTGAACAGAAAAAAGATAAACATGTGGCTTTTGTTGCAGACGGGAATGAATGACAGCATTCCACATGAGACCACATAAAAGGCCCTCATTTCACACCATTTCTCCTCTTTCTCTTCAACCACTTTATCACACTTTAATTTTTATTTTTTACACATTGTTTGTTTTTCTCTGGCTCTGTATGTCTATCTATCTACCTGTCTGTCTGTCTGTCTGTCTATATCTCAACCTGTCTATCTATCTATCTATCTATCTATCTATCTATCTGTCTATCTATCTATCTATCTATCTATCTATCTATCTATCTAT
>JAUCMS010000022.1:15914159-15948062 GCA_032357445.1 Enteromius radiatus | reverse complement strand
TATCTATCTATCTATCTATCTATCTATCTATCTATCTATCTATCTATCTATCTATCTATCTGTCTGTCTGTCTATCTCTCAACCTGTCTATCTATCTATCTATCTGTCTGTCTATTTGTCTGTCTATCTCTCAACCTGTCTATCTATCTATTTATCTATCTATCTGTCTGTCTGTCTGTTCTTTGGTCTATCTATATGTATATCTATCTATCATGATATTGTTGTATTTATCATTCTGTCTGTCAGTCATCTATCTACAGATCATTCTATCTATCATTGTAAATTTCTGTATCTGTATTTTATTTGATCTAATCATCTATCTATATATTCATTCTTCCTTTCCCCCCTTCTTCCCTGTCCCTCTCTCCCTGTGTTCCGGCTGAGAAGGGCCCACCGCACACGAACACAAAGGGGCATTGTATTCTGGGTAAAATGTGGTAAGCAGACGCTGGTGGACGGCCCTAGCGGTTGCTGGCAGGCAGACACACTTCCTAACGCTGCCGGCACATGAGCTCTTGTTTTGGGAAAGCCCTGAGTTATGGCGGCTGTGGCAAGGGGCATTTATGAAAGCGGGACATGGCTTATTTTGGGAGCCAGTGGGGTGGAGTGTAAATTTAGCCCCCCACCACAAGGTCACCCCTGGATCTCTTTCTCTCTGTCTCCCTCATTAAGACATCCGTACATCCATCTATTGTCAGGGTGGGACCACCGTGTGCCCACTGAAACTCATCTCTCACTTACTCCATCAAATTGGTTCCAACAAGTCTGAAAATACATCTCTATGTTGTGCTCGGGGGTCTTTTCCAGGGGCTTTGAAGTTTTCCTAGAGGGTCAGACTTCCCAGTGGTGGTGGTGGATTACTGTGGTTCGGCTGTAAAAATAGAGCCGCATAATAGAACTGTGCGCCAGCAGAATTATGTCCACAAGATTGTATTATTTAGAAATATGGGAGATTGTTTTTCGCTATATTTTTTCTGTCCTCTAAGATGATTTTACTAAGATGATTTTATGCGAAAGATGACTTTATGTACTATCTTAAATATATTTTTTTTACCCAAGCTTAATGGGAATTTACAAAAAATAACCCCCCCCCCCCCAAAAAAAAAAAAAAATCCATACACACTTTGACACTAAAGCTGTGACTTATTTGGAAGGTTGCATCCTATGAAGGTTGCCTTTGAAGGCTGCACACATCATTAAGGATGTCTTATTTAAGTATAGTAACCACAACAAAATTCACCTTTATTCTTTGTGTGGTGTAAAATAGTATAATTTATTTTTTACTTTGCAATTTAATGGTTACCTTTCTTAAATTAGGCTCCCCCTATCTCCAAAACAATTATGCTTGTGGCAGAACTACACCAAAAATGAAGCCTTTAACTCACCTTTGTAGCATCCTAGGTGTAGGTAACTTTATTCTTTCAGAAACACGAAAAGTGTTTATTATTTTTGAAATACATATTTATCTTTCAAAAACACATGAATTCGGGGGCTTTTATTCACCCCCTGGGGTAGCATGAGGGACATTTTATTATGGATGCACTCATCTTCCGACATGTATAAACCCCCAAGGTCAGTAAATGACCATTTTTTTTTATTTTTGAGTGAACTAACCCTTTAAGAGACCTGTTTGAAAACAGTTATTATTTTGCATTTGGACATTACACACATCATTTTTAAATTGTAGATATAGTACAATTTCTATATATCTTTTATTTTATAATATAATGCCTAAATTGTATAAAAGTGCCTTACAGTCAAAAAGTTAAATCTTGGTCAGAGTTCAAGTCCAATATGTCTGGGTATCATTTATTCCAGGATTTACTCCATTTAAAAAAGTTATATTTTTAAGTATTGCAAATGCTTCTATTTGAAGAATCACACATTACTGGTTAATATCACAGTTTTAAAAAAAACCTCAAAACACACAGATTCCTCTTCAGATGACTTGGTGTGAATGACATCACAAACGTACCCCAGTCATGGTGATGATTCTCATGTGTTGTGAACTCACAAATGAATGCTGCTGGTCAACCACAGTCAGAGGCAAAAAGTGCTTGGTCAACAGCATGATTTTAATGAAACGCTGTACATTGTCTGACCACATATAAAAGAAGTTTTTGAGAGAGCAGACTGGAAGAGTCTGAGAAAGCGACTTCTTGGTTTGGGAATGGTGAATGGTGAAATACGAGTTAGAAGAGGCACATTTTGGTGGGGGGGGGGGGGGGGGAAACAACCTGCTGTTTGTTATGGTGGTGAAATGGTAGTTGTTTTTGTTTACAGTAATAACAAAACTGTTTAGTAACTAGACTTGTGTGGTGCATTCTTAATGGAATATTTTTGTCTTCCTTTTAAATTCCTTTTATTTTTATCCCTAACGTTCAATGATGTTAGTATATGTACACATTTTCCACCCTCCATTTGCACTTGTAATTAAAAGGGTTGTTTTGCAGCTATGTGTAAACTATGTAAGCTTCCTCTGCACATCTAAAATGCGATAAAGCACTTTGGGGTTTTCTTTTTATTTCCCTGTCTTTTTATAGAGTTGAATTGCTAAAACATGCAATTACTCTAGATTAGAGATGCAATATCACAGCATCAGACGCACAGTGATAGTGACACTGTGATGCAGTGAGTCTCTCTCGAGTTTTCTGTGCATTCAGATAAGAGAGCTGTGTGCAAATCAGACCTTACTTTGTGCTGAAGTTTCCTGTGTCGTGATGTTTCAGTAGCTTCAGCTGATGCACATGCCTCCTCTAGGGGCCAGGAGGACGACTGTACCACCATGAAGTTAGTCCAAATCCGACTGAAAGAGGAAATGACATTGGAATTGCACATATCTCCATAAAACAGTATTTGATTTATTTCTCAAGGGAGACATTTCACTCAGACAGTTCTTGCTGCGGAGTCTCAATACTCCTAACAGCGTAATAAATCGTTGTACTTTTCTACCGCAAACATTAACTCTGTAAAACACTTCCTGCATGCTCCATGAAAAACAGACTGTTTTGATGACACGATTCATCATGCATTTTCAGTGTTATGTCACATGAAACGTCTCCACAGTATCTGAGTGTTATACAACAGATACGCTGAAATCATTCATTTACTGTTTTCACTCAGAAGTTCATATTCAATTTCACAATTAATTACAAAGAAACAGCAAGCATCACAATTAGGTGTGTATTACTGTAAATAATGCACAGACACAGACTAACGTTGTCATCTGAACCCATTGAGTAATGTGTTTTTTGGAGACTTTTTTGAAGTTTATTCATCCTAGACAGTTGTAGTGAGCAAATATGGCTTTCATTTTGGGTTCTGTGAGAGAGGGAGCACTTCTGGACAGAAATACAAAATAATTGTTTGTTTTACATTCTCTGAAAAGATCCATATACGTTGCGAATGGCGTCATATGTAATATTTCAGTACAATAACAATTCAGATTCATCCATCAGCGAAATATGCTTTGATCTGACACGCTTTACTTTAAATATAAAACAAATTACAGCTTAGAGTGAATCATTCACCGCAAGCTTCACTGTATTTGACAAAAGGCGGTAAACTGAGCGTCATTAAAGTCAACAGTGCCGTGAGCGTGTTTATATATTGTATTAATATTGTGCATTGCTGTTATTTTTTCCTTGTGTCAATTGGAGTATTAGCTGCATGCGACAAAAACGAAAGATGACATCACAAAGACTTCAGAGAGATGCATTGCGCTTTAGATAGGATACTGTGATGATGTCATTAGGGACACCTGATATGAGGTGGGGCTGAAATTTAAGCGTGTAAAGGGGAGATTTAGAGTTGACTGCAGGTCATCCGTGCTGCTTTCTCAGGCAGACAAACCCGCAGCTGAAACACAAGGAGACACTGTACAGAAGGAATGCTTTCTGTGGCTTCCAGACTTGCTCCCTCTGTAATTTGTAAACGTAAAGAAATGTGCTGCCGCCCACAGAGGGGGGAAGATAGCAAATCCACAGACTTATGTCAGCATTTTATGCCCCTATTTGATTTTTATCTGCGGGTATGGAGGCCTGTGTGTGTGTGTTTGTGTTGGGGGTGGTGATGGCTAATGAAGTAATGTTTTACCAGTTCAGAGCATTTGGGCACATATTTGCGGTTTCTTCAGATTCAGTATTTTTCAGATTGTCGTGTTGCTTTTGCATGAAATCTAAGTGGGTTTGTGTGTGTGTGTGTGTGTGTGTGGACATGCTCTCAACATTAACCTTAGAGCTGTATGAAGTTACTTTTGACTTGCAGTGAATTTAGTTTGGCATGTGGATTGTTTTACATCTTTGTCACTACTTAGTGGGTGCAATGGAGTGAAAAACCTTAGTATATGATCATTTAAACATATTTCTTGATTAAACAACATAATCTGCATCAATATAATTTGCTAAATATGTAGTGATTTAAGGTTTTATGATGAAACATGGCATAAAGCCTATAGTTATTGATGTTGCATTGCTATGAGGTCAAGGGCAAGTCATTTGCAAAGTATAATATAATATAGTACAAAATTAATCTCTGTTGTGATTGGAGCAGTTGGTGTGAGCCCACTTTGCACATCCTATGCAATAACTCTTTTCCCTCCCAATTATGGAAAGCAATTTGTTGCTGCTCAGGCGTACTGTATCGATCCTCTGCCAGCCAAAGACTTTTTGGTGATGCTTTTGGCCACAGTGGGGGTTTTTTTCTGCCTCCCAATTGGAGCCTTTAGATTACTTAGAGGTAATATTGTTCTATTTAGAAGAACTGATTTGTTAATTACACTTAGAATAGAATATATAGGGGTTTTTTTACCTATAATCTTTCATACTATTTACTTACTTTTAATAGTTTTTAATGGAATTTGTAGTTTTGTAGTTTTTAGCTGTAGTTTTTTTTTTTTTTTGCAATTTCATAAGAAGTCATTAGGCAACATTCAAAATTGATCAATTTACAGTATATTAGGTAAAGTTTGTTTTTTTTCTTTATAGGTTAAATACAAAAGGGGATTACCTTTCGTTGCAGTGTTCACATAGCCTACAACGTTTACTTTTTGCCTCAAAATGCATGATATTTTCAGGGATTCTCATTAGCTCCAGAATCGTTTTAGTACTAGACAGATCGAGTTACTTCAAAACCAACATTTAGGAGTAGCATGCATGACTTTGTTGCTTGTGCAAAGCAAACAGTGGCAAACAGGTTTAGCGCAGTTGTGGTTTTTGTAGCTATTTGGGGTTTTGGGGGAAAATTAAATCAAAAGTGTTTTTTTTTACTCCTTGAGGCATTTAACCCCATTGTACCCTTAAAGAATGATAGCACGTTGGTGCTCTCTGAGTCTGTCTCTGGAATAACTTCAGGCTGTTTTGGAGGGCTCGTGCCTCTTTGTATCCGCTCACATCATTTCTCAGCGCTTGATTACTGGATGTGTATTTGACGCGGGCTGTAAGCTGCGCCTCTCTCAGATCACATATCAGAGGGACGCGCGTCATTAAGGAGGGCACGTCGCCGCGCGACTGTAACCGTAGAAACTGCGCGCGGAGTCTGAATATGACAGGCTGAGCGCGTGCGGTCACGTATTAATAATGAACAGATGCTAAAATATCACCGATATATGCATGCACAACGACCCCTGACCAGTTTGTGTTTGGGGAGATTTCTTGGCACGTTCGTGTTTAGGATAACAATTTATGTTACAGTGTTTATTCTGCATTATTATTATTATTATTATTATTCTAAGTAAGCATATATTTTATTCTAGAGATGACTGACGTTTAAAAAGCTATTCTAGCGGCGCCAGAGGATAATTTGCGCTGGGCGAGATCAACTTTGACAGATTGCGCCCCAAAAATACCTTTATAGCCTATTTATGATCAGACATTTAACAGACGGTTAAGATTGGTCTACACACTCCAGGCCTATACCTATATAGCGCACGTGCAACATATATGAAACACATTTATATGTTGCTATAATATCAATAAAAACAAACGCGCTGCAAAGTAATGCAGCAATGCACTTTTTTAAATGCATTCTTTAGAAATGAGCTGTTATTTTTTGCTAGTAGTAACAGGCACACAGTAATGTACAGCGTGACGACTGCGTACGTGTGAATAATGAAAATGTCTTGCTTTATTTTAAGCGTTTAGATGTGCAAAACATGTCAACATGTGAGTCTATTTCGACAAGAGGTTACTCAATGCAATGGGCGGAAGGAGGGCGTGAAAAGAGGAAGACACCTTCGCAATAGGTTTTTCGAGCAGATGTTGATGAAACATGCTAATGATCTTGAGATGTAGGATAATGTGCATATATATCCTCTCTTAGACCATTGGTGTTTGTGAGATTTTGACTTCCCTTCTAGCTATGTTCACAATATTTCTTCACATGAAGATGAAAATAAACTTAAGTGGTGTAACAGCAAAATATGCTGCGATAACAGAGGACGAAAAAAAAGAGGTTTTCGTGGAATAATAATAGTTTAACTGTTTAATAATAAATAATAAGTATTATTAATAATAATAATAAAGATCATAACAATAACAACAATTGTTATTATCGGCCTATTGTTATTATTTTTTCATGTCTGTTGTTTTTTTTATTTTTATTTTTATTGTACATTAATTGTAATGTGTTTGTTTGCTTTGTTTTTGTTTGTTTTAATGCACTGTTCTCTTTATATAACCAAACGCTGGTTTCAAACTGAGTTCTTCTTTAGTAGCCTATGTGAGCCAGCAGAATTCTGGCACGAATCCTGCCAACAAGAGTTAAACCTCAAGCCCACTGCACATATATAACACTTCTTTCCGTCACAGAATGAGCCCATAAAAGAACGAATACAAGCAGAATAAAATTTAATTAACGACTGTAACGAATTAATCGACTGTTTAAAATGTCAATTATTATTGTAAAGGCATTTATGTTGGCTTTAAAGAAATATTAGACATCCTAAATTGTAGTATATTATAAATTATAAAGAACATATGTAGTAGTAATAATAATAATTACTCGATTTGTCTTGCAAATGGAAGAAGAAAAACTTCATTCATGACTGCATTTAGACTTAATGCTTCGGTCGTGCAGAGTGACAATTTAGAATTTAAAACTGCACATTTTTATATAATGTGTAATCATATAATGCCCCAACTGCTAAATATTTTAGCAGTTGGGGCATTTGTAGAGAGAAAATGCTTTTCTCCGTTTACTCACCTTAAACAATTTGTTTAGGGTTTGTTAATCAGTCAGTTAGTGTTAATCTGTTGATCTTTGTCGTGTTATAGCTTCAGTTTTAATGCGCGTAAAAATGTATGCATCATCATCAATAGGTAACCATCAAAATGAAAAAAAAAAAAAGAAACTGATGAAATACACAGAAAACGATGGATTCTTTAAGATGACCAACTGTAACTGCGAGAATCGCTTTATTTCTGCCTCTCTGTTTTCTTTTTACTCTTTCAGTCTGCCTCCCTCTCTCTGTCTTTTTCCTTCCCATTCAGTGATAGTTTAATGCGCTTTAATTCGCTTTCCGAGGCGCCACTGAAGGTTTCCAAACGACAAATGCGCCTACTAGTGGTGACAGTGTGAGCTCAGGGTGTGTCAACCACACTAGAACTCATTAGATTCTAATTAAATACCATGTATGAGACTTATTAAAAATCTATTATCATAATTATTGTTGTTCTGTTATGATGGAGCAAACCCATTAGTTATTAGAAAATTAATTAGCACAAGTTGCATGGGAGATAGGCTTTAATTTAGCACTTTAGTTTTTTGTTTTTTTTTGTGAAAAAATACTTGTTTGAATGTTATTACTGTTTCAGCGTTGCTTAATTACTGTTATTGCTACAGTTTTGAACCTAATTTGTTTTTGAGGGATAATTGTTGCTTTAACAATTAATGGTAATTAACTGTTTCTGGATTGCTTAATACAAGAGCAATTTTTCAAAAGATGGCACGCACACATGAATAACTTCGACAAATGATATTTAAATTTTTGTCTGTGGTTTTTAAAGGTTGCACCTGGCAAACTCTAAACTCTGATCCATTATGTGCCATAACATGTGAGGAGAGGATTGAAATATGTATTGATTGTTCATTAGTATATGGCTGATAATAGAGCTTTCAGATTTGCTTCGGCGCGTTTGATGGGCGCATCAAACCCAGCCCTGTTCTCGGATTGGTTGAGTAAACCCGGCCCTGCTCGCTGATTGGCGGAGCGCTCAGCGCACTCGAGGCTATAACGAGATGAGTAAATAACGCTAGTCTGCAGAGCGCAGAGCGCAGCTTTTGAAGGCACCTACGTCTGAATACCACCAACATTTTTTCTTGTTTAAACTCACTTTCTCGTCTAAACATTCAACTGGAAGAAGAGCATTTGACAACTAAACCGGACTTTCTTGCAGAAGTTCTTCTGAAACTCTGGGATTAATTTGTGTGGACTTTATTTTCAGATACTTTGGACTGATAGAACGGAAAGTGTCGCTCTGACTGAAAGTAAAACTGACATCCAGGAGCAGCACACACCTGCTGTACACACTCTGGAAAAAATGCGGTTTGATAATCAGCTTTAGAATAATAGTTGCATATGCTTTTGAAAAGCATACTTGTATCAGTTTTGTGCTTTGACTCTAAATTCCTTTCATCGTGCAGAACGAGAGTGTTCGAGCGCGTATGTGTGTGCTTGCGGTTTCTTGGTTTTTGCTGAAGTCAGTTGGAAACTCGAATAACGCACTTCAACGCTTCTGCGTCCTGCACTGAAACTCAGAGTGAACGGTCACGGAGGAGTTTTCCTTGGCCACTATCACGGACTTTCTGTAGGCTACTTACCCCCATTTGGGTGCCTGAGCTTCACGGGAGTCTCATTTGTAATCTGTTGTGATGCATATTCCCGTAGACCCGAGCACGAGCAGACGGTTCACACCGCCCTCCGCCTCGTTCCCGTGCGCTAAAGTGCCCGAAAGCCCGAGTATGAGCGCACCGGGACCGCTGCGGGCCGGCCGGCCGCTGGAGAGCCGCTCCGTGGTGGACGTTCTGGCGGATCACGCCGGAGAGCTGGTGCGCACAGACAGCCCCAACTTTCTCTGCTCGGTGCTGCCGTCACACTGGAGGTGCAACAAAACACTGCCTGTGGCTTTTAAGGTAAATAAACCATTACTTTCCGTAATATTAATTATTGCATAGCGTTGTCTGTTAAATTACAAGGCAGTCAGAACGCAGCAAGTACTCCTGATGATATAACCATAGCAACGGTAGGCTGAGCGAGCCTTTTCCGTTAGAATCCAAAACAAACTGTATGTGCTATTATTAATACTAATCGCTTATTGAATATTTATCTATCATAAGTTCATTTAAAAATATGTTTTACAGTAGAGTGAAATAGTTGACATTTGGTTCGTCATAAAAGTCAAATCGGTGGCGGGAGCCATGCTCACCACATTTCGTGTTTTAGAAATTACTGACAATAAAAAAGAAAAAAATAAATAAATAAATAAAAAAAACACTCACCTGAAAGTCACTGAATAACTCAAGCATTTGCATATTTTTTTTTCTGTAATCATCGTAACATACTTCTGCTAAACGGATAATTTAACTAGAATATGGGCAAACAATATTTTTCACGTCAGTGACTATTTGACAAGACATTGTAAGGTAGGCTATTATTATTATTATTATTATTATTATTATTATTATTATTATTAGCCTATTTTTGTATTATACAATATTATTATATAATTATTATTATTACTATTATTATTTAATTGGACATGAGTAGTTATAGCCTAATGATCACTGCGACGACGATATTTCACTTATAATATTTTGTTTGAGAAAAAAAATACTGTTATTATTATTCATATCAAAATTGTGTTTATTTTTACATTTAGCAAATATACAAATCCCAACCGTGCCCTTGCACAAAAAACAAGCTAATTCAGGTTAGAAAATTAGCTGTTTAATCGCGGAGCAAATCATAAATATTTTATGTTCATATAAAAAAAACAATGCTAACATTAATCGTTAATGTATGTATGAGCAAGCTTATACTGTAATGATTAGCTATCGCGGGGGTTGCAACCCGATTTGTTTGGTTTGAGGTTTGTTGGGTTTGTGTGTGTTGTTGATTGGGTTTGTTGGGTTGATCTGTGTGTTTATCAGGTGGTGGCCCTGGGTGACGTTCCTGACGGGACTCTGGTCACGGTGATGGCGGGGAATGATGAGAATTATTCCGCGGAGCTGAGAAACGCGTCTGCCGTCATGAAGAACCAGGTGGCGCGATTCAACGACCTGCGCTTCGTGGGCAGGAGCGGCAGAGGTACCACATCTAGTCATTTGTTTTTCTGTCTGTGGTCAGCTACATGAATGCGACAACATGTTTATACTATGTCATATGCATGCATATATATACATAATTTTTTTGTTTGTTTGTTTTTTCTTCATGCAAGCACAATTTGAAATTTCTAAATTGTCACGCAATTAACACACAATCTCTAGTATTGCGCAATGGAGACTGGAAAAAAGGCACATATAAACAGCATGCTTCAATTCCCAGATAAATAATTTCCCCACAGCAGAATTATTCTTAAAAGATTTGAGGCTTAAAAAAACATCTTGTTTACACACCTAAAAACACCCTACCTCTTACATAGCTAACATTCTTTCACAAGCTTTTCCTTTTCGTCTTTTTCCTCTTGGCCTCGCTCCTCGCACTCACATTTTTCCTGTAAATGTTACACTTTAAATAGTTGCAGACGGATGAGTGGAAAGCGCTGCAGTGTGCGAATTAAAAGTACCTTTCATTTCTGCAGTCAATTACCCCACCCTCATAGCCCTCATACAAGCCACGGCTTTCTCCCCCTCAAAGCGCAGCTTCATTGCATTTAGAGATCACACACACACACACACACACTTACACATGCACACAGACACAGCGGAGTCCCGGGAACAATCTGGAACACATTGTCTGACTAATCCACATCATAAACGCATTTGAAAGCGCATCAAAGCAGTAGTGCTGTCTCTTTCAGAGGAAACTCATTCATTTCTCCCAGCTGTATGTGACCCACCTCACTGGGATTGTGCATCGAATTTATTTACTTCATGCGGCCTGGGGAAGTTTCTGTTTTACCTGAGGGCTTTTCTGGCATATAATCAACTTTATGTAATGTAGTAATTTTTCAAAACTGAAAAGAAAAATGGCGCAAAGCTGTCAATTGAGCTGTTGCTCTAAGGTTAAAAAGCTAAAAGGCATTGCATTTACCCCTAAATGGTATATATTATTACCTTAAAGATACATATTGGTGCGTCAAAAGTACAGCCAAGGTGTGCATATTAATACCTTTCACAGTGCTGTCCCTTTTTCTGAGAGTTTACATAGTCCCGTATGCCACTGAATTTAGAAAATATTAATAAGATTATTTTGTCATAGGCATGTTGCTAAAATAGTGGCTGCACAATATTTGTTATAGTTTCAAACCACAAATTATTTCCGGTTTTGACTCAGCTTGTTGACAGTGCAGTTCGGAAATCTGACACAACAAGAGAAAATGCTTCTGTTTTGCAAATCTTCCAATACAAATGTTATTGTCAGCAGAATAGAAAATTTTTGTTAAAATGCCCTTATTTTGTTTTAGTGTTGACCGCACTCAAGACACAAGAATAAAACCTGATGATCATGATTTTAGAGTGCTTATGTATATATTAAAAGATTTTTTTCAGTGAATCATGCAATACCTTTTCAGACCAGTGAGTGACATTTTATACCATGTCATCTTGTCCTCAGGAAAGAGCTTCACTTTGACCATCACTGTGTTCACTGGACCACCCCAGGTTGCCACATACCACCGCGCTATTAAAGTCACCGTGGATGGACCTCGAGAACCAAGACGTGAGTACTCAGAATTCCCCTGAATGACTAAGCGTTGACCATGCATCACCAACAATGATAACATTATATTACACTGGTATCCACCTCTTTGCATGTCAATGTTCTGCATGAACTCAAATGGTTTGTTTTATATAGAGTACTTTATCAAGAGCTGCGTGTTTCTTTATGCACAAAACCAGCAAAGAATACAACAGAAAGAAGCTCTGCCGGTTTAATGATTTATAGTCTGTGTATAATTTTATGCTAGACTGCAAATCACAACTCTGGTGGAAAAGCATTTCTTTTGCGGTGTTTGATAGCGAGGGAAAGTATTTGAGGAGGTGATATGAGATGAGATAGTCTCTCCTTTGTGTCTGCTTTATACCGTGTTATTTACTGCAGTAAAAACCAGCCTGAGCAGTCTTTAGAACGTGTGCCAAGTAAAACAGATTAGTTAATCTGTTGGTTCCTGGAGTTTTTCTTACTGTATTAGAGCTGGGAGGTTGGTCATTGCACTATACTGTTGCTAAATCGGTGAATGTGGGTAATGGTTTTGATATTACACTATGTTGGGATGGAGTATTTGGATGGTGCAATGAGTATTTAAACTATTTTTGCAGCAGCGACAGCTCTAAACGTCCTATGAGTCATTCACAGATAATACCGGGGAGCAGAGTAAGTGTGTGTGTTCCCAAATAGTGCAGTCTATTTTTGTGAGTAAGTGTTGGTTTCGATGGCTCCTTGTTTGGGTGTATACATACCTGTACAGCAGCGTGTGTTAATATTAAACAGCGAACAGTCCTTCGTGGTCTAGATGGTTGCCAACCTCAGATGTCAGTTGTGGTGTATTATTAAGCCGTTTCGGGCGCAGAGAGTGAGGGTGCGTCTCTGAGCCGCAAACACAGAGGGCTCAATGAAAGTGGCCACTCTTTCTGACCAGCAGGGTCAGCAGTGCCTGACCGCATTAGAGCCGCTGAATTAACACAGCACTGAACGCCTGCTAGGGGTGCAGATCCATAATGCTAATGCAGTCCGCGACCACAACAAGAGGAGACTAGAGAGAAAGAGAGAGAGAGAGAGAGAGAGAGAGGTATAAGAGTAAGTCAGTGCCACTGTTTACAGAGCTGTTGTTATATTTGTAACTCCAAAAAAATACTTTGGAAACTGTAATGAATTTATGACATTTATGACATGTGTCATTGCACTAAAAAAGTAATAAGAAATTTAAAGAAAAAGCTTATTTTTAGGAACAATATTTATTTATTCATTAATTTGATAGTTCAGCACAACCCACTGCCAGTTCTCATGATTTAATACAGTATATATTGGTTATTATTATTTTTAAATTAAGTTATAATCAATATGCTATTTAATATAAATTTACATCATTTGTTGTACAGTATTGCATAATTTGAGCAAAATATTAAAGAGTTGTATTGCTGTGTGCAATGTAAAAAAAAATGGTTCTAAAAAATATATATATATATATATTTTTTTTTTTTCAATGTGACCTGGACATGTTTGTTCTGTAAAAATAATCTAGCATTATGTGAACAAATTCCACTTGATTTGATATTTTATATATTGCAATGACATGTAGTAAAGAAAAGTATGTGCAAAAATCACTTTGGGTTCAATCCGGCACTATGTTTACTTTTTGGTTACGTCTGTAATTCTAGATTTCCTCATGCATGTCATATCTATCATATTGGCTGACTGACGCTTGGCCTGTAATGACTCTTTAGAGACGTTTCCTGCAGAGCAGGTCACATTGCCGTACCTGTAGTCTATGCTCACTCAACTAGCACTAACGAACAGGTGCTTCAGAAGCCATGCAGTTTGAAATGATGTGGGACTGAACGCGGTCCGGTTCCATTATAGCCCTTTGAGTATATAAACTTACTTCAGACCAGCAACAAATAGGAGATACAGGATATGAGATGTTTTTAATAAACAATACGTTATAAATATTAAATGATAATGTGACAGGTAGAAAAAAAGTGCATACTGATTATCCCATCATGCTGAATACTAATGCGTGTGATAGATTGAATTTACTGAGTGGTTTATTTGCAGTTTGTGTGTGAATATGCGCTGGAGTGTGTGTGTGTGTGTGTGTGTGTGTATTCTGCTTTTGTCAGATATGTTGTGTTGATGGCATCTTTCATAAGAAAACCACACCCTCTTCTCCCCCCAGGCACGGGCTGACTGAGGCAGTATGTGTACTTTGATAGTGCTGCCAATAGAATAATACCTCATTAATGTTTACCTACAGAGTAGATAAACCTGATAGACAGGACCCCTCAAACACTCACACATTGTGCTTTTATGTTTTACGGGGACTTTCCATAGATATGATCACTTTTTTTAATTCTAATTTACCTGTTACCCTCACAGCAAACATGCTTTTCTACATTACAAATATCATCGTTTAGTATGATTTGCAAGGCATTTTCCTAATTGGGACTAAAACACGTCTTCAATGTTTGGTCCTCGCAACACAGACTTGACCTGGACCATATATGTATAAATACAAAAGACTTGTATTTGATGATGATATAGTCACACTATAACAATATAGTCAGAGTGCGATTTTAGCCTCACTACTTCACAACTTCATGTGTAATTTAACATGTCACTTGCTGTTTCTAAGGGAACATTGTTTCAGAGTAAATCCAACACCTTTTTTTTTATTTAGTGTGTATGAATGTCATTAACCAACAACCTGTCAAAGCTAGCGTCATTCATTTTAAAGATGCAAGCACACTTACTAAGCGAAAGATCACTAGCTGGTTTAGAAGTCTTGGCAGAAAAAGGCTCTAAATGTGAAGATGTTTCTGAGAAGAGCTTACTGAGCGCAGATGCCGGTTGAATTGAAATTTCATTCACAAGAGAAGAGTTGAGATTATGGGCTGGGGTTTCGGGTTCGACTGTATTTGCATTTTGGCACACAGTTCGTAGTGGGCATGTAAATCTGTTAACAATATCATTTGCTGTGTTATTTTTCCACAGATATCTCTCTGTGTTTCTGTAAATAAAGGAGTGTATGTGCATACATTAGTATGTGTGTGTGCGTGTAAAACACCTGCCAGGTGTGTCATCCATTAAATAATGCATGCCACACCCATAAATATGAATACATAGTTCTGCATATTGCAGATGATCTAAAAACAAAATAGGAAAGATTTAGCTTTCCTTTGGGAGGATAAAAAGCTTCTGTGCGTGTGTGAGTGTTTTGCACAATTTTAATGCTGGAATCATCACACTAATGCTATTAACAGTCATTCTGTTATGTGTGCATCATAAGAGCGCTTCTTCAAAGCAGCGCTAACGGCGAGTGGCAGCTTTCGTCACTGCTGACGCTAAATATGAATGGAGCCAATATCGGACGGCAAATGAATGGAATGCGTTTGAAAAATGAACAGGCGATTCATTACAGAGCAAACGCATGCAGTGCAGATTTAAGCATTGATGCTTTGGCTGGCGTTCAATGATTCCTCGCTGATACTACAGCTCCACAGTTACAAAACAAAAAAAGATGCTCTCATTATCATATTTTCTTTTCTTTGAGGGATAAACTCAACAAAGGAGGGCAAGAGAGGCATGGAGTGTCTACACCCCTGCACACACACATCTTACAGGCTCAACTTGTGTTTGTGAACTTCCTTGTTTATTCTTTCACCCAAGCAGACACCATTAGCAGCTTTAAAGAGTAATTTAATAAAGTAGCATAATAAAGCACCTCACAGTCCATGATAAACGTCTGAGAGGCATTGAGTAGGAGAGGGAGACAGAAAGGGGAGGGAGGAGTGTTACGGGAATATTATAGTGAATCATCTGTTTATTTTTCTGCCATTTTTAACAGTGAGGAAAATTCTGCAAATAGCCTAATTGAAGAAGCGAGATGTGCCCAGACTTCCAGTAACACACACACACACATGCCGAGCTTGTTGGGAAAAGGAGATTTTCTCTTTGTCAGAGCATAGTGTTTCAGCATTTTAAATGGGTCATATCATGAGGAATCAATTTATCCTTGATCTTTTGAGATGAAAGACTTCATTGTGTCATGAAACTTTTCAAGCTCTAAATTTTCTGCTAACATGTCCCACTTCCGCACTTCCACCGCTTTCTGACGTCAGACAGACACGTTTGACCATGACCGCCGTATGTTAATGATGACTGTTTTCAGAAACTTGACCCATTGTAATGATGGCAAGATAATAAAGAGGAAGTAGAGTAGATACTATTATTTTTAAATATAGGACGATCTAAAGGTAAGATGGAATGTAGGAAAGTCTGTAATATTTTGCAGGTCGTTCTGAAGAATAAGCGTCTGAATTTACTTTCAATGAAATCTCTGATCTGAACAATTTAAGGAACATGTTTCAGTGCATATTGTCAGTAAAACAAGTAAAATCTTGTAAAGTTTATTTCACATGTTCAGAGGGCATTTACATGAAAGACAGCAGGTGCATAATGGTTAAGACTAAACCAAATTTTATGTATTTGTAAAATTCTAATATTATTTTGTAAATTATTATAAAATTATATATTAAATAAAATTAAATTAAATAAAGAAATATAAAAAATGTTATACACACATTATATATATATATATATATATATATATATATTTTTTTTATATTATAAAATCTATATTAGATTTAAATTATATTTATATAATCCTAAAATATAAATTTCTATTATAATATTGTACAATTATATATATATGTGTGTGTGTGTGTGCATCTCTCTCTCTCTCTATATATATATGTATATATAAATATATATATAAAATAATGATGTTTCTTTTAGGGTTACATAGTTCCAGAAACAGCTTTAGCATTAGAAACTACAATTAGACTGTGCAAATAGACTTTATATAGTCTAAACTTATTAGATGGCTAAACATATGCGTGTGTGAACTATAAAACTGAAACCTATTTGACTTGACAGATATCTCAGTTCTCACACTCCTGCAAGCTGCAGTTGCGTCAAATCCTGTCACAAGCACATATACACGTAGGTGCTTGCGTTTTTAAGTCAAGGGTCTCTTCCTGCCCTTTAACACCTCTAGCAGTTCTCATCAGAACACCTCTGCCCACTTTTCTGTCATCCCCTCCCTAATTTCCACTCTATCTTCCAGAACAATCTCAAATAAAGCCTTTAGACAGTCAGTCTCCGCTGAGAGCAGCACGTTAAAAGAGCCAGGGTGGAATTCCTCGTGCTGAAGCTCAGTTGCATTTGAATTTCATTAGTTTGGCACGGGAATGCGCTCCTAAATCACGCTCTTTACACAAAGTGCGCTCTTTCTTTTGTCCTATAAACTCCAGGCGTTCGATTTCAGCACATTCCAGCTGCGTACAGCCAACAGACAGCAGGACACCTCCTTCAGATGCACGCTTGTTCGGAGACGCAATGTGAGTATAAGTCAAACTCACATCGCATCATCTGGGTCAGAAGGGTTTCTTGGTTTGAGTTACAACTAGGTCAACCAAAACCAACCAAACACCAAACCACACATATGCAGGTGCATGCACATATGCATATAATAGCACTGCCACTCAAAGGCTTGGGCACACCTACTCATTTAACACATCTTTAAAAAAGAGTAAAGTCATAAAAAGGAGCACAGGATGAGAATTATGTAGCGAATTATGTGATTAAATGTGAGACAAATTAACACTTTTATCTTTTATGAGCTTCTTTTGTCACAGTCATCAAACAGCTTCATATAGATAGATAGATAGATACACACATGTAAACACATATGTAATTTCTCACTGAAGTCACAGAAAACCACACATGTGTGCTGTTACGCCCTTTCTGTTTATCATGCTCTTTTTTGCATTAGACATGAACAGGAAAAGCAAAGAGGGCGTAACACAGACATAGAAAACACAAAGAGGTGGGTGATTGCCTCTGGCTGGTATTTTGTCTGATGGATATGGGCACTATTGAAGGGTCTTTGTTTATTTCACCTGCTCCAACTTGCCCTGGAGAATGAATCATGGAGTAGAGATAATAATAAAGAGACTCTTTATTCCTATGCGACCGGTGCCATTGGAATTCTTTGTATGATTTTCACTAAATAATTATTTTAAAATACGGTGTGAATATTTCATCCAAACATTATATTCCAATGTAGCTTTCTCACAGCTTCAGTTACTTGAGTAATTCTTTTGTGTTTACCTTTTTGGCCTATCTTTGTGTTCATGTTCGGTTGAAGGGGGTTATTAAAGTTACTAAAGATAGCTTTTTTATTAATATCAACAAAATAACATAATCTAATGCACAGATCAGATATTTTGACACATCTCCAGATTTTTTTTGTCCTGGCCTTTTTGTTTACATTCTCTTAAGACATAACCAACTGTGTTTACATGAATGTCTTGCCAAGACCACATTTCCACACATGCACGTATCCAAAAGCAGCCTATCAGCATGTTGGGCACCTACCAAATTCTGTATTACCTGTATTACAAACTCTGCATTCTGAATTACTAGTAAAGATATTGGTCTGTTACCAGAGTGCTTTGATATCCTTAATATTCGAGGTGCAACAAAGTCATCAAATCTCAGAAACAGTGTGCAGTTTGAGGTTGAATACAGGCTCTGTTCAGGATTTCAGTTTACCGCCCAACACACTTCACTGGCACGGACCCACTTCCTGTCATGGGCTGATGGGATTGGTCATGCACTGGCCTGACATTTCTATAACTTTCAGATGGAGAGAGACCGAGTTTAGGATAGTTTCGAAAAGGAAGACAGGTGCAGCAATCTTAGCAGATGTAGAAACGTCTCCAGCGTTCGTTACTACGGAAGCCCACTTTCATATGAGGCCTCGGTTTCCACACCTGACGTACGCAAAAACTCACTCTCATCAACTGTCAGCTACAACGGTGGGGAGAAAGACAGGTGGAGCTCTGCATTATTTACCATTCTGAGATGTTTCAAGTCATTTAAAAGCGTGTTTTCAGAGCTGGCCACCCAAAAAATCTGTCTGTTCAAAAAAATTATGCACTGAAGTGACCACATTTATTTTAATTTTCCATCTTTTTGTAGGCTATTATTGTGTTGTTTGTAAATGGCAAGTAAAAACAAATGTGCTGTGGCTTGGAATATTATGCCGAAAGTCAAATATTTGCCTGCAATTTCTTTAGAATTGAGTGTAAAACATGAGCTAAAGCATGAAAAATTGTTCATTCTAAAACACAAAAGCAACTGTAGGTAAATATACCTTTTTCTAATTGATTTTTTTATGTTTTTAGCACTGAAAAAAAGTACTTAATTAATTTTCACTCAGGAATTACTAGTAAATTTTTCAGTCAATTACAAAAAATTTGAAAATACTCCCAAAAATATTTGTTTTATATATATATATATATATATATATGAGGCCTTAAAATACATATACTTCAATAGTATATATATGCTGATTTGTTTTCAAAATAAGCACTAAAATGTTCGAAAACCCAGCATTTTTTTCACATCTCTAAACCTTCTGCACTCAGTGGAGCTAAAGTGTGCTTTACTCTCAGTCTGTACCGATCGATTTCACAATGTTATCAAGTGCCTATCAGCCCCATTTATAGACACCCGTACAAATATTTACAGTGTGCCCGCCGTGACACGTCTGGCCCTCCACAGCGAATGTGGAGTTCCAGCCCTGCCCTAATGCACACACACTCCGACGGCGCAAAAAGAGCCTGTGTTCTGTCAGTCCAAAAGGGAACATATGTTTCTTTCTTTTCATCGTTAGAGAGAGAGAATGAAGAGAGGGAGGAAAGGAAGGAAGCTGGGCGTATCAGTTGATCAGTGTAAGTATGAGAGCTGAAAGTGTGCTGAGAGGGCCTCTGTGTACACACTCCACTCGCAGAAAGTAGGGACTCGAATGAACGATGACGAGAGCTGCACTGTTTATATCACAGTATTTATTGAGCAGGATAGTTTTACACTATTTAAGAGTGCCAAAGAAACTGTAACAGAGCAGGATGTGTTCCAAATGGGTCGTGATGAGGAAGACGTTAATATTAAGGGGGTGCACAACGCATCTGATTGTTTGTAGTTGTTCTTTTTACTTTGAATTATTTTGTTGCATGTCATGCATTTGTGGGGTTTCGATTAGTTCATTGCGTTTGTCACATGATGAAAGAAAGAATTGAGAGGTGAAGTAGTCATTATGTTTTTTTATAATTCATCATTATCTGCATTTTTCCAAATTCCTAATTTGGAATATGATGAAAGAACTTGTATTAGGAATATAACATTTCACTTTGTTCAAATCAGCTACTTGAGTTGAATTAAGATTTGTTCAATTTGCTGCACGAGGCTGAAAAAGAGTTGGCAAAATGATCTTGAATTAATGTGATTCTATGATTTTGTTGACAAGTAGGTGGCGACAAATTACTGTTCGTTCCAGTTCATGAGAGATTCATTGAATCATTCACTTAGGTGATTCACTCTTAACACATCGAGCAACTTTCTTTTTGAATGTTCATGGAATCAGTTTCGCAAACAATTCATACCAAAACGGGCACCAATTCAAGTGATCATCTTTATGAATCATTGACATATTTCATGATTTGAATGATCAGATTTACTGTAAAACACACACACACACACACACACACAAATTAATATTTGTGCAATAATTATTAATCTATTTTCTCCTATCAAATATAAAATAAACACATACCTATCCCAGGGCTAAAAAAAGAGTTTGAAGATGAGATTTTCATAACATTTAGGGCTGAAGGGATTATAAGAGTGGTGTACATGCATATTGTGTGTATCATAATGCATCTGTCGCAGTTGTGTTGAGTTCATCCCAGACCATTTCCCCATGACGTGTGCATGTGTGTGTATATGAGAGGGATCCACTTATTATTAATTAGTGTGTCTGTGTGTGTTCTGTGGTTATGATATCATTCTCGCAAAAAGTCAACATTCCTGTCTAAGTGCCCCTTACCTATGAAATATTCATTCATCCATAATAATTCAGACAGGGTGAATGTAGGCAGGGCAGATGTAGGGTTTGACCCCACATGCATCCAGCAGAGAAACTGCCCACGCTAGTGCTTGAACAAAAAGAGTTTAAGTGTAAAACTTTTCAAAATGCATTATACAGTAAGATTACAGCTTTAGCATGAAACACTACGCGTTACATTTGACATCTTTCATACCTCAGAAGCTGCAAAAGTGAGATCTCACTTGCATGAACTTTGTTTCAGATTTTCTGGCGAATAGTAATTGACAAAAGTAAAAATAGACACTAATGAGACATACAGAAAGAGAAGATGGAAAAAGGATGTGGATAGCAATTCACTCAATAGTAAATTATAAAAAACAAAATGGGCTATAAAATAAAATGTTATGCTATTTTGAAATTTAAAAAAAAATCATTTTAATCATTTCAGTCTAGGAGAAACAACTAGAAAGTTAATTTTTCTGTTCCTCTGGGATTTTTGTTTTTGTGTATCCCACAATTTATTAAACAAACTAAAAAGTACAGAAAAAAGATTATTTATCATTTAAATCCAATCAGAGAGGGAGACATCAGCAACAAATGGAGGGAGCGTTAAACTGACAGAATTATTACCCCGGGGGTACAAAAACGTGGAGTGATGTATTGCCCTTGGGTGAAAGAGAGGGCAAGAACACACAAAATCTATATCACAGCGTCTGTTATCCCTCTATATCTGAATAAAATATTCAAATACAGCCATTACTCCACATTAAAAACCACAAAATGTTCACATGTTCCTCACACACGCCACTGATAGTCACATTAAACTCATCCATTAGAGCTGACCAGACTACACGTATGATGATGATGGGGGGGGGTGTCTGTAATGGCTGTGGCAACTTCTCTCTGTAATAAACCCACACACATACACACTCGCACACACTCACAACAAGGTTTTTTTCTGTGATTTCCTCTGTGGATGAGTCACGACTGAGTACACAGCTTTGTCTGAAAGCCATAAGCTCTTTTCCAGACCCTTTTTACTCAATATTTGTGTATTTTTATGCTTATTAGAACAGGATGTTGTTAGCTTTGTGAAACACTCATGTCAAACTGTATTAGGATCGTTTGTGAGTGTGTTTGCTCCTGTGTGAGTTGTTGTCTTTGTGTTTCAAAACAGGTTTCATAAGTTAGGACGCTGTCTTAGAAAGCTGCTGCTTTTGTATTTTAGTGGGTTTATTTTTAACTGGTATACAGAATTTATTTATTATGTTTGCACTTTTTTATTTAAAATACTAAATACATTTTTAAAAAGACAAAAAAAAAAATGCACCCCATAATTTAAAAGTTCGGGGTCAGTATGATTTTTTTTATTATTTATTTTTTATGAATAGTAAAGACATTGATAATATTTTATAAAGTTTTGGTTTCAAATAAATGCAGTTCATTTGAACATGCATCAAAAAATATCTTATAAAATTATAAAATATTACAATTTTTCTATTTTTTTAAACAAATTATTTGAAATTGAAATTAAATTTTACAATTGTGCTGTTTTTACTGTATTCTTAATCAAATAAAAATCTTACCAACCTCAAACTTTTGAATGGTAGTGTACATGTAGTTATGAATTTCCTTACAGCCTTCACCTGATATACAATCTTTTAACTTCGGTGATGCCTGTAAAACTTACACAATATATGCATGATAGTAAAAGGGGATGTTTACATGCAGAAAGCCACATCACATGAATCATCTCAGCAATGAGAAACCAGAAAGTTGATGTGCATTAACAAAATGGTCGGACAATGTTATGTTACATGCTACCCCCCCAGTCATTAGAGTTTCACATTTCAGCTTTCAACTGACACGGGCTCGATATACTCCAAAATGAAATATGTTTACTGTAAACGTCCATGACAAAAAGCGAGGGACAAGTGAAAAATGAGATGTTCTGGTTCATTGTGTCACCATCGTTCTGATTTATTATGCTTAACTTTGCTGGTATATTGCTATCCTTATAACCGCCGCATTTCTCACCATCTCTGTGCAGGTCATCGTGTGAAGCCAGATGACCCTCATAAACAGTACTCCGATCGCCTGAGTGACATCGAACGTTACCAGAGGGCCAGTCTGAGGATGAACCCTGGCAACGGGACCGCCCGCTCCCACCAGACCCATTACAACCCCTCCAGCACCACACAGATACCAGGTGCGTGTTTTGTCCCTGGATGCCCTACAGATCAAGTGTGTGTGCGTGTGTGTGTTTGCTCGATTCAGACGTTCAGACCCGTCACAACAATTCGCACCTCGACGTCTGGAATCTAGCAAGCCCTCTCGATCTCGGCTCCCACGTCATTGTGTGTGACAGTGGCTGAGGATACGTTTTCAGATGCAAGTAAAGACGTTCGAGCATGATGTCTGCTAGCAAACCAGCAAAACTCTCACACTCTCAAATGCACATATGCACTTCGCTTGCAGTCTGTCTTTCTATTTTCAAACAGACATACACACCCTGGGCAGATTTCACACCCCACCCATTCTCATACACAGCAATGCTGAAATGTGCTTCTTTTATTCATTTCTGTTTGCTCACTGTTTCTGCAGCAAAGACTGAATCACCCGCATTTCAAAAGAACTTAGGCCGGTGTGTGTTTACAGTGATCTGACTCACATTTCAGTCAAAAAGCCTCAAATGAGTTTTATTTAGTTCATAAACTACGAATTTATTCCCTAGTAAAATGGATGCTGTTTGTCAGCTGGATACACAGTGAGATCTTGTATATCAAACGTCTGATATGTTTTCATTGGCTTTGATTTTGTCATTTCGTTAAACAATTACGCTGTTTTTTATTTGTTCTTGTTTGCGCACCGCATCTGTAGTGTAGGCAGAATCGCTCATATTTTGTAAAAACTCAAACAAAGTTGGCATGTGTTTACGATTATCTAAGCAGTCGTGAGTCACATCTCTCTGCGATCAACCAAAAAGCGAGAAAGACCAAATGCTCCCGAGGGTCAAATCATGTCCCGTTGCACTTCTTTTATCTTTTTTTTTTCTTTGCAAATGCATAGTTGAAACTAAAGCTATGAATTCTAATAGCATGTTAAGACACAGCATTCATTTCGTCAGTCGCTTAGTTTCTATTTCTGTCAGTTCATGTTAGGTAGCTCCGCCCACATTCAAATCTTATTGGTTCTATTCTTATTATTGGTTTTAAATGACACATTCATCAAACAACTTCATGAAAGTGCCTTTCCATCAATATCAAGCCCAGGTTATGCTTTGCAATATTTATATAATAGTATATTCCTCTATACATATATATATATATATATATATATTTTTTTTTTTTTTCTTCTTTTTGTAGTTTTGGCTCATCAAGACTGCATTTATTTGATCAAGAAAAAAGTACAATTGTAAAATATTTTTCCAAGTTAAAATAGTAATTTTTTGCTTTAATATACTTTAAAATGTAATTTATTAATGTGAGGATAATGCTGATTTTTTTACAGTCTTTAGTGTCTTTTAGAAATCATTCTAATATGCTGGTATAGTGTTCAATATGCTGATAATATTTTTGTATAAAATGTGATGCTATTTTTCAAAATTTTTTGATGAATAGATAGATAGATGAATTTAAAATTTACTTTAAACATACATTTACTTATATTTGTAATCAATTTAATTTGTCCTTGCTAAATAAAAATATGCATATAAACAGCAGATATAATTTTTAAAAACACATTTCTGCATAAACAAATAAAATTTAGTTGTTTTTGCAAAGCCTTCAAAATTATAACCTGTGTCTGGTTAGGATATGATGTAATGGTCAACCGGAACCCATAAAAATGTGGTCACTTCGTTATTGATGAGCAGTTTATCCACAATGAGCCAGTGAATTAGAGACACTGAATGTTTAGCTGGTGTTTTTGTTTGGGTTTTTTGGAAATTCCTCCATCAGATTGACCTGATTTTTGAAGGGTGGACGCTTACACAAGCATTCCTGCAAAACCAAAGCCGTGACTCACGCAGAGCTCATCGCCAGAAGAATGGGAGCTTTACTCTTACCGCATCAGGAGTGCGCTTGAGCTGCTAAAGCACATCTAGTATCCGTATCTGCAGGTGGATTAGGAGAGGAATTATGTCTTCATGGTGCTGTCGGAGGCCAAGCCTGCCGACACACACACACACACACACACGCACACATCTGAAGCAGACATAACACATTAACAGAGCTTTAGCTGTCGGGAGACTGCTTGTCTGTCACTGCTGTAGGCCTGTGTGAGTGTGTGATACATCAAAACCTCACTGTTATGTCTGATATTAGCATATTTATCTCTAACCTCAGGGCACTGTCTCTCTGGCTGTCTGTCTCTTGCGTCGGCCCAGCTTCACCTTTATGCCTAAATCTTCACAAACGCATTCGGCAGCTCTGTGTGGTACGAGGTCTGTAGACAGACATGTGTAAGATAGACATGTTTAATCAGATTTATCACGGGGTAATTAGATGGTCTCTCATTCCACCTGAATGATGCAAACTCTCTCTTTGTGTGTGTGTGGTGTTGACTGCATCATCCTGGAGTCTTGAGGTTTGCAGATTGTTGATGACTGTAAACAGATATTAAGTTACAAAATTCATAGCACAAACACAGGCATGGTTCATACTTAAACAGATTTGTCAGAGCACACAGTGCGTACACACACATATTGTCATGCCGGTGGAGCAGAGAGGCGAATTAAAGGTGGCTTTAGTTGACTTGCAGCGACACGCTTCAGACGTGATTAAAAAGAACAAGGAATAAACAAAACGAAAATACAGAAACTTAAATCATGAGTGCACAGAGATGGAGGCAGAGCTGTGTGGTGTTTATTTGTGTGCTTATGCATATCCCACATACAGTAGAACAGACATGCACATCAAATATGTCTGTGCAAAACATTAATTATTTTGCATAAAGACAAGGAAGTATGCTTTATGGGCCATTACTTTTTTATGCATTGTTGCAGTTGTTTTGGGATTCTCTGCCTAAAACTGCATATGACTTGAATTTTTATTTAGTATGTATTCATATATATAATGTTTTATGTTTTATATTAATTAAATTATTTAATTTAAATTTTATTAAAATATGTAAAATTAATTTAATTAATAATAGTTAATAATTTACATTAACTAATCTGTAAATCAATTGATCATATTTATATAAATTTATTATAAAATAATAAATTATAAATAAAAAAATTATCAAATTTCTTTTGTCTAAATATAACATGTTTGTGAATTTTAAAGTATATGACATAACAACAATGAGAATGAAGGCATATGTGCTTTATTCTCATGAAAATAGTGTTACAAAAATGGTCTTTTGAATGGACAGTAAACAGACTACACATGTGTGTGCACTTCAGAGTGCGTTTGAGTGTTTTAAGGAGGTGTGGTGAAAGATCTGACAGGAAAACCAGACTTCATAGTGGCTGTGTTTGTTTTTTGCTGGTTGTGAGGAAAGCCTACATTTTCACTCAGCGTTACACAGCTTTTCTCTCTCTTACCTACTCTTTATTCTCTTCTGTCCACAATCTTATAGTACTATTTAAATGAGCACTATCATTTTGATTATATTCTTTTTATTCCTATATATTTATATTTCATAATATATACTTATATACTTATATATATATATATATATATATAGGTTATATTAAGTCAATTAGCCTGATATAATTAACTAATAACATCAGAAAGTGTGCTAAACACCATTATTAACAAAACAATCTATGTAAATACATCACAACACGGTATTCTTGTGAACCAGAAAATCTTTATTTGATCAGTGAATCAATCATTTGACAGAAACTAAGTGATTCACTTGAACAAACTGATTTAATAGTTCAGTCACGCTATGCTACTGTTTGTTGGAAGCATACAGAGTTGCTGTCATATTACTAATATATTATTTTAAGTCACATTGCTACTTTTAGTTAGCTTCACCTCAACATCACTCAGAGATGCACAAATCTCACATATTGTCCTGCTCACAGACTGTGACATGCTGCTTTAATAGTGGTAGAAATCGGTCTGTTATTGACGTTGTGTATCAGCCAATCAAAATATTTGAGTGAGATGTTTATTTTCAGCAGAAGCACCGGCTGTGGCCTGAATAAGAGCATTTATACTGAAGAATTTATCATTGTGCGGCGAAAACCAGAGAGAGAGACTGAGAACAGCATTTTGTTAGTGGTGTTTGCTAAGACAAGTTACTGTTACTACTGCTCATGCTTATGGTTATAGAGATTTACTTCAAATATTAAACTTTGGCAGACATGAATAATATTTCAAAAAAAAAAATTACATAGACTTGCTTTTGTCTTGACTAGTAGTCACCCACTATAGAAACACAGACTATGTTTTGCATGGACAAGCACCACTCACATTTTTCTCAGAAAATGTAAAAATCTTCTTGTGTATGTCTCATGTCTCACATGTGTATGTGTGTTTGTCGCAACGATTAGCTTGTAACAACTATCTCATCTCGGTCTGAGAGCAAACAGGATTTATTTGCATGTCAAATTGGCAGTTCAGTGCACTGACGCACACACACACACACACACGCATACTCTATAATTCCCAAAGTGTCTTATTTTAGACTCGTGCAGTGACTTGTGTGTGTGTGTGTGTATGCGTGTGTGTGTGAGAGAGAGAGAGAGAAACTTTTAATGCTGACAGAGTGTTTTAAAGTGTTTGGCTCATACACTCATACAGGCATCACACGCTCAAGATAAGATATATGATAATCACACACACCTTTAACAGACACCCGAAATATCATTCCTCCTGAAACACTGATACTTTTCTTGGCTCATCAGGAAAAAAGACAGATTTCAGAGTTATCTACTCACACACACACCCACACACAAACTTTTGACAGATGGATTTCTAACATGTGTGTGTGTGTGTGTGTGTGTAATGTGACACCAGCATAAGATTTCGTGTTTGTTTTTCTCGGCACCTTTGATGAAAACACTAGCAGCTCTTTCACACTGAACATGTGTGGACAAATTCTTTGTGTCGCAATCCTGTAAGCACACACACACACAGGGCTGGGTGGCATTTCTAATAATCACTGTATATGCATGATGATTTTGCTGCTAAAATTATAATATTTAGCAACAGCATCTCTGGTTTACACTTCATTAACAAAAATGGCATTGTTCAGACCCCTTCTATAAATCAGTTTATCAGTTCGTTTTATATAATATTTACAATTAAAAATTATGTTTGTGCTAAACTTTAAAGTGCTAATACATAAATATTAATATATAAATATTTAAAATATAATCAAATGGCTGTAATATATGAAGTTTTTTACCTGTATCACACAAATTTTTCTTCTCACACACACTGCCTATACATATGTATAAATATATATATATATATATTTATTTATAATTTTTTTTTTTGTAGCATTATGGACAGATCAGATTGACCCTCCTGCACTGAAGACTTGCAAAGTTGAAGACGACTTACGCTGGTCAAGTAAGAGACCTTACGAATCACACATTATTCACCTTTGTTTATTTATTTATTTGGTTAATCTGTTCTTTAGCCAAACATCTGCTTCAGGAAAATACTTATTGTTCAGTGCTGCTCTTTTATGTAATCGGTAGTTGAATGAGAATCACTGACATCTAAATCATTAAAAACCACACACACAAACACACACACACCGTTGTCCTCAAATGACTTCTTTAATATGCAGATGTGTGTATGTGTGGGTGTGTTGCCGTCATAATGGATGAATCATAAAATTAATGATCCAATCAGAATACAGTGTTTTTGTGGAGGGGCTGAAACAAACAGAATATAAAAAATGATCTACTTTCATTTACACACGCACACACACGCATGGAACCAGATACATCAATAAACATTCTCAGTATGCGAAATACACACACTTGCTTTGGCATCCACACAAACACACACACACATAAATACTCTCACTCAAAAACATTCACACAAACTCATGCTGCCATGGACACACAGCCATACTGTGGTATACACACAACATACCTGGTTCTGGCACGGTTTTCCTTCCCCACGGCGACGCAGAATTCCTGCCCTTCCTGTTCCCGCAAACCCCAAACATTCAAACCAGCTGAGTCATTTTTACCTCCAACACACACAAACACACACAAGATTCCCTTTGTCACACCAACCCCTGTGACATTTAAGTTATAGCTTTCTTTAATTGCACTTTGATTGATTTATTATTCCTAATAGACTCGCTGCGTGTCAGGTGACATGTTTCAAAACACCAGATGCCAGTTTCAACATAATTGAGGTTTATTAAAAACCTGACTGCAGCTAAAAATATTGTCGCTTCTCTACTGAGGGGTTCGGTACACTCTGTAGCTATTTAGCAGCATAAAATGAGTTGATCTGGCAAGCAAGTTTCTGTTTTACAGCCATATCACTGTCAACCGTTGTGAGGAAATTAAGGGTATTTACTCCAACAACTGTGCTTGTCCTTCCTGAAACATTGCAGGGTTTAAAACTAAAACAAAAAGATGCTTGGAAGACCAAATTCAAAAGTCGTTTTGGTCTGGAGCTTGCAAATATGGACTTAAACTTCTCAAATTAATTCTAGTAGACTTCAGGTCAGTCAGCATCAGATTCAATTAATTCATGTTATTGCAAAAGAAATCAATTTAGAATCAGAAGTTTTCAAATAGGTGTATTTTAAAGGCGTACAAATTGAACAATTCTATCATCACTTTCACTTTCTATCACTCACTCACATTACTAACTTCTGTGGAACACAAAAGACGGTACAGAAATGCAATTGAAGTATATGGCACTCATAATTGTTTGGTTACCAACATTCTTCAACATGCATGTGTTTTTATCATTGTCAACCATCACAAAATAATTAAGGGTATTTACTCCAACATTTAACTGTGGTTGTCACTCTTGAAATGCTGCAGTGCATATGTGGCCAAAGAGAGCTCAAAACACACACAAATACATGACTGGAAGGCAGAATTCTCTTTTAGAATGTGAAGGTTTGTTCTATAACTGCCAAATGTCAGTCAATAGTAAATTAGACTAGGTTACGTAAAGTCTTTAATGAACCACAATTAACAGTCAATGGGACCCAAAACAGTTTGATTACCTCTTCTTTTGTGTTCCACATTTACTGGTTTAGCGTAACATGAGGGTGAGTAAATGATGACAGGATTTTCATTTTTGGGTCAACTGTCCCTTTAAGTATCAATATTGTCTCAGTTGTTTCTCTCAAAAAGTGGTCCGGATCATTTGGACTTCAAATGAACTTGATGACAAATGTTTGCATTTATGTGCAGAACTCAGGAGAAACATCTAAGCAGTCTGAAAGTTTGATTTTTGCTCTCCATAAGAAACAGCTGAGAAATTAAATAGACCTCTTTTTCGCTGTGGTAGATAGCATGTGTTCTGTGCTGCAGACTTGCGTGAGTTCAATGTTGACTCACCGCTCTGAACTGCAATGATCAGAAACGCCTACAGGAATAATGAGATCCAACAGTTCTTCTATTTCATAATAATTGCTTCCGAAAGAACTGAATATTGATTCCTTTCAGCATCCTAGAACAGCAAAAGCAGCTTAATAATTGTGATTTTTGGATCAATAATAATGCCGTCGTTTCAACAAATGGATTTTTAGAGTCAATAAGGTCAAAATTCCTCACTGGTGGATAAAAAGGCATTCCTGGTGTATTCACAAATGCATTTCATTGTGATCCAGAATCAACGACCTGATTTGTGAATCTCTAGTACAGTATCAGATGTTTGTGAATGGTAACCTGAGCCGTCCTGATGTATGAGATGGCGACGGAGCACATGTTGGAGATGAGCTAGTTTGCATGCGACGTGCCGTGTTGTCTTATGGACTACAGCTCTAACATAAACACACAAGATCTACATGTTTGCCTGCGTCTCAGGTTCTCTGCCTGTTGAAGCGATATGCCATTACCTTCAGTTATCATTCATCAACATCCAGTGCAAACATTTAGCCATTTCAGCCCTGCTCCAGTTTTCTGCCTGCTTGTAAAACCATCGGTTTATCATTTGGAAAAATAGGCTATAAATATGAGAGACTGCAACCATAAATAGTTAAAACAACTACATTTTTTTTGTTGTTTTTTAACCCAGTAGCATTCTTTTTTACTTTAAAGGTGTGTTTGTACCATTGCTCTTTATTGTAATGCCATATATATATATATAGTTTAAGTAATAAAACACAATAAAAACATAGTAACATAATAAAAAACTCTTTAGAAAATTAAAAAAAGTTAAAACAGTGCAAATTTATAAATAAAATAGAAATATATGAACAATTGATATAAATGATTTTTCACAGTATTTCACAAAAAGTAGGATATGTAGCTGGTTTACAAAAAAACAATATATATATATATATATATATATATATATATATACTATTTAAACTGGATGTTTGGACAAATTATGGTTGTCAAACGTTAGTGGAACATGTTCATACTTATTGTACAACACCATTTGTTTAAAAAGAATAGTTTGAGGCCTCTGTGTATGTCTTAGTTGAGTTACATGTAGTGATTGTTTGGTTGGTTCCTGTGGGTTTGTGTCACCAGTTGAGCATAAAACCACATAGTAGAAACTCAAACCATGAACTAGTAAGCCAGTCTGGGATCCCCATCATTGTATGATTGTTGGATATGTGGTATTTTCGATATCCTACGTTCTAAAGCAAATATACTTGATTTGATTAGATTATATAGAGTATCAAGTGTATATTTCAGTCTTTATGTCTCCGTGTCTTTCTTTCTCCTGGCCACATGATTTGCCTGGTCCAGGTGTAATCCATCTGTTTTTGCATTACCATTTTACAGGTGAGGGCCGAGATTTGCATCCTCACCAGAACCCTGATCCCACATACAAACACGCACAATTCCTGCCGACTAGCTACTGCTTGCTCTTCTGTTAACAAACAAAATCAGTTTCTACAGCAGTCAAATGAGGCAAACCTCTGTAGTGAGCTGGGTTACACGCTTGAGTGTGGGCTAGTGGAACATGGAGAACTGAACTGATCGCTGTGATGGGCCAACACACACTGGGGGGAGGATAACAGCGTTTGACAGTGGCAGGAGAATATAAGTTTTATTTTCTTTATTTCCATTTGCAAACACTACTGCTGAACTTTAAAGTAGCGCTTGTTTCCCAACTAAGGGCCATAACTGCAATAGACAACATTTTTCCTCTCAGTAGGCATCATGGCTTGGTTGTGCCAAATGCAATTTATTATTATTATTTGCATTAAAATTATTTTTATTCTAACTTGTTCTAAAAAGCATTTTTGCTTTATGAACATTGATTTCTCAATACATTAATGTACATTTTTTTTAATCTTCAATTTATTAACATTAATTAAAGCATTAAAATGTTAGCAATACATTTAGTATAAATATTGTTTTTACAAATTAGCATTTTTATTAATAATAATTTATTACATTTTTATTAATAACAATTTATTAATGTATTTTTCACATAACTTTTTTTATTAATATCCATATTTATATTTACAAATGTGAGACATAATACAAATACTGGGTGGATAAAAATATGTTGTCAAGAAATATAAAATAATTTTGTATTTTATAAATATTAAATACTAATATTATGCAGACATTTTATTTACATTTATTTTATTTTATGAATATTTAATTATAATGTCAATTAATATTAATATTTTTTTTTTTCTGTAGAAATTTGTTCTTTTCCCAACATTAAGTTGTCATCAGCCAGGTTTAAAATTAAACCTTTCCATCTTACCTAACAGTAAAAATATCCACCAAGGTCTCTGAAAAGGTTGAAGACCCCTGTTCTGGAAATGTTCTTGTTGTTAATATCTTGTCAGGCAGTAGAGGGAGCCGCTGAGTCTGAGTGAATCTGTGTCTGTGAGGGTAATGAGGGTAAACAGCATTAACAGTTTGGCTGTTATATCTGGTTTGCAGCTGTTTCTCAACTCATTTGTCAGATTTCCGTCTTTAGTAATTAATCTCATATGGTGTGTGTGTGTGGCGGTGTGTGTGTTTGTATCTGTGTGTGTGAGCACGAGTAAAACTGTGGAGACTGGCAGGAATTTGTGGCCATTTCAGTTTAAATCAGTGGCAGCTGAAACCTTGAATTCTCCTTAGTGCAAATCAGATTCTGGCCCCCCAAACGAGAAAAAGAGAAAGTCAACACCCCTCTGAGAGAAAGAGAGAGAGAGAGAACATGGTCTGAGGAAGCTGAAATAGAACTGTATGTTTTTCTCTCTTACTCTTTCTCTGTTTCTGTTTGCAAATGGACCCAGTGCCCCAGACAAACGGGGGGAGAGCTTTTTAAACGAGTCAGTGGCACGCACAGACGGCATTCTCCTCCCTCAGGCGCTGGCATGCCAAAGCCTGTGTCCCAGCAGCCCCTGCTCGCATGTGGGCAATATGCAGAAAAATCAAGCAGAAAACAGCACTAAGTGTGCTTGTGTGCAGGTGAATATACGTTAAAGTCATGACGCACGGTTGGTGAATACTAAATAAAAGACATCAGAGCATACCAGTCTTCATCATCTTCTTCCGCTCCAGCCTCACAATATTATACTTCCGCTGACTGTTTTCACTTTTACTGTTTATCAGGCGATCATGTGAGGTTTAGAAATGACACTAGGTGGCGTAAGATCAGTGTGTCAATAAGGTTTTAAGGCAGTAGTTCATCTGATGCATTTCATTTTAATGTATATTACTATTAAATATTAACATTATATTATGTTATATATTACATTAATGTGATGTTAGTGATGTGATTATATATGTTATATATATATATAAACAATTTTATTTTTGAGCTTGAATTCAATCTTGGTCTAAAATAATTCAAACAAATAAAATAAAAATTATTTGGTCAACATAGTACTCTTTTTGTTGTGTGTGTGTGTGTATATATATATATATATATATATATATACAGTATCTCACAAAAGTGAGTACACCCCTCACTTTTGTTGCCGGCAGTTCAGACATTAATGGCTG
>JAUCMS010000022.1:15897921-15908049 GCA_032357445.1 Enteromius radiatus | reverse complement strand
TAAATAACACATTAAAATCAGTTAAATTAACCAGATAAAAACATGTAACATTTACAAGGGGTCAGAATCATTTTTTTCAGTGCAGAAATCTCAGCACTGCTAAATCTGCTACACGACTCAGTGTGATGTAAGAAGTAGAAGAAATAAATAAAACTGTCTCAAATTAAACCGTCAAACTTCACATCCCTTCCTTAAAATGCTCAAATGTGAAGGGTTGTTTTTTCAAATGGCAACATTCAGAATTTGTCTTGACAAGCCTTCCTTCTCTAGTGAATGTCGCTGCGTTTAGCGAGGATATGCTTTCTATCACTTCAGAGGAGGTTAGCGCCAACCACTTCTCATTTCACACATCATATCTGTTTCACACAATCATATCTGAGCTGTTTTCACACCTTCCAACAGACAAAAAGCAGCTGCTCAATAGCTTCGTGTAACGAGAAAGATGTGTGAAGATTTACATCCTTGATCAGATTTACCTCTAACGTCTGAAAACCCTCGGGACGCAAACACAGAGCTCTGCTGCTCGGACCGTGTTCAAATGTAATGCAAATGTAAACATGGCCACTCTTCCAAACCTGTCATGCAGTCAGCAGCAGGCATTACTGTCAGAACAGGTAATTATATTGGAAAAGACTAAATTGGATGCGTTTTTGACATTGTTTTTGACATTGTAGGGGAACATGCACAAACTTTATGTTTTCTGTAGCCTATCTATCTATTTGTCTATTAGGAGTGTATGATATTAACAAAAAATATTCTCCACACTTTAAGGGGGAGAGGAGTTAATAATGATAATATTTTGCTGAATGTGTTTTTGTGTTGGTAACCTGACTGGTTTAGATCTGTCGTGGATAAGCAAATGTGATACTAAAACCACAAGTAGGTGACGAAAAGTCCCTTAAAGGGTTAGCTCATTCAAAAACGAAAATTTGCTTTACTTAGCCTGACATCCTAGGTGTATATGATTTTCTTTTTTTTTCAGATTAATCTAATTTTGAGTTGTATTAAAAAATCCTGGCACTTCTAAGCTAGGTGTTTCTGTTCAGCAGTCCAAAAAAAGTTAAGTAAACATGCACATCCATAATAAAACATGTGAAAGTGCTTTTATGAAAGGTGTTTATTTCGTTTGAATACGGATATTTTTATACAAAATACAGGAGGCCTTTATTCACCCTACACCTAGGATGCCTTGAGCGTCAATATAAACAACAGGCGAATTTTCATTTTTGGATGAACTCACCCTTTAATGACTAATTAAAGAGTGAGTCATTGAATCATTCATGCAAACAGTTAGTTCGTAATGGCTGATTTATTTAGAAGTGAAGCAGGCAGCTGTCTTTATGAATGGTTCATTGAATCGTTGACTCAAATGATTTGTTTAATATAAAAATGTAATGTTAAAAAACTAATTATGACATTATTGTAGAAGATAAATATAACACACCCATACTATCTATCTATCTATCTATCTATCTATAATGTTCTATCTAATGCTCTATTTATCTAGTTGTTGGTGTTTTTGGAGTCTTATGTTCTGGTTTAAACGCTACAAATATAATCACAACTTCTATTTTCCTGTTGAACCCAGTGTTGCAGTCACTCTCCCATAGAGCACAGATAGACGTCAAGCTTTTAATTAACTAAAGCTCCAGGGAAATGCTGATACACAGGCTGTGATGCGAGAAAGTTTTACTACACAAACTTTATAAACATAAGGTTATCGGAAAATCTCCCATCTTTTGGAAGTCTTTTGTCTCTGAGTATTTATTCCTTATTTGTCTATAATTATATATATATATCATTTTTAAGAAGGGAAATTAGGCCTAGCCAGAGGTTAGAGCTACACACAGAGAAAGCCAAAGGATTTCTTAGAGAAACATCTGAAGTATAAGGAAATGTAACATGATTATGAAATTTATTGAGTTATTACAGAAAAGACATCTACTGTTACCAAAAATTTGTTTCAAATAAATGCTGTTCTTTTGATCTTTTCTATTAATCAAAGAATCTTTAAAAAAAATCTATCACCTCTTCCACAAGAATATTACTTTTCTTTTTAATGTAAACTATTTCTGAAGGTTCATGTAATACTGAAGACAGCTTTGCATCACATCAACAAATGACATATTAAAACAAATATTCAATAACAAAACCATTATCCTAAATTTTAATAAAGCATTTTAGATCAAATAAATTAAGCTTTTTTTGTGCATTAGAGACTTCCCTAAAAAAACAATAAAATATCTTACCAGCTTCAGCAGTGATGAATTAATGTATTTTGAATGTTTATTAACTGTGACTGTGGGAAATGAGCTTCACATTTTAAACACATAAAAGAAAAAGTCGTACAAAGACAAACAAGAGCTGATATATTTTGGAAAAATAAGGGACTGTCAAAAACGGCTTTGGTTTCTCATGGAAACCACTTCCTGGGTCACGGGGGAGCCCTTTGGTACCTGCATCCATACGAAACCCATTACAGCTGTTCTGACCTCTCTCTTCCCAGCCTCCGTGAGAAGAGGGAACAAGCGGGCTGGAACCGGTTTGCTTCGGGAGCCCGTGAGCGCGGGACTATTTTTTTAACTGGACCGGAGAAAAACAGAGTGGGATGGGAAAGACAAACTGTGTCCAAAATCACGATTCCCACACAGAGACCGTGAAACAGAGACCACAGGGACCAAAAACTGATGATTATTCTCACATTCCCACTCAGGAGAGGACAGAGACCAACGATGACTACTTCTGGATACAAGTAATGGGGAAAAGACAGAAGAGAACAAGTAACAATACTCTCAACATCTCATCAAAACTCACTCAACTTTTCCAACTTTGCTTTAGTCTCTTGCTTGTCAAAGTTTTATAGGTAGCCTACAATAGTTCAAGAAGTAAACAGGGAATTAATAATTATGAATTTTACATTTATATTATATAATATTGTATTATATATTTTTAATCTGAGACTAAATTAATACCTCAATGAAACTTAACCTGAATCTCCATAAAGTTTCCTGAGATATCAAAGAGCATCCTCTGAGTAGTTCTTCACAAAACCAACCTGGAAATTAATCTTTAAGTGTACTGTATCTGAATTGTTATTCATCATCTTATGTGTAGCAATCATAAAAATATTAATGGTCACCTTCAAGGCTAAAATAAAAAAAGAGAGGCCCGTTCCCATAATGCATCATGAGAACTGATGCAGCAGGCTGGTTTTCTCACATAAAAATGACATGCGATCAAACTCCAACAAGAATAGACATTGTTTCCTGCAGAACCCGGGAAATCAGGAGGAGGTGCACGCGGGGCTTGAGATCCTATCTTATAAGGGAACTTGGCTCATTAACTGATTTTGGGAGAAACAGAGATGGGGGGGTTAAACCCTCTCACACCCCCTCGTCCCCCCACCAGCCCATCTCCCTGTAGACACAGTCCACGGGAACAACCCTCCTCACGAAGATCTGGGAAACGCTTGTTATGACATTTCAGTTGTTTCCTTCTAAAAGCAGCAAGTCCCAGACAGAAATATAGCTAAAATTATTAATTAAAAAAAATGAAAGAATAATAGTACACTAGACACTAGTATTTAGAAAGTTCATCTTTAAGCAGCATCTTTAATCATGTTCCTCAGGCTGTCTTTGAAACGGTGTAGAGTTACAGTGAGCACAGCAGACTGTGTGTGAATGTGTGTGTGAGAGAGAAAGAGTGTGTGTATTTGTGAGAGAGAGAGCAATTATGGTAATTATAACATTAAAATAGGTCAGCAATGACATACAGTCTGCTGATGATCAACCTTCTGCTTCGCTGGGGGTCTGATCTTTACTCCTCACTCTTCTGTTCTGGGACTCAGGGACTGTAAGGTAATTTGGAGCACATTTGTTTGACACACATGGAAAAATACACCGAAAATATCTTGGAAGTAGGCCTAATTATAATGACTACCTTACATTTTAGATATACACTTTATTTTTTCAAATTTTGTTATGTTGCTGCCTTATGTTAAACTGTTACAAATATTGAGATTTAAAAAACCCAGTCCAGAGCATTCAGAAACTCAGACTGGGAAGAAGGTTTACCTTCCAATAGGACAATGACCCCAAGCACAAAGCAAGAGTGGCTTATAGACAACTCTGTGAATGTCCTTGAGTGGCTCAGACACATCCTGGAATTGAACCTAATCAAATACTTCTGGAGAAACCTGAACATGTGACAGAGCTGACAGAGTTTGAGAGGTGAAGAGCAGAGGGGAAGAGTGGCAGATAAATTACAATTTGCTGATAAGCAAAGCTTGTTGCATCAAACAAAAAAAGACTTGAGACTGTAAAGATGCTTCAGCCAAATATTTAGTTAAGGGCATGAATACTTAAGCAATGTACTTATTTCAGTTTTTTTTATTTTTAATAAATTTACAAAGATGTTAAAAACCTGTTTTTGCTGTAGGGTTATGGTGTATGTAGTGTAGATTGATGTTTAAAAAAAGTATTTTAAAGCAGGGGTATGAATACTTTCGCAAGGCACTCTATATCTAAAATGTAAGGTATTTTTAATAAGGTATTTTTTTTATTACATTTTATTTTACATTTTACATAATATTCATAATATTGTTTTGTCTATTTCCCTTCCTAAAAACAAAAAATATCAAAACAATGGCAAAGTATAACCTAGCAGTGTTTTATTTTTTTCCTGAATAGATTCGTGTTTTTGAATGAATCTGTCGAATGAATGATTCAATTCCTCGCTCTTCAATGAATGAGCTAATTGGTTGAGTGAATGCTTATGACTTACTCATAAAGACTGTCGCTCGCTCACTGCATTCCAAAATGAAATAGATATTTTGAGCAAATTGGCTGAATTATTGGATCAGAATACCATGATGAAAAATATAATTCTCAAAAAATAATGTGCTGCAAAGTGAGGTATTTCTGTAGGCCAAAACCTTCAAATGAGTTAACATCGTCCTCAATTCAACATTGTGTTGTTGTTTTATGGATTTTTGGTTATATGTCTGAAAAAAGCTCAGTGGATAACACAAGATATTTTCATATTTTATTTCATTAGCTATATAACACATCAGTATGTATATTTGCAATAATACAAAAGCCAGTAGAAAACACCATTTGGTTTTTGTCAAGGGAACCAGGGTCATATAACTTCTGGGGTGGCCTACAAAAATACATCATTAATGCAACACTATTCATTTGGAACAATTGAGCTATAAAACTAATGTGTGTTGCGTAACTTGTGATTTCTTTTTTCATCAGATATTTGATTAGCTATGCTATGTGTTCAAATTTTACTCTCTAACTTGGATTGCAGATTGAGCACAGTTTGAGACATTGCTTTAATGTCTTCTGAAGTTAATGGGCTCTTTGTTTCCGCTGATCCCCATTAGTTCCTTTTGTCTAGGAAAAATGAGTGCAACATTTAAAAGAAATCATTTGTCATTTTATTTCCTACAGGATTACACTAAAGTGTGTGTCCATGTATATATGTTGAACATTCTCAGAAATCGAACACCTTCACATCTGCTCCCCCGAGGCTGAAACAGAGCCATCTCTTCTCAATAGCTCCATCCGTCTGGAGGAATTCACATTTAGACATAATTACCGAGATAAAGCACAAGGAATGAGAGGAGAAACAAAGCTCACACTCTTTTTTTAGGCCTGGAAAGAAAGAGTCATGTTGATGAGGGGGTTTTCCTCAGAGATGACAGAGCGGAGGTGGATCACAGGGAGCGTTTCAAACGTGTTAATGCTCCAGATTACCTCACCAAACCCGCCGCGTGTGTGTCTGTGTCTATTCTTTGATCGTCTCTGCTGCAGATCCTCCACAGAACTCTGCTTTCATCCGAGCCTCTCCTACAGGAAAGTCTTCCTGGCATCCCGTCTCATTTGCAGTGCGCGTGTATGTGCTGTAATGGCCCATAACATAGTCTGTTGTTTCATATCAGGCCTCATTAGCCAAACAGCTTTTGAGCTGCACTGAAAACTAAGTGAAATTTTGGACTTGAATGAAACGCTCTAAAAACAGGCCATGGTCAAGAATAAAAACCAGTGCTTTTTAAGTCTCTTTGTACCTCTTACATGTGTTTTATGTGTTTTCTGTATTAAAAAACAGATCCTTTTCATGAAGATACCAGCTCACTTGAATCTAGTCAGCTGCCGGCATAATGCAGTATTGTAGAGCATTATAAGCATGACTTCGGTGTCAAATTTTAAGGCAGCATCACATATATCCTTTATGGTAAATGTGATCCTATAATGCACCGTGGCTTAAAATGCATTCAAGATGGCTATAACAAAATGAGAAAGAGGTTGATTATGAATATCCTTATAAATAATTTAAACTGAAAAGTTTCATAGCAAAACATTTAACGCCAGACTCACATACAAATGTGTTTGTGTGCTCCAGACAGAGAAAATGGATAACAGTCATAGGCAATTTAATTTTCAAAAGGGAAGACTTGACAGAGGAAGCAAACAATGGATAAAACAAAGCATGAGCTGTTAAATGGTATGTTACTGTTGTTCACCACAGATGGTGAAACGTGAACCGAAACCATGTGTGTGTATCAGTGAGTAGCTTGATTTTTGGAGGGTGAGCACACACACACACACACATTAATATAATATACATGTATATATATATATATATATATATATATATACACACACACATTTTTGCAGGTTTATTAAAAAAGAAAAACTGAAATAAAACATGGTCCTAAGTATTCAGACCCTTTCGTGTGACACTCATATATTTAACTCAGGTGTTGTCCATTTCTTTTGATCATGCTTGAGATGGTTCAACACCTTCATTTGAGTCCAGCTGAGACCAAATGAGAGTCATGAGGTCAAAGGAACTGCCTGAAGAGCTCAGAGAAAGAATTGTGGCAAGACACAGACCTGGACAAGGTTACAAAAAAAAATTCAGCTGCACTTAAGGTTCCTAAGAGCACAGTGGCCTCCATGATCCTTAAATGGAAGATGTTTGGGACGACCAGAACCCTTCCTAGAGCTGGACGTCCGGCCAAACTGAGCTATCAGGGGAGAAGAGCCTTGGTGAGAGAGGTATAGAAGAACACAAAGATCACTGTGGCTGAGCTCCAGAGATGCAGTCGGGAGATGGGAGAAAGTTGTAGGAAATCAACCATCATTGCAGCCCTCCGCCAGTCGGGGCTTCATGGCAGAGTTGCCCGACGGAAACTTCTCCTCAGTGCAAGACACATGAAAGCCCGCATGGAGTTTGCTAAAAAACACCTGAAGGACTCAAAGATGGCGAGAAATAAGATTCTCTGATCTGATGAGACCAAGATAGTACTTTTGGCCTTAATTCTAAGCGGTATGTGTGGAACCAGGCACTGCTCATCAAGGGTGCTTCTACTAAATACCGAGGACCATGTGATATTTCAATTTTTCTTTTTTAATAAATCTGCAAAAATGTCAACAATTCTGTGTTTTTCTGTCAATATGGGGTGCTGTGTGTACATTAATGAGGAAAAAATGAACTTAAATGATTTTAGCAAATGGCTGCAATATAACAAAGAGTGAAAAATGTAAGGGGGTCTGAATACTTTCCGTACCCACTGTATATAAATATATATATATATTATCTTTGGGATCCACTTCCCAAACGTTAGTAGAGGCATTTCTTGCACTTTCTTTTTATTACTTTTTTCTTATACTAGAAAGAAAGCACTGTGAGTAAAGTGTGTGTGTTATTGATGGTTAAAGCAGTCTGTGCAGTTATGCTACTTAATGCCACTGGCTTGAGCTAATGGAGCTATTAGACTAAAGCCCTTAAACCCTACAGAGAGACACAGACAGAGATGCTGAGGGAACATCAAGGGTCTCGTGTGCTTTACCTACGGCTGAGGTTTCTTGAATTCAGTTGGATTCAGAGCACTAAACTATTATTACACTTCATCATAAAATCTTTAAAAATAAAGGACTAACTAGCTAAATAAATAGACATAGAAATGATATTTATCATCATATTTTTTGGCATTCTTTATGCATTAATTTTTGCATTGCAGGTCCCAAAATTATACTTGCTACATTAAAGAAAACATTATAATATTACAATATTCATATTATCTTAAGCTGATGTATATTACACAATAACTGCACACAAAACATTAGAATTCATTTTAAAACCCATTCCGAAATGTTTGTAGTACTTGTACATGTTATACTTGCATGTCTCAGCAGCTGTCTGGCCACACACGGTCTAGTGTTAATGCAATTTATCTCTGTGACATTAGCGACCCCTAGTGACCAGCGTTACTAATATCAGAAAATAATTGCATTGTGTTTTAATTTTGAGTTAATGACTGTGGTGTTTTTACTGTTTAATTATTAATTCATCTTGGCATAGCCTATATTTTGAAAGATTTATTACAGAGCATTTATGATCTGAAAACTGTTTCTCTAATGTATTATTTAGCTTTTGCAAATGGCTTTGTTTAAATTTCAATATTTGCACTGGTCAATCCAATGAACAGAAAAAAGATGGAGAGACATTCTGACGTTAGCAACACTTTTTAAAAACTATTGTTTTTATTACGCTATTCCTCATTTGTAGGTTGCTATATGGATAAAAGCACCTGATTAATAATTAAAGACAAATTTATTAAGGCCTATAAGATTGTAACATTGAAAACGGTTGCTCATATTTCACACAACACAATCTAAAGTCGAATAGACTATGACTTAAAATGAATTATGTAAGTTAATTCACACTGGAGTTAGTAGTAGGTTAAAGATGCAGTATTTAAGACTGACAACAAGCGGTTGATATGAGTAGCCTACTGCAAAAACAAAGGCGTTCTGAAAGGAGATTCGAAGCTTTAACAAAGAGGATAAAAACTCGTCGGATTATTTGAAATGAGTTTTATGGATCCTGTTTTGGTCTTTTTATGGACTTTTTGGAACTTACATAAATCTAAGCCCTGTCCGCATGAAAATGTAGCTATCTCTTGTGTTTCACTGAATAAAACATTAATGTGTGGTTGAATGTGACATGAAACAGAGAAGAATTCATCTTTAAATTCTGATCTGAATGTCAGTGTGTCTTTTGAACAGATCAAGTTAAATTGGAAAAGACAGCATCATTCCCGGTTCCATCCTCCCCTCTCCCTTCTTTATTGCCGCACATGCGCTCTTTAGACAAGAGGGCTTTCAGAACTCCACGAGTGTGTTTCCATCCGTATTGACTGACTGTTTGTGAGGAAAGAGTATCGTTTTGCAAAGGTCTTCGCGTTCACATATAACTCCTGTTCTGTAAAAGTGCCATACATTGGGATAGAGCGAATATACCCGATCCCCAGTGCTCTCCTGCTTCACGCCACTCACGGAAACGGAAGATCTCACACAGATAAGTTGCTGGAAGTCATTAGAGCATATGGGTATATAGAGATGGAGAAACGCTCTTGCCTTCAAGACGTCCAAGAGCAACAAGCGTGCAGCGGGCGTTCTCTGTCCCGCGTGAGTAAATGCAGGCCTCGGCCCAGGGTTTAAAACGGTAAGCTTTGTATTATACAAGTCATGCAACCACTCAGCACTGGATATTTCTTGGCAGGAGGAGACATTTGCTCTTTTTTGAGCATGAGGTGCCCTAAAATCTGTTTATTTTCAGGAATGGAAAGCCACCTGTTTCAATTAAAAGTGTTGTGAGATTTTACCTGGATTCATCTAAATTATTTTGAAGACCTTCTTATTAGTTAATATATTGGTATGCAGCAAAAAAGTATTTAAAAAGAAATAAATTACAATAAATAGTGTATAGGAGAGTGGGGACAGTTGCAACACTTTTTACATTTCCTTCAGTTTCTCAGCGACCGTTTGTTTTAGAAAGACAATATATATAGCTATATATATATATTAAACCCATATCTGTCACCTACCCGCCCATACTGCCACAACATGTGTACATATCATAATATGGAAGTAATTTGTACTTTAATGGACCTTGAAAAATGTTATGGGGACAGTTTGGGGCGGTCGTGGCCTAATGGATAGGGAGTTGGGCTTATAACCCAAAGGTCGCCAGGTTTGAGTCCCAGGTCCGGCAGGGATTGTGGGTGGGGTTAGTGAATAACCAGCACTCACTCCACCTTCAATACCACGACTG
>JAUCMS010000022.1:15886811-15897821 GCA_032357445.1 Enteromius radiatus | reverse complement strand
TTTCCCCATAGCGTCTAGCAAGACGCAGTACTCGTTCCATGTCTCAGGGAACAGTGGTTACGGAAGTAACCTATAAGGTTCCTGTGTTCTAGATTCAAGTTCTTCGCTTCCTTTGATATTAAAGTTTGCTCAAAAGTTAGTTTAGTTTAGTTAGGATGTCTTCATAAAAACTGATAAACCATATAAACCAGCCAAACTAAAATTAGATCCCAAAAGCAAAGATTCCTGGCTTAATATGGAAAAGAGACAGAGCATGACTATGCAATGGAGATTGTTGTAGAAAATAAAAGAGAATGTGGAAATAGCTCCCTTCCTTCAACGTCAAGCAATAGGCGGAAAAAGGGCTAAACCATATATTGAAGGTGATTGATCGGGAATCTCCAACAATAGAATTTTGGAGGCGATCTTAAATCTGGAAAGAAGGGTGGATGAAAAATTGGCAGATTTAAAGTGAACAATCCAAGCAAAGCATGATGGCAAATTTAACGAAGGCGATTCAGTTCAACATGGAAGTGAATGAGAGCAAAAAAAGAGTCAAGGATTTGGAGTTACAAAATGATGATCTTCGCAAGGAGAATCGTGATCTTAAAGAGAGAGATATCAGAGCAACTGTCATTCAAACCCTTGGGAGGATTGCACCTGATTTGGATCCAAAGCTTGAAAAATTTTTAATTCTACACTAACAGATCATGCTTTATAGATCTTGTTTTAGAACCCACATGTAAACAATTTAGAAACAAAGGTTATTAGAAGTTCAATGCCTGTCTTTTACAAAATGAAGAATTTTGTGGTAAAATCAAAGAAGTGATTAGGAGTATAGAGATGATAGTAATATAAATAAATGGGAATTTTTAAAATTCTAAATTAGAGAACACCCCACACTACTTAATTACTTAATTCACTAAGGAAGTAAATAAGAATAAAAAAAGAGTTTGAAAATAACCTAATTCGTGAAATTAGTATATGTTGTAGTAAAACTGTTTTAAATAATGAAGAAAAAAAATAGGGTGATGGAGCCTCGAAATAAATTAGATAAAGGGCTCAAGGAGCTTTTGTAAGATCGCGGGCTAGGTGGATAGAGGATGGAGAAAAGAACTCTTCTTATTTCAGTAATTTAGAAAAAAAATAAATATCAAAGAAACTCCATGGATAGCTTAATGATACAAGGGGAAGATTTAGGTAGAATTGATAAAGAAGTGTTTGTTTTATTCAAAATTATTTTCTTCTGTATTCTCTTCTGATAAGTCAGATAATGTTTTTGATCAAATCCAAAATAATATACCACATATTGAGAATTCATTTAAAGTGTTATGTGATTCAGATCTTAGAATTGAAAGCTCCGGGGACAGATGATTTTTTTTAAACATTTTTACGGGACTATAGCGAATTGGTTCAGGGAAGTGGTTTTCTTTTTTTTTTTTTTTTTTAGATTTCTATAAAGCTTTCGATGCTGTTGAGCATCCATTCATTTTGCAAACTTTAAAACAATTTGGTTTTGGGGTAAATTTTATAAGTCTTATTAAAATGTTATATTATGATATTAATTGCTCAGTAGCTCTAAGTCATGGAACTTGTACACGATTCCCAATTAAAAGGAGTATTCATCAAGGTTGTAGTAGCTCCCCTTAAAATAATGATATTGATGGAAACGTATATATTTCTCATAAAAGGTAAAAATCCACAAGAGGTAAGGGGCACCAGGTAAAATCTTGCCTAGGGCAAGGGCCGGCCCTGTTGAAGGGTTAATAATAAAAAGTCAGTTTGCAGATGACACAATGTTGTTTTAAAGTAATGAACAACAAATTCATTTACCTTTGCAGGCTGTTCATTTGTTTTTTGAAACTTCAGGACCTCTTTTGAATTTAACGAAATGTGAGATTTTACATTTATTTGGAGGAACAAATGTCAATGCATAAGAAAGGATGATATGATTAAAAAAACATGAAGATCATTCATGTGTAATAATAATTCTTTCTGGTTTATTGTACCCAATGCAGTTAAAAAAAATATATATTTTTTCTTTTACGTTGCGATTTTGAGTGTACCTCATTACCAGTGAAATTATTTTAATTCCATAAGCAAGTGCTGTTTTATTGGAAATGAATGTTTAAGCATAACTTTACACCTCATAAGTTTGGAATAATAGATGCATAAAGTTGAGTAGAAAAAAATGAAAATCCAAAGGAATTTGGGCTATTGCTCATTTTTTGGATGATAATGGAAATTTGTTACAACAGAGAGAGTTTTGTGAGAAATTTCAGCTGCAGTGTACTGTTAATATTTACAATAGAATGATTCCTTAGAACGGTATGATTTTTGTGAAAAAAAAAAAGTTTCAATTAATTTCAATTTACACTACCATTCAAATGTTTTAGTACAGTAAGATATTTAATGTTTTTTTAAAGATGTTTCTTATGCTCATTAAGGCTCCTCTCAATGTGAAGGGAGCAAGATTTGGTGTTTTTCTTGAAAACAAAAAATTGAATTTATTATTAATTTCCTGATATGTTTAGGGAGGTTCTTTATTCACAAATGCAAATGGTTTAAAGCTTCAACTTCATCCAATGGTTTGATGAGGTAAATCTCTTTTATAAAGCCTTGAAAATTGTAAAGAATAAGAAAGCTCTTAAGCTGGGGTCTCTCTTGAATTTGTATAATTTAATTTAAAAGCCCCTTTTTTGTATTTTATTTGTGGAATGTTTGTGCCATGTTTTTTATCAATTCAGTTATTTATTATTTCTTTTCTGTCCTTTTGTTTTTTGTTAAACTAAGTTTCTAACAATTTTTTTTTGTTGTTGTTTATTTGATTATGCTCAACCAAGGCTGAACAGCAAGTATTGATTTATTCTGTTTATATGTACCTTGTTTGGTTGTATAATAATAATAATAATAATAATAATAATTCTTTGAATTTACAACTCCTACAGAACTTTTGAGATAAGGTCAGTACTGTAACTGCATGAAATAAATAACTGTGTGGTTTTTGGATATTTTATTACAAAAATCTTACATTTTGTGCCTTTAAGTTAAAATAAAAATATTAAAACATGTTTTCTTAATTGAAATACATCTTAATAAAATATAAATATTAGACTAAATATAAAACTTAATTCGCTTACTTTATAATGTCTGTGAAGTTTAAGTACTAAATTTGTTAATTAATAACTGAAAACCTAAATAATAATCATTAAAATGACAAAAGCACATGAGATTACTAAAATGTATTACTAAAACACAAAGTATAAAAATTGCTCAATCAAAATATTTATAAAAACTAAAATGGTAGTCTATATATGTAATTTTCTGACCCTGCTATTTAATTTGCTTAAAGAAAACCTTTATATTTTATTTAAAATAATACTATAATACTTGAGTTTTTAATAACAAAAGCAAATGAATTCTCAGCCAGATTGTTTAAAGATCAGGAATTAAATGTATTTCTTTAAGATCAAAAGGATATAGCTACATTACTGAGAAATTGGTTTTGATGATGTATGGTTATGTCTTTTGAATAGCTTTCTTTTGAACCCTTCTATTGTGCTGTTCTCATTTTGTAAATGCTGTAGTTTTTTGATATGCCATCCACATTTCATTGTCACTCTAACCCCTTTATTCAATTTCTAGGAATTTTGTGTTCCTCCCATAAAAAAGCACACGCCTGGCCCACTTGACAGACAACCGCACCGACCAATCAGAGCACGCTATTCTATGGGCGTGTCCACGCGCACTTAAACACCGAATCAGCATTTGCAGACGTCATGTAGATCCACTTCGACCAACCTTTAGCTTAGCTTTTCAAACTCTTCCTTTATTCAACTAGATTTAATTTGGGTCGCTCCTGAACTGGTTGTGATTAAGAACCTGGAGGTTAATAACGCGGCACAGACAGTTGTGAAGGCTGACTGTTCATCCGACAGCTTTACAGAGCTCTGTGTTTAGTGATCAGGAGCGAATTTCATGTGTTAGCTCGAGGTGATCTCCAGTAGAAACAGCAGTCATGGGCTCCAGAGCTTCATCTTTACTCAGAGAAGAGGACATTGAAGAAATCAAGAAAGAAACTGGATGTGAGTAGCGGGTTTGGCTGGGTTAATAGTTTAGACATCGCTAGAGAATTTGGACTATGGTGACATACGTAATGCAGAGCTTTTGGGGAAATATTTCATTTCTTGTGATGTAACATATGACTAAATAAACTATTTGAAACAGCATTTGCTCATTTTCGTGTAGGCAGTATTCTGCTTACAGTTTGAATGGCGTCGTTATTAGCCTACTTGAGAAGATGGCTAGTTCTTGCAGTTAACTTACAGCTTCTAAGAAATACCCCCTTATAAACGAATGATTCTAAAACTTGTTTGTAATTAATAACTCAAAACATATTATGCCTCAGCTACCTATGTAAGTAATCTGATGAAACTCATCTGGCGTTTGCTAGATGTTTTATGACCTGTTTTGAGAAGCACTGATCTATAATGACTGGATGGCCCCAGCTCTTACTTGAGGGCCGGTGATCTGGTGTGTGTGTGTGTGTGTGTGTGATATGTGATATGTGATATGAGTGGGGTGTGTATTGAGGGGCGACAGATGAGTATCTCTTGTTTTCATAAGCTGCTGGTGTGCTTTTCTTTTCAAAGTTGCTTTTATTTTAATAGAAAGTGTCTTAGAGAGATGGACACTTGATAAACAAGCTTAACAGTATACATTTGTGTATAATGACGATTAATTATAGAAATAGTAATACTTCTGTGCGGTATTTCTATTTGAGTATGACAAGTTTATTTGCAAAACTGATAACTCAGTTTTAACAATTATTAAAAATCATGTTTGTTCATTATGTATTCCAATTAATCTCAATCCAACTTCAGTTGGATTATTGTCATAAGGTTAAAAAAATAAATAAAATTACAGCTAACCAAATAAAAACCATTAAAAATGTTTTTAAAAATTAATTGTTTGTTTGTTTTTTAATAATTGAAAATGTTCTAATTTTTGTTACATTTTAATGTATTTAAATTTGTTTCATTGTGTTGTAATATTTATACAAGTGGAAAATGCATAAAAATGTTTCTTGTTCATTTAGTGAAAACAAGGGCACAGGAAAACATACTTTATTTTAAATGAACAAATTTCAATCATTAGCATCAGTCACGCATTGTTTACTCATTTTAATAAAAAACTGTTAAATTAGGCTATGCAATAAATAATATAGTTCCATAAAGGACATCCAATCTTTCCACTGCACAGAAGGCTCTTTGTAGAGGAAAAGGTTCTTCAGACAATTAAAATAATAAGAATTAGATAAAATAATTAAACAAAAAATAAAATAATTACTAAAAAATTAGTAGCATCACTGCGAAACCCACCCACTTTGGGAGCTTTTCAAACATCTGGGTGAGGTTACGTCTCAAATAATCAAATTTAAATAATTAGTTTTTAATGACACTGTTTGCGCCTGTGCAGCTGCAGTTAGAGTTTTAAAAACTGTTATGAGGGCCAAGCAGCATTTTCTGATCGGCGCCATCTCAGCGCTTCGGCCTTCTGTAAATACGGATGAACCACATGGAGAGAAGCCTCCACCCCCACAGCATCTACAAATAGACTGGGGATATGCTTTATACATCATTGAAGCTGTATGGGTTATATGTTACTCTTTATTTTGCAGACCACACAAACCAAGCTCAAAAGGTATGCAGGCGGTCTTTTTTAGATGTTTTGAATAGGCCTAACTGTTAATATTCATACTTTCTAATGCCAAGATTTTGTTTCATGACCTTTTTTACATGTCTGTAGGCCTAGATTTTACTACATTCCTTTAAAGCCACATAAAGTGTTCTCTTTCTTGTAATTGTCTGTTTTTTTTCCGCTCTCGTCTTCTGGTGTGAAAACATACTGGGCAGAAGCCAGGATTTCACACTGCTTCTCTTTATGTGGTTGTGTTTTAACTCCTGACTGAACGTCACTTTGTGGCTTCCTTCATCATATGTGATTCTTCTGTATTCATTCACCTCATTTACTAGTTCAAAGTTGATCAAAGTCAGAGTTGTTCTAGAAGATTTTCCGCTGATGTGGTCAGTAATTGGCTTTTCTGTGATAAAATGGGAAAACCACTATCCATGAATACATACTGTGCCAAATCAGCTTTTCTCTGTTCCATTTAACATTCATTTCGATACTAGTAATGTAATGTCCCGTAAACGTAAAGTATCCCAGAACACGTCTTATGAAATTGATTGAGATAATGAAATGTGCAAAGCTAACTCGTTTTATGAAGCATGGTACTTTTTGTGTTTTGTTTGATTTGATTTTGGGTTGTTTGCCTTTTTTTTTTTTTTTTTTTTTTTTTGTTTTGTTTTACGAAAACAAATTACCAAGAAAAAATGTCCCAAGAAAGTCCATTAAGTGTTTATAATATATGAACATAAATAAATAAATGCTTCAGAATATTAAAAGTACAGTTACTTATATTCAAGGACAATTGTATTTTTAGGAAGAAAAAAAATTCACTTCCAGGAAATTTGGTACATTGTGTCCTTTTATTTATTTATTAATACAAAATTTCAAAGTACAAATATATTTTTCTGTCTTTTAAAAATGCTAATTTATTTAAAAAGAAATCTGCTTCTATAATATTGGACACATTTTGTGATTTATTTAATTCAATATTTCTTTATATTTTAACTGAAATAAATTTACATTAAGTAAGCATGTGAATATATGTACAAGGACAAATTTATTACATCTTCCAAGACTTCAGGCATATTATGTGCTTTAATTTGTTAGTTCTTTATTTTATTTGATTACTTCTGTATTTTATTAACTTCTAGAGTATAGTATAGTACACATTTATACAATTAAAAGATGTATTCAAAGCACATACATTTATTAAAAAATATAATATATTTTAACTTTTGTATTAGAAATGATCAATTTTGTTTCAATATTTAAGCGTGACCGTCTAGATAGTTTAGTAAATCCTGTCTGAAGTGATCTCAAGTTGATCATTCTTCCGTGATATAAGACGTTCACTATCTCTTGTCTAGTTTGAGAAATCTCTAGTGTGTTAGGTCAGTCAGATAAGCTTTAACCAGTACTGTCAATGTCACTCGAATGTTAACTTTGTTTAACCAGACCTTGTTGTGTTTTCCAGTCTCCCACAGTCAGATCACTCGCCTCTACAGCCGCTTTCACAGTCTTGATAAAGGAGAAAACGGAGCGCTGAGGTACGACATGTGCTTAGTAATAATGAACTTTAACAGTGTGTTGTTGCAACACCTTTGACCCATGAGGAAGTAGGTATTACACAAGTGCTCGCTTTAAATCAACATCCTTTGATCATCTCCGTTTGAACATATTCCGGATCTCGGGTAAACATTCACACCAGCCTCTGGCTCTGCAAGTTAATATGTTAAAGAATGGCTAGATCAGTGTATGAGTTTTCACTGCAAGGAAAAACTTTTTTCTATAGCACTGCTAAAAATACACATTTTATTGTAAATAAATATTCCTTGTAAAAGAGGGAGCTCAAGGACAGTTGTGAAGCGTGTACTTCCTTGTGCCAAAGTTGCTTGCGTAACGCCCTCTGTGTGTCCTAATAAGTGACCTCTGTACACGCTGTGATTATGATCGATGAAAGCAATAGCACAGTGGTGATGGTTATGATGAAGCAGTAATAGTGCATTTATAGCACATTTATCACAGACATCGTCCAGAAATATTGCAGGATACAAGAATATTGTCTTGTTGTGCGTTTGATACTTAAAATGGATTTGGTACCATTTCTAATTAAAGTTCAATATCTTGTCAGATTCAGATTGAATACACCTAATGTGTATTTTTTAAGGATTATAACAAAATAGGCTGTTTTTTTTTTTTTTTTTGTATTTTGTGAATAGAATGGTATGCGCTACAAAATGTATTTTTTTTTTTTTCAAAATTTTACAGTAAACACATTTGTAATGTTGCAAAATCTTCTATTTTCTATTTTTTAATACTTTGTACTTAAAAATGTATTTCATATTCAACATCAGACTCAACATATTAGAATGATATCTGAAGGATCATGTGACGCTCATGACTGGAGTAAGGTTTTGTTTCACAGAAATAAATTACATTTTAAAATATATTCAAATAGATATCAGCTATTTTAAATTGTGATAATTGTTCACATTGATAAATTTATACTGTGTTTTTGCTCAAAAAAATGTAGTTTTGGTGCGCATGATAGACTTCTTTTAAAAATCTCAAACTTTTGTAGTGAAGTGTGTATTATCCCAGTTTTTACTTGAAAACTGACACTTTTGTAAAGCATTTCTGTGACGTGTCTTATGACATGAACTCGTTCTGTTTACCAAATATGCTTAAGTTACAGGTTGTGTTTTTGTTATAACTGTTTGTTTTCAATGACAACATCCTCTGATATGATGGTTAGTTCAACAAACCTCATCAGCGATATGGTTAATATAAAAAAAATAATAATAATAAAACTCCAACAGTGGTGATGACCTTCTGTACGTGTTGTCATGCCAAACATCCGTCAGGCTGAGATTAGAGTCACTGGCTCTTGTTTGAATAATAAATAGTCTCAAAAATCAGGGCGAGGTGTGTGTTCTCTGAATATGGAGGTCACTCCACGACTTTCCTTATGCCCGAGAAGGTTACTCCCAGAAATAATCCACTATGAAACTGCTTTTTCATGATTGTAATGGGATTACCGTTCTAACTGAGCAAAGTAATTATTACAGTCTTCATTATTACTCGTATAAAAGCTGGTAGACGTCAAAGTATCCTTTTAACAAATTCCGTTTTCGTAGAATTAGGGATGGGCTTTCCTGCTGTATTACATGTTACATGGTCCAATGTCAACCCAAGAGCACAGAGAAACGTGCGCGAGCTCAAAAACTCTCAATGGCTCAAAAGTAAGCCTGAAAACAAAACGCGCATTACAAGTTTTTCAGCAGATTATCATTTCACTAGGGACAACTGATCTTCATTTGAGAAGGGCATTTTTTAAGAACAACTATTGTATTAATAAATAAGGATGGTGTCTCGCGTTACTTTATGCACCCGGCTCTTTTCTGTAGGTGCATCTGTGTGCAAAACCTGAAACTTGTCCCAAATGCCTAATAACTCCTCCCTATCTTCTCTTTTTCTCTTTCTCAGCCGAGAAGACTTTCAGAGGATTCCCGAGTTGGCCATAAATCCTCTTGGTGATCGGATAATTAATGCCTTCTTCCCAGAGGGGTGAGGAACATAAGACATTTAAAACGCCAGATAGACCAGTATGTTATTCTATATACGCACAGATCAGATTTAATGCTTTTTTTCTGCTTTTACAAACAACATGGTGCATAAAATCAAAGAAAACAATTAAATATAGGCACATGAAATTGAAAAGACAAAATGGGTAGTAATAGGGGAGTAATATGTGTGTCCCCCCCAAAAAAAGAATAAATAAATGTATATAAAATAATAATAATTAATCAATTCAATTCTGGATTAATACAATTTTGTATTTTAACTTTAACGTAATTTTAAAACTTTGTGTGATGACAAAGCTGAAGTTACTCTGATATGCTGATTTTATGCTTAAAGAAAATATTCTCATTAAAGGCAGGGTCTATGATTTTTCAAAAATGCTTTAGAAAACAGAGTCGGGCCAAATCCAAAAACAAACGTGTAGCCAATCAGCAGCAAGGGACGTGTCTATTCTTGATGTGGAGACATTAGCCAAGAGCGAAAGAAAGCTGAAAATAGCAGATAGAAAAAACAGAGAAAACCGTCTGTGGAACAAAAAAGACGCATGCATGCCAAATCTTTAGACATAAATCCACAGCAACATTCCGACCTGAATCGACTCTGACTTTAATATCAACATTGTTGTGCTGATTATTTAGTTAATTTATATGATGGATTTCTGATGAATAGAAAGTTCAAAAGCCCAGCATTTATTTGAAATATAATTTTTTGTAACATTTTAAAATGTCTTTACAGTCATGTTTGATCAGTTTAATGATTCTTAGCTAGAAGTATGAATTTCTTTCTTCAAAAACATTTTCTGACCTCAAACTATTGAACAGCATATTCAAAAGCAACGTTATAAATATTATGTCACAAATATTATGGTTTTGAAACACAGATTTCATTTTACCTGTTCAATCATATTTTAGTTTAGTTAGTTTTTCTTCAGTTTGGTTTTGAGGGCAAATTCTTGATCGTTTTACAACATTTGTCTCCGTTTCTCAGAGATTATAGTGTCCACGTCAGTATTTGTGTGAATTGTTGGCTGTAATGTAACCATATGATATAATGTTCAGTAACTTCAGCAAGCTCTATCATGGTGTCACATGGGTTGTTGGTTTCTTGGTTTGAATGTTCTCATGCGCTCAAATTCCTTAAAGTATGAAGAAACCACCTTGAGGGCATTTCAGTGGAAAACATTTTGAAGTCTAAAATAGGACAGCAGTTTCCATATTAAGGCATCAGGGGAGCTTGTCTGGGGCAGCGTCTGGCCCTGCAGAGATTAAAACCATATCAGTCAACCATTATGTCAATCTGATTAAACACAACATCAGTGTTAAAGTCTGTGTGTGTGTCTCTCATGTATCTCAGTGAGGATCAGGTGAACTTCAGGGGCTTCATGAGGACTCTGGCTCACTTCCGTCCTGTGGAAGATAACGAGAAAAACAAAGACCCGACTTCGGGCGAGCCGCTCAACAGCAGGACCAACAAACTCCTCTGTGAGTCCACCTCTCACATTAGTGTCAAGTTTTGTTTGTGTCCACCAAAATGAGCCGCACAGCTGTTGTTGTCAGCATTAATAATAATCTTGAGCAGAGAAGTAGCATTTCTGAAAGAAATAATGTAATCTAAAAAAGGTTTCCAGGTATTTGAGAGATCACAATATAGAGAATTAAACCATTTTTAACATAGTAGAAATGTTTACAGCAGGGGTAGGCAAATTCGGTCCTGGAGGGCCGGTGTCCTGCAGAGTTTAGCTCCAACCCTAATCAAACA
>JAUCMS010000022.1:15856694-15867462 GCA_032357445.1 Enteromius radiatus | reverse complement strand
TTTAAACTGCGCTGCTCTGTTTAAAAAAGGGCTTGCGCGCGCAAAACGCGCTGCATGTGAATGACCCTTTTTATTAAATTTTACTTAATCAATAAATACCATCCAAGGCTGACTTTTCCAAAACACTTCTTTATTTGCTGCTTAGAAGAAACTCTAGAAGATATGTGAAGTATAGCTCCATTGTTGTTCAAAGTAAAAGAAAATTTGACTAAAACTAATTAGCATTTTAGTCCAAAAGACTAAGACTAAGACTAAATCCAAGATGGTAGTCAAAAACAACACTGGTTTTGTCTGTCGTTTCATCGCAGTCCAGAGAGAAAAACTGGAATTGTTTTTCCGGTGTCATGAAGTGTTGTTTCAATGTCTTGCGCCATATCAGTAATTCATTCTGTGACAGTTCCAATTCTAGAGAAGTTGGAATGTTTTGTTTTTGACGGCTGCAAAAAAGTTGAGGCCCTGTTTACACTAGTTCATTTAAGTTGTAATCCACGCTTACAGAAGCGTTTCAGAAACATTCTCCGTTTACAGTTCACAACCTAAAGCGCATGTCACATGGCCATTTATGCACGTACAAACATGGATATGTATATGTCGATTACAGTCGCCAAAATTTGGGTAAGTAAAACATGATCCTGGATCTTAACATTATTGTCCAAAAATACAGACTTATCCAAATCCCTAACCCTAACCCTACCCAAAATGTATTCCTGAAATGAGTGGGAAATGATTAACAAGGGTGTAGAAGTACCAAACCATGATTATAATGCTTCAACAATGAGCATGATGTTATTGTTTACACGGTCGTCAAGGATACACAGAGCGAATGTGGGAAGCGTTTCAAGTCTCTGTTTTACTCAGTTTACACTGAAACGCAAACTAAAACAGGGTCTACAGCGTTTTCAAAAGTCTTTTTTTTTTTTTTTTTTAGGGTGGAAAACGTCGGAGTAGCATAAACGATAGGCTTAACCGTAGCAGTTTTAAAACTAAAACACAGTAGTGTAAATGGGGCTTGAAGACAGAGGCAAAATAAAAGTGAAAAGGTTATAGAATATCCACTTTAAACTGTTGAACTGATCAACTCAAAGTATCATCTTTTGGTCTAAAAGGAGCATCTTGGCAAGCAAAGCTGAATCATGGCTCATCGTATGCACTATTTGAAGGTACTATTGGCATGGAGGTAGGCATACTGTATATGGGGATTATACAGAGATGTGTACTGCCATCAAGATGATGCCTTTCATAGGAAGTCAATGGATATTAGATCAAGACAATGGCAGGTTTCATCCTGCATGTGCTACACACAGTATGGTTTCATAGAGACAGAGTGAATGTGTTAGACTGGCCTACCAGCTCTCCAGATCTAACTCCAGTTGAAAATATGACCACAGACTGCTGAGCTTCTGAATTCTTGTATCAAGTGAGACTGGACTTTAACCATTAGTGACCTTAATTCCAAAACAATAATATATTGTAATTAAGGACGATGTGACAAAGTGTTAATCTCTCTCAGCTTTTTTGGAATGTGTTGCAGCCATCAAAATCAAAATTTGTTCATATGGACAAAATACATTTACGTTAGTTAGTGAAAACCTCGAAAATCTTTTCTTTGTATTTTTGTCAATTTAATAAAAGTTAAAGAGAATGAACAACGCTCTTAAAATTAAAGGTGCTTCACGATGCCATAGAAGAACACTTTTAGTCTAAATAGTTCCATAAAGAACATCTGAAAAACCTTTTTCACAAAAGTTTCTTTGTGGCGAAATAAGGTTCTTCTGATAATACATGGGTAAGAAAGAGAGGGTTCTTTAAAGAACCGTTGACTGAATAGTTCTTTATGGAACCACATTCTTCTATGGCATCACTGTAAAGAACATTTGAAGCATCTTTATTTTTAAAAATAAAGTTCTTGATTCTAGGTTTTATTGAATTTTACAAAATATCCCAACTTACATGGAGCTGTATTAGAATTGCTTTGAATGGGGTCCTTTGTCTGGTAGTTTACAGAAACCTGGACAGGAAGCAACCTTGCTTTCCTGAAGTCATAGTTAGAACTGTAATGTTGAACCTGAAATCACAGGCAGGGGAATAGTCTGAACTAGGGCCACTCATCCCTTAAAATATGGAATAACCCTGTATTTAAAGTTAAAATGATTCAATTTGTCCCATATCTCACAAGTTATATAAGTTTATAATACTAATAGCGATTCTACTTAATTCTACTCAAAATATTGTTTGTGTGTGATTGCTTTTCATTGTATGAAGAATGCGCACCATTAAAGCAGCATGTGCTAAACCTGTGTGGAAACAGTTCAAAAAGTTTAAATCTGCCCTTTAAACACAAGCTGTGAATGGGTGTGACTTTTTGCCTCACTGAAGGTGGCAACCCTAGTCTAAACTATTGAATTAAAAAAAGATTGTGTCGGTTACATAAGAGCATAAATTCCAGACCATGTTAAGCTTGTGCAGTGTGCTGTTTCTAAGACGTGAAAGCTCAAGATTTATTAAACCCCTTATCCCAGATAGAAAAATAAGACATATCTGATTGAAAGATATTGAAGAATGGATGTTACTGATGAATACTGATATTACAGTTTCCTTTCAGTCATTATGTAGGAGATAAAGTTTATCCAGCTGGATGTTATCACAGAAAAAACTTCAACAGTGCATTATTCATTACATCAATTTAAAAAAAGTTACAAATAAGTTCACAGTGGACAAAAATGTCCAGGTCAAAAACGGTTATAAAAATTTGACACTTGGGAGCACAGAGTTAAGGTCTAATTTTAAAGAAGACCCAAGGCAAAAACAAAGCCATAAATCTAAATAAGTTGTGTTCGAATTTGGAGAATAATATCTCATATAATGATCTTTCAGTAAAATTAGTTTGGGAGCAGTACCAATTTTTTGACACATTAGGAACAAGCAAAACTCAGGGGTTGATTCATGATTTACAGTATAGTTTGTCACAATTATTTTTTTGAATGACACGCATACAAACCACACTCTAACATCCTTACCAACACACCCACATTATATCTGCAATATTTATCCAATTGGCTCTAATATGCAGAAGCAGAAAACAGGAATAAAGCAGATATTTGCTTTACAGGCCAAACCTGAATAAACGGCTAATGACAAAATTTTTAGAGATGTCCCTTTGTTTGTCCCAATAAAAAAGAATAACAACAGTATGATTTACAAAATAAGACATTACAGCAATAACGGATTTACAGTTTCTGATACTGACTGAGTTACGAGAATCTAATGTGAATATTCTATTGTAAACAGCTCTCTTGATCTAGATTTTCTACTTTAAATAGCTCTGATCTAAATTGTTCCATCATTTATTTGTTTCTTTTCATATGCTAATCTGTGCACTTCTATTTCTTCATTTAAACTTCTTATGCTGCACTTTGTACTCAGTATGGGGTTTAAGTGTGTGCTGCTAAAACACAAATACACACAAAACATGACACTTTTCTTTAAGACAAAGACAGTGGTGAACAAGTAGATATACTGTATACACACACACACACACCTGACTAAAACAGAAAATGGACCTGGCGTTCACTTCTTTTCATGAAGCAAAGCCGGCAGGGATGCAGGGGGTGTGGTCAGGTAGATGCAGCGTCTCGTTCCTTCAAGGAACAGAGGTTATATTTATATCCTGAGACGTTCCTTTTCAGGAACTCGAGCTGCGTCCAGCAGACGCTATGGGGAACGAGATGCCCACGGCCCCACCCTGCCCAGTGTGTGTGCCTACTCGCCAAGCACTGCGTGGCCTGCAGGTCCAATTCATAAAACATGAAAGTGTGAGGGGTAGACCATCCCGCAGCCGCACAGACCTGCTCGAAAGAAAGCCTCGGCTGGAGGTTAGAGGACTCGTATGATGTATTTATTGCATCGACTATCCATCTGCTCAAGGTATGCTTTGTGGCTGCCAGGCCCTTCTTTGGTGGACCGAAGCAGACTAAGAGCTGCTCAGACCTGTGCCACACTGCCGTCCTGTGGACAGAAGTATCCAGTGCTCACACTGGACACATGCAGTTCAGCCTCCTTTGGCCGGGCTCCCTTATGGGCTGTGGTGTGACAGTGGGGACTTTCGGGCTGTAACCCGCTCGAGGGTACAGAAAAGCTCTCGTTATGCCCAGAGCAAACTCAAGGTGGGAAGGAGCCACTGAAAGAGCTTGCAAGTCACCCACTCTCCTCAGAGAGCAAAGTGCAAGCAAAATAGTTGTTTTAATAGTTAACATATGATCTGAGATCTCCTCAATGTGCTCGAAGGGGGGCCCACAGAGCGCTTGAAACACCACATTTAAATCCCATGTTGGTACTCTAGAACATGCTGGCGGCCTCAACCTTAGTGCACCTTTGAGGAAACGTGTAACCAAAGGGTGTCTGCCCGCTGTGTGTCCATCTACTGAGGCGTAAGTCAAACATGCCGCCACATAAACCTTCAATGTGGAGTGGGTGAGCCCAGTAGAGAACCTATACTGCAGAAACTCCAGCGTGGTTGGGGCTCTGAACTGGAGAATAGTCTCTACAACCTCGGTTGTTAGACCAGAAGCTAATAGCTGCACTGCCTCAGGGGCCATACCCACAGTTTCCATATCTCCAGGCGGGGGTGCACCACAGTGCCCCCTGCCTGTGAGAGGAGGTCCCTTCTGACTGGAATCTCCAATGGGGAGCCGTCCACCAGAGACATCAGGTTCAAGAACCACACTCGGCCCGGCCAGAACAGTGCTACCAGTGGTAGACTGACCCGGTCCTGGCGCACTCTCTCCAGAACCCCTGGTAGCATATAAGCTGCTCTGAGGGATAACAGCTTTCCCTGGACCCACACCAGGATCTGAAGTGTCAGCCACGTCCATATGAACACACAGTTTCCACGCTGCCAGAAAGTATACTAAGGGAGCCAGCCGCTCGAGGCTGACCTCTGGTTGAGAGGGAGGAACTGAGATGTAATGCCGCGGACCACCCGCAGGTGGCGCCGTGGTCAGTTCCTCGCGAGTCCCTAATGTTGTGCCCCTCAGCCCCACTATAGAGATGTTTCGGTCGGGCTGAGGCTGAGGGAGACACTCGCTAGAGGTATCCATCCCCTGGAACTCTGGCAGGGTGAATGTAAATACCCCCTGAGGGCACTGTGGGCTTACGGGCACCGTAGCTGGCGGTATAACCCGAGCCCAACGGGCGGCTGCCCTCTGAAGCCCTCCTGGTGCCTGTCGACGACCGTGTTAACGGCGTTGCCGAACAGGCCCTGAGGCGACAGCGGAGCGTCCTTCAGGCATGCCCTGTCCTTCTCTTTAACGTCGGATAAGGTTAGCCAAAGATGCCTCTCGGCGACCACCAGCGCTGCCATAGATCTTCCAATGGCTCGTGCAGTCTCCTTGGTGGCCCGCAACGAGAGATCAGCGGCCCTCCTGAGCTCTCTGATGTCATCAGAGCTCACTCTCTCGCTCTCGTCCAGCTCGCTCAGCAGGTCAGCCTGATATGCCTGCAAAACTGACATGGTATGCAGGCATGCAGCTGCCTGACCTGCCGCCGAGTAGCCCTTCCCCACCAAGGCTGAAGATGTTCGCAGCTGCTTGGAGGGGAGGGACGGAGCCTTCAGGGACAATCGCCCTGTACCCGTGCTCTTTCATTCCACACACATTACCATAAAAATCGGTAGACATATGAAAGAGCTGGGCCGAATACGGCTTAAGGGAAGGCTCCGTTTTGAAGGTGGTGCCCGAGCCCGCAGATAACGCTCATCCAGCTTACTCGTGCGGGGCTCAGTTTTAACCTCCTCTGGCCATTCAATTTTCAATTTGGCCACAGTTCGGGTCATCACCTCCACAAGCTCCTCGTACTGGGTTGAAGAGGAGGAGGCTGCCACATCCTCAGCGCTGTGCATCTCCTCATCCGCAGATGAAGAGAGCAACAGCGCTGCGCCGCCCTGAGAGGGTGAAGGAGCTGCAGCGCGTGCTTCATCACACTCATGGGCAGCGGCGGATCTCACTGAGGAGGGCGGAGAGAGGGACTCATCCGTCTCCGAGTCCTCCGTCTGAGCGAGGTCCAACACAAAGGCTCCCTCCTCAAAGAGAGCCATGCGCGTGCTCAGGACCAAGGCAGACTACACACAGATCGTGTAAATCACCCGGTGCAATATATCTCTTGCAGGGGTAAGCACACACTATCTGTACAACTCCTTTTCACCCTTTGCCGACTTCTTAGATGCTTTCTTAGGCATTTTGGCTTAGTAACTGGAGACGCTAGTTCTCACAGCATGCTTTGCTGAATGACAAGAAGCGAAAGCCGGTCGCATCACATGTGCTCTTGTGCTTCCTGGCCGGTGACGTCACCTATGATGTTTCTCCATTTTTTTTTGGTCTGATTTGACACACATTCAGAGCCGTCACGCTGAGGGCGTTCCCCATAGCGTCTGCTGGGCGCAGCTCGAGTTCCTGAAAAGGAACATAATTTTAATGGGTTTCAATGGAAACATTTTTGTCCAAAAGATTCTGAGTGTATCTAGTGTAAAATAGATTTATTAAAGGAAATTGTTTAAAAAATCCATTATATCCACTTAAATGTCGGCTAATAATTGATATAGTAATAATAAATTATGGATTCCAGCTGAGGACCAACTCCATGCTTCTTTCAAACACAGATTTCTTTGAAAAAAATGTCAAATTACACATTAAATGTAAACTGAACAAAAAGGATTATGTTTTAAGTTGTTTAACTATATTTAAACAAAACATAAAATATAAAATATTTTAACATAGTATTGTAGTATTTCCCATGTCCTCAGCTCTTGGCTACATATTGTAATTGTAAATTTGTTACATTTATGTTATATAGAAATATTATATTAACAACTTGTTCTGATCTGTTGCTTAGAATAATGGTTGCATATTGAAATAAAAATAGTTACTTTAAAATAGTCTAAAATCCTGACACTGTAGTAAAACTTTTAGTTCAGATAATTTCTACCATTTTCAGTTGCATATAACTTTAACCATAACACGTTTAATGTTTACTATACATAAGGAGACTTTATTGCAGGGTTATTTAGGAATCAAGATGAAAATACACACCGTTGTTTCCTTTGTACCATCATGACTGTATCAGGGAAGTGATTTTGCCATAAACGCCTTTCTTTTTAAATTATTTTTCTATTTTATGTCCTAATGAAGACATACTTTTACTCCTGCTTTTTTGCTGACAGCAGATTTCTTAATGTTGGGGCTGGTAGGAGTGTATATTTGTGGTTCAGTGAGTGAGTGAAACAATAGTATCTCTATAGTGATAATCACATCTTTCAGAAATTCCTGGAATCTTTGTGGGCTGTATTCTGACCTCTGAAGTTTTTTGTGTGAATAATTTGGTTAACCCACCTGTCAGCATTGGGCTTGGCTTTCTGGCTTTGACTGACCTTGTGTTTGAGTAATCATGCGGTAGTAACAAGATTTATCATCACACTTGAGAAAACTCACATCCTGACCACTGCTTTTTTTTTTTTACCAAACATTCTCAGGCTTCAAACAGGACTGGCTTCTATGGTCAGATGAAACTAAAAAAAAGAGCTTTTGAGCAGCAAACACTCCAGATGGGTTTGTTGAACACCAGGATAAAAGTGAAATATATTAATGAATAAATGAACAGAGTTGGGGGTCAATATCAAAAACTGTAGTTAAAGATGAAACTATTAGAAAGCACGTTAGCTTGTTTTCCATCTACCAGTTAAGATTTACAATAATAAGTTGGTCCAGTTTTCACATTGGTGTGAACAGAAACAGCAGCCAGCAGATGGCACTTATGAAACAGATGAAAACAACGCTTAAAAATGCTACTTTATTAGGTATTACATAGAGGATGTTTCTTTTTTGCTTTTAGTTTATATACATGTCAGAGAATTCAATAATACAGATGTTTTTTTCAACCAAACATCCACTCAGTCTAATCTCTCTTATCACCAGACTCCTTTAGTGTCAGAGTACCCTCCAGTCCTATACGCGTGGTCCGTGGAGCCACGGCACTTCTTCCGTGTGAATTTGATTCAGACTCTGACATCTCTAATTTGGTGATCACATGGCAACGGCAGGAAGACTCAACGGTGGTCCACAGCTTCTACTACAAGAAAGACCAGCTCGATCGACAGAACTCCACTTATATGGGCCGGACAAAGTTAAATCATGAAAAAATTGCTGAAGGAAACGCATCCCTGAGTATAGCCAATATTGGCCTGAAGGATGCAGGGAAGTACATGTGCGTAGTGAGCAACTCCAAGGGAACCGACAGAGGAGAGGTGCAGTTGATTTACGAGGGTACGACAGCTATAACGCCGCACATAAAGTGTTCCATTTTTCGGGAGTGAACTTAGTTCTTCATGAATGGTTCATTGAATTAGGCTCGTTCAACACCATCAGACCGATTGGTGTGTGACATCAAAGTGCCGCATTTGAATCGTTCTCGCGGTACTTTGATGTCATATACCAATCGGTCCAGAGCGCCAATGGCCAGTGATGTTTAATTTCCAATTATTTTATTTTTAAAATGTATATATTTGTATTATTTTTATTTAAATTTTAGCTTTTAAATGTACTATTTTTAGTAAAAGTTTGTTAATTCAAGTGTTACCTACCTAACCTAATAACTCCAGTTAGTTCATGTAATTCCAAACCTGTGTCTTGTAATGTTTGTGGTACAACACAAAATGAAAAAATGGAACTGACAATATTTTTAATATTACAGACACTAATGCCAAATTATATTTTTTCTTTGTGCGCATTTAAACATACCTTGTACTTGAGAAGTCTTGACTAATAATTTGGTGCGAGAGTTGATCTGGTGAATCTTGTGTTTCATGTCTTCAGCTTTTTATACCGAGCCGAGGTTAAGCATCCTTCTCAAATCCACCAATGTGACTGTCCTATATGAGACGGAGGGCTACCCGAGGCCAGAGGTCATGTGGCTAGGGTCGGAAGGTCAGAATCTCCCTGACAACCTTGAGGTTTCATCTGCATCAGACGGGGGATTGTACTACCTAAAAAGCAGCTACATAACCCAGAGTCCACTAATCAATGTCACATTTATTCTGAAAGACCCTGCTGCACTTCAGAAACTGCAAAGGCATGTTAACCTCAGCTATGGTAAGCACTGCTTTCTGGAGTTACATTGTAATTGATTTAATCAGTGATTTAATTCAAATGTGTCATCTTCACTTGTTCACTATTTACCCAATTGCTGTTGCAATTATACATTTTTTACAAATCGTTTAGAGTGGATAAAACTATTTAAAAAGATGGCTCTTATGCAGTAAATGCAGTAAAACAGTAATATTGTGAAATATTAAAATTCATTCAATTCAATATTTAAAATAAATATATATTAAATATAACTTTTTTATATTTATAATATAATAATAATAATAAATTGTATAAATAAATTGTATTATTATTAAAATCTTAAAGCTAAAAAAACTATTCTTATCATCAATGTTAAAATCTGTGTTACTTTATACTTTTTGTGGAAAACCAATAAAAAATGTCTCCGGATTCTTTGATGAAAAACAATTTATTTAAACATTGTGCATGTTGTGACTTCAAAACCTCAAAAAACATTATTGTTGTGGTACACCCAGAAAAGGAAACCCAGAACGGAATGACACGAACAAAAGGGAGTTCAGATGAATTCTCATTGGAATTCTTTTGTTTTACTGTAACAGAATTAACTTCCATAAAGAAATTGCATTCTTGTTTCAGACAACATAAATCATTGAGGTCCAGAAGCTTAAAATGTATCCATATAAAATTAAAACTAAAAATATCTTATTTATCTTAATAAGCAGAGCGTAAAGATCATGTCAATCTAATCAAGCAAAATAGATCAAGATCAGAAATGGCATTATTTTGGAAAGAGATCAGTTTTCAGCTCATGAAGACATTTGCACTGAATTTGATTACAAATTCTTTTAGTGAATAACACGTCATTTGTATTTTTTCAAATTTGAGGATGCTTTGAAGTGTTTGTCCTGTTTTCCTTTAATGACATAAAGCACTTGGCCTGGATTATAAGATAAGGTTTGTCCCTAAACGTAAGAAAAAAATGTCTCAAAGGTAGTGGGGAAGTCACCAATCTACACTTAGCTAGTCACATTGCCACATGTATCTGAGGAGAGCATTATCCATAGTCTGCATCAATCCAACTGTTAAAGTCATTACTTGCTCAAGATCACAAAGCTCTGTAATTGCAGTGGCTGAGGGAGTTTTCCCAGTAGGATGTGGTTTGCGTGCAGTTATTTAATACTTGTTTGTTGTCTGTGCTAAATGAATGTGTTTTCCAGTACTGAGATGCTTCCTGAAGCAAAATAACACGTTGTATAAAGGGTTTGGGGTCAGTGATTTGTGTTTGCTTGTAAGCTTAAAGAACCAGTGCAATGAATCCAATCACAGGGGCAGTTTTGAGTCATTATTATTTTTAAATTGTTCCCAAACTGACATCTTTTTCTAAGAATAAAAGCCACATTGTTTAGTAGATGACACATGGCACCAGGGGTGTATTCCAGAAAGCAGGTTATGTTACCCAGGTAAGTTTAAGTAAGTTAGTGGATAACCTCAACTTTCAGTTCCAAAAACGGAGGTAACTTTCTGGGTACGTAAGGAACCATAGGAATTTACTCTCTGAAGATAACCTGCTCGGTAGCAGGTTAGTTTGTTTCAGAAGGTTACTGAGCATGGCGTGCCCTTTTGATGACGATCCTGTGGACGTGGAGGCACAAATT
>JAUCMS010000022.1:15814504-15829483 GCA_032357445.1 Enteromius radiatus | reverse complement strand
TCCAGGTTGCCCTAAACAACCTCAAACCCCTTCAAATGCTCGAACCCCGGTAATTGCTGCTTGCAGCTATATTTTTATTTACCATTGTATTTACATGATTGGGGGTTTCAAAATAAAATTAAAAGAACTGGATAGATAGATTTTTACAAAACGTTAACACATTAGCAGTGTGGAAAGTGACAGAAAACAGGTTGAAGAACTAAGTTAATATAATAAGACATTTGATACATATAGATGTATATACAAGGCAAACCTTATATGTCTTGTCCAGTATAAAGGCTTATTTTCTCTGCATAATGTTCACTGAAAAATACAAATGATTTTGTTCTTCATGATTGAGGTGCGAAGGTGTTCTCCAGCAGTGATCATGAGTGACAGTCATCCTCTGCGGCCGCTGAGCTCCGCATCTGAGATCGACCACCTCCATCTCCTGTCAGAGCAACTCGGCGCTTTAGTTCCTGGTGAAGAGTACAGCGATGTCACCTTCGTGGTGGAGGAGAAGCGCTTTCCTGCACACAGAGTCATTCTGGCGGCCCGCTGCCAATATTTCAGGTTATTCATGAAGAGATATTGCATGTCTGTTGGGGCTTTTCTTGAGGAAAATTGCTTATGTTAAGAACAGAATCCATTTAGTATCATAATGAAGCTGGGTCATTCTATGAAAAACATAATTATGTTTAAATTAAATAATAAGATTAATAAATGCCTTAGAATTATTTGTACTTTTTAGTTTGTTAACTAAAGTAGGATATAATAATCAATTCAAAAAGCTAACAGGGTTAATGTTTCTAGTTTTTAAGATCATTTAACACTGAATTTAATATTTTCTACACAAAATCAACACAAAGAAACAAAAACAAAAAAATTACTTTGTTTGCTTTATAAAAGTTTACACCAACTATTCTTTGTAATTTTTTTAGTTTCACACATCATTGAGAGACGCACTTTTTAGTTCAGTTCAATAAAAGAGAGATTCCCTTTTTGTAAAAGGTTAATTTCTTGTTAATAAAATAGTATTTCATTTGAACTCCTTAGGGCTCTGCTGTATGGAGGGCTGAAAGAGTCCCGGGACCAGGCAGAGGTTCGGTTGGAGGAAACACGTGCCGAGGCTTTCTCCATGTTGTTGCGGTACTTGTACACTGGCCGAGCCACCCTGAGTGAAGCCAGAGAAGAGACTCTGTTAGATTTCCTGGGGCTGGCTCACCGCTATGACCTCCAGCCACTAGAGAGCTCCATATGCGAGTTCCTCCGCACTTTATTAAGCACTCGAAACGTCTGTCTGGTGTTTGACGTGGCTAGTCTGTACTGCCTAAACGCCCTGGCCGAGGCCTGCATGGCTTACATGGACCGTAATGCCACCGAAGTGTTAAAGTCAGACGGCTTTCTCACGCTTTCAAAGGTGAGTGATAGAAAATTTGATGGTAACTCTCTATTTTAAGGTGTCCTTGTTACATATGTTACATGCACTTACTATTATAATAGCAATAAATTAATATTACCCAATACTTAAATGTATAATTACACTTTAAGAAGGACACCTTAAAATAAAGTGTAACCAGTTTGATAATCAAAGTTGGCTTGAGAAAGCCAATTTACTATTTATTATTTAATCTGTTTCTTCTTCTGAGACTAAATTTAAAATGTTTTCAAAATACAGCTTCCAAACTTAGCTCAGACCTTCATATACAAACAACATTGTAATCATGTTTGGAACAATCTAGCAACATGCTAATCATTAACGTTACCAACTTGTTAATCAAGTTAGCCGTATTTTCGCTGACCATGTTAACAACATGCTATCAACATTTATCTAATTATTAGACTTTAGACTTTTACAACTGCTTCAATCTCTTAGGTTGGGCTTTCTCAAGCTGAGTTCAAAGTTTGTCTTGACCAGCATTTTTGTCTAGTTAAGATGAAAACGTAATCTGTCTGTTTCCTCATTTTCCTCTTTGCAGTCTGCACTGTTGACTGTTGTGAGGAGAGATTCCTTCGCTGCAAGTGAGAGGGAGATATTTCAGGCCCTCTGTCGTTGGTGTCATCACAATGGCGACGGCCCAGAGGCGAAGGAAGTGATGTCAGCAGTGCGACTGCCCCTGATGACCCTCTCTGAAATGCTGAATGTGGTTCGTCCCTCAGGCCTCCTCAGCCCAGATGACCTGCTAGATGCCATACAGACCCGCTCGGAGAGCAGAGACATGGACCTTAACTACCGCGGCATGCTCAGTGCGTTTACTTCCCTCTGCTTCTCAGTCTGTAGATTCATGGGTCAGAAACAAGACATCCCAGTTTGGTGTCCGCATCAAATTAACTTACAAAAGTGATGTTATATACATAGAAAGCACAGTAAATGCAACCAAAGTGTCTGCTTTATTGTTTCAAATAATATTTGTGAAAATAAATGATCAAAATATGGGTGAAATAATGTTCTGCTGTTCCACGACAGACACATTTATGAAAAAAAAAAGATGTGTTAAAAGTGAACATACAAAATTTTAAGTAGTGCTTTATTTTAAGGACAAATTCTCAAGATTGCATATCAGTAGCATTTGGCTGTTTATTAGAACTTTTAAAACACATATTAATGCTCATATAAATTTAAAATCCTTTAATAAACCCCATTTATAAACTTAACAACCTTACTTAATATTAAGGAACGAATTAGGACATTGTAGTTAATTGTGAGAATTGGACATGTTTCGAGTCTTTTAAATGGGATCTGGTTCTAAATATATTTAACAATAAGATTATGATTTCTTTGTTATGAGAAATATTGTTACAAATAATTACATTTTAGTGGGTGCCCACTGTAAATCCTGATAAAACTATATAATAATCATTATTGTTTTTAATAAAATTAAACATGACACATTCTAATGTACAGTAAAGAAACTAAACTTTTGATATTTGAGGTGTAAAGCGCTCTGACAGAGCTGAGTCAGATCCCGTGGCAGAAGAAATGAAACTGCACGACCTCAACGATTACAAGAGTCTGTGTGAGTGTGATAAAATGTTTCCACTGCTGTGCTCTGTGTTGTAGTCCCAGAGGAGAACATTGCCACTATGAAGCACGGTGCTGTGGTGGTGAAGGGTGAGATGAAGTCTGCTCTTCTGGATGGAGACACGCAGAACTATGATCTGGACCATGGCTTCTCAAGACACCCCATAGAAGAAGAGGGACGGGCTGCTGGTATCCAGGTCCGCTTGGGTCAGCCCTCCATCATCAACCATATACGCTTGCTCTTGTGGGACAAGGACAGCAGGTAATGCAACATTAATGGGTTAGTTCACTCACAAAAATCATAGTTATGCCAAAGTTTATTCACCCACATGTCAACCCCAAAAGAGATTCTCTGTGCTTTGTTTTTTCATATGATAAAAGGGAATGATAATAGTTGCTGCAGAAAGGGAAAAAAAAAACTATGAACCATAGAAGTAGCTATATGAGATATGATAGCTCTGCGTACAGTGTCTTTTTGTGGCTCATTTTAAATATATACAATATCCTCACTAAACCTTTTGTACCATGCCCAGTATTTTATTGCCTTCTCTTGTCTGTAGGTCATACTCGTACTATATCGAGGTGTCTATGGACGAGCTGGACTGGGTGCGTGTAGTGGATCACTCCAAGTTCCTGTGCCGCTCCTGGCAGCATCTTTATTTCCCAGCACGAGTCTGCAGGTAGAACATTGAACACAAAACTAACTGGGCTTTGTTTGTCAAAGTCCACAAAATACATTACTGTTTAAAGTTTTAGGGTCTGTAAGTTTGTTTTTTTTATATCTTCCTTACTATTGTCGTTAAACGGACGATCAAAAAAAAGTTCCAGCAGACTAGCAATGTACTAAAACATGTTAGCAACATGCTAATCACATTAGAAACATGTTTTCAGCGCTTGAATCATGCTAAACATGTTATCAATATGCTAATCGTGATTAAAACATGCCAGCAAAATGCTAATCATGGTGGAAACATCTTAGAAATGTGCTATTCATATTAAATGCATGTTAGCAACGTACTACTCATTCTGTAAGCATGTTAACAATATACGAACAACATTGTAATCATGTTAATCAAGCTAACGGCATTTTCGCTGACCATGTTAGCAACATGCTATCAACATTTATCTAGTACTATTAGACTTTAGACTTTTACACAAAACTAACTGGGCTTTGTTTGTCAAAGTCCACTAAATACATTACTGTTTAAAGTTTTAGGGTCTGTAAGTTTGTTTTTTTTATATCTTCCTTACTATTGTCGTTAAACGGACGATCAAAAAAAAGTTCCAGCAGACTAGCAATGTACTAAAACATGTTAGCAACATGCTAATCACATTAGAAACATGTTTTCAGCGCTTGAATCATGCTAAACATGTTATCAATATGCTAATCGTGATTAAAACATGCCAGCAAAATGCTAATCATGGTGGAAACATCTTAGAAATGTGCTATTCATATTAAATGCATGTTAGCAACGTACTACTCATTCTGTAAGCATGTTAACAATATACGAACAACATTGTAATCATGTTAATCAAGCTAACGGCATTTTCGCTGACCATGTTAGCAACATGCTATCAACATTTATCTAGTACTATTAGACTTTAGACTTTTACACAAAACTAACTGGGCTTTGTTTGTCAAAGTCCACTAAATACATTACTGTTTAAAGTTTTAGGGTCTGTAAGCTTGGTCGAACCCAAAACTTGATATCTCTAAAAAGTTTGGGATGTCCCAAGTTGACGGCCTCAAAGCAATTTACTTCAAATATTCACTACTGAAAACAGAAATTAATTACTTTGTTGTAAGATGTTATTGCTTACTGATGTCTGTGTTAGTGAACATTTCTGGGGTTTTTTTGTGAATGCAGGTTTATTCGTGTTGTTGGGACACATAACACCGTCAACAAAGTGTTTCACTTGGTGGCTCTGGAGTGCATGTACACACAGCGACCCTTCACGTTGGAAAAAGGCATACTGGGTAATGTAGTTTTCCAAATTTCAGGAAGTTACACACATCGGCTCTGCTCCTGAAACTCATTTCATGTCTCCCTGCAGTTCCCACAGAGAACGTGGCGACCGTGCAGGCATGTGCGAGTGTGATCGAGGGTGTGAGTCGCAGCAGAAATGCCCTGCTGAACGGGGACACCAGCCACTATGACTGGGACTCGGGATACACCTGCCACCAGCTGGGCTCTGGAGCCATCGTTATTCAGCTCGCTCAGCCTTACGTGCTGGGCTCAATGCGGTATGTGAGCTCATGTTTAGGGTCCAGTAGAAGTCGAAGGTTATAATTCTGTCTCATGTGGATTCTGTATGAATTTCTTCTGTGGAAGAAAAAAAAATGTTAGGATGATTATAAATTAAATTCACAGACTCAAATCATTACTTAAAAGTATCATAAAAGTATATGACTTGCACGAACAATAGGGCATAAAACAAACTAAAATTGAATCAGCCAAAAACCTGCTCTGCCACACATCTCAAATCTAATAACAGTGGATACAGAAACACTTAAAGTGGAAGTAAATGAAAGAATACAGGGCGAGGTAATAAACCACACTGTTTCAGAAGTGTAGTCAAAAACATAGCTGCAACACAAGGCTAGAGATTAAAATGAAAGTCCTACTGCTAAAATAATGATTTATTCAACATCTACAAAAGTAAGCAAACGTTTAAAAAAAAAAAATCTATCATCAGTTTCTACACATCTCGATTTTTGTACTAATGAATAGTATTGTGCTATACCTTTGTTTCAGAACCCTAAACATTACTTCAACTTGGATTCACCCTCAAGTGCCTTTTGACTCATTGAAGTCACAGTGCTTGGTTAAAACATACTTACTCTTTGTGTTTATAGGTTACTGTTGTGGGACTGTGATGAGAGGAGCTATAGTTATTATGTGGAGTTATCAACAAACCAGCAACACTGGGTGAGAGTTGTAGACCGCACTAAAGTGGCATGCAGGTCAGTAAATTATGTTTTTGTTATCTCATTATTATTGCATCATAATTTTTTCTGTCTTACATCTTTCCAGTCTTCATATATAGTTGTAAGTTGGTTCTTGCATGTAATTCTTACAGGTCGTGGCAGACTCTGATGTTTGACAGACAGTCTGCGTCTTTTATTCGTATTGTAGGAACTCACAACACAGCCAATGAGGTGAGTGATCTCTCTGAACACTCTCACAGAATGTTCTGTGACTCTATTCAGCTTCACCTTAAAGGAGAAGTACACACAAAAATTAGCATTTGCTGAAAATGTACTCTCATGCAATGCAAAATGTAAATTGGTTCATTTCTTAAGGGACACAGATTTGGAGAAATGTAGCATTACATCACTTGCTCACCAACATATCCTCTGCAATGAATGGGTGCCGTCAGAATGAGAGTCCAAACAGCTGATATAAACATCACATTCATACAATAGTAACCTGCATGACTGTAGTCTCAGTTAACATCTTGTGAAGTGTAAAGCTATATGTTTGTAAGAGTCAACTATATTGTTAAAGTGTTTTGAACCTGTTGTCCTTTAACACTCCAATTCAACAACATACTTGGTGAAAGCAATATTAACAATAAAAAAACTTTAAGAATAAAAACACACAGCTCTTCACTTCACAGATGGACTGGAGTGGTGTGTGTTACCTGTAGATTGTGATTTTATCAGCTTAAACTCTCATTCTGATGGCACCCATTTACTGCAGAGGTGAGGAAGTGATATAATGTTTTGCCAAATCTGTTCAGATAAAGAAACAATCTTATCTGCACCTTGGATGACCTGAGGTAAGTGAATTTTCAGCAAATGTACATTTTTGTGTAAACTTTTTCTTATAATGTTTTCATTCATCAAATTATATTGAGGAACAGGACTTCAGTCATATAGCATATCAAATTACACATGTGATTATTTTGACAAATACTGCATCTTTGATGAAACTCTGCAGCCCTAATGCATGTTTTTTCCTCATGCCGTCTCCACTAGGTGTTCCATTGTGTTCACTTTGAGTGCCCAGCACAGGCGGATATGGTTGTTAAAGAAGGAAGTCCTGGACCAGATCAGCCCAAACCAGAGTGCAGCTCCCAGAACTCAGATTCACAGAGCCTAATGTCCCAAAAACCCTCCACCTCTCCACACACATAAGCTATGGAGGATTTCTCCATGCTGCTCACTTGCATTAAATATGACAAGACACACTTGAGTTGCTCACCTTAAAAAGATGTTCTCAAGGTTTTGTGCTGCTAAAGAAAGGACTATTTATATTTATCAGAAAATACTTGAGCTGAATGTAACATGATGGTGAATATAATTATGACTCTCACATGCACTTGTTTTATTAGGTTCAGATAACTATAAAAACCATAATAATAAAAGTATTACAGACCTAATGTTTTTGAGATACAGTCTTATTTATTAGACGTCTAACTCTTGTTTAATATAGAAAGGTACACAACAATCCTGGTTAACATTAAATCAAAATGAACTGCATAGGCACAAATATATGCAATACTATTAACAGTATTGGTAGGTGGAATAGGAAAATTTACATCATTGTAGCAGAACAGCTGAAAGCGTGATTCGTTTTATTCTTTTTCTTCTAAACATATTTAAAATTTTCATGGTTGATTCTGGCCAATACTTTTAACTCAAAACATATTGTGGTTGACAGTTTTGTTCATTTTTTTTTTTTTTTTTAATGTTTGCATTAAACCCAACTTCTGCCAAACAACAGTTTGCAAAACAAAGTTTGATTGGGTGTACAGTCTTTGACATCAACAACAAAATATATGTTTTCTCTTCCTTTTTGTTTTCTTGACAAAAAAGTATAAAAGGCAGTATTATTACACATTAATACAGAGTTGGGTTGGAACCCACCAAATAAGAAATACTGATTCTGTTCAAGATGCTCACAAATTAATATAATATGAATTTTGTTATAATGCAAGCTAAAATGGAGGCTGATTTATTGTCATATGATGGTGAGAAGCACACAATCAATGCTCTTTAATCAAATCATATATGAACATGCTTCCTTTTCTGAGGACATCTAATAAATACTGAGTTTCAATCAGACATGGAAGGGTGAGTGACACCATAATGCCACCTTCATTAAGCAACCAGGAACAAACGCACCCCATCAAACTTCCTCTTTGCAATCAAGAGACTTCCCCAAGGACCGGAGATACAGGCAGACAGAGAGTGTGAGGTAGAGAGGGACTGCCTTGAAACCTACTGTATTACCTGCTGTTTCTTAGGCCTCTAAATTATGTACTGGGTCAAAGCTTTCAATGAAGTCTTCTACTTGCATTCTGTTATTTCAATATTTTTTTTAACAAGTAACATGTCTTTTAGTATAGCCTAATTGTTAAAACAGAAAAAAACAGTATCTAACCTGGTTGTGATGCATGTGTGCTATGAAACTGTTAATGATTTTAATAGTTAAAATAAGAGTACATTTAATGAACCATTAATGAACGCCATTAAAGCCTTACCATACAAGCGTAATTTTTTTTAAAGATTTAAAATTCTAAATATGAATAAAAATAAATTAAACATGAGCTGTTTTTCCATTACATCTGTGTAACAAATTTATTTGAAACGCATTCAAATCCGATTCGTTCACTTAAAAGATTTGTTCAATATGTAAAGATTCGTTTGCAAACACGTATCACGTAAACTAAGGCCGATGTCAAGATGGAGAGGCTATGACGTGTCCTCATCCTCAAAAACAAAGAACAAATTTACACAAGGTAAATGATAATATAACTCGCACTAAACATACATGTTCACGTTAAAGATAAATCTGGTTTTTGTCGACTAAATTGTCGATCGTAAATCACATGAAAACTTCGAAATTCAAGGTAACGTTCACACAACAGCAGAACACCGATAACTGTTTTAAGTGCTAGCTCGGTCAAGTTCGTACACATTTAACATATGAACTGCTAAACCACATTTGATAAGAAATTACTTAAATTTGAGATCGATCGAGCGTGTCTTGTGTAAACTGAAGTGTCGTCGACAACCAACAAGTCAAGCGCGCGCTTCGTGGGTCATTTTCTATGACCTTATTTTGAGCTAAATAATAGCCCTGAATACAGATCCGAGACGTTGAACAAATGATTATTTAAATCCAGTAACATTTGATTTTTCTCAGGTATGTGTTTAGGCCTAAGATTACTTTTATATGCTACAATATTGTTGGAGTTTGGGGGCCATTTGATATATAATGAAACAAGTTTAATTAAACATTTTCAAAAGCCTTAATTCGCCCTTCCACAAATGAAGAATTAAAAATGTTAAATCTGAGCAGAAACAGCCTAGTCCCAAACTAAAATGCATTGAGCTCAACTCTTAACACCTCCTAGAGCTTTAACTCTACAGACTCCAAACTCAGATCTTCAGACTGATATCACCGGGTGTGCTATATCTTTTCTAACTGATTCAACTTATGGTTTTCGTAAAAATGTAATATTAAAACTAAAAAAAAAATAAATAAATCCCATAGACTCCCATTCACAGAATGTTCAGATGAGCCAAGACTCTCAGCTCCAACTGTCAAAATTCAAAACACACTGCAGCCAATTAGACTCAATCAGACTCCCCTTCTATGTACTATTTCTAACACATTCAAACTCCTTCAAGCTTCCACTCAATCTAATACTATTTCTAATCTATCTAAATCATGCTAGCAACATGCTTATCAGGCTAACAGCATGCTAGTAATTAGCTAACCATCCTAACAACGTGCTAGTAACATACATAATCATGCTAACACCATGCTAGTGACATGCTGCCAACATGGTAATCATGCTAGTAACATGCTAATCATGCTAACAACATGCTGTCTATAATCTGACTATTTCTGACTCTTTCATACTAAAAACATCATACTTTTGGCTTTCTCAAGCAAACTTAAACCCTTTCAATTTGAACCTAACCCTAACCCTAACCTAACCCTAACCCTAAACCTAACCCTAACTTTTTTATCTAGTTTAAAGATGGTAACTAGTTATGTTTTTTCTAAGGCATAAAAAAATCTTGCGTACGTCTCCTAAATAACTTCTAATTCTGAATATTGTGACATCATTAAAGTAAAATGCATTTACAAACTGAAGACATGAAGTCTTGTTTTCTGAGAAACTAAATTACCTGATGTTGGGCTTAAAACAAGTACTTTGTATCTGGTTTAATCAAACTGATTTACATTTGATAAATGTTTCTGGAAAATAAGACTTTTTATCTTATGTTCATTGTAACGTCTTTGACTGGTTTCCAGCTACATCATTATTACACAGCGTTTTCTGTGTCAAGACATAAAGGTTGAAACCAGTTTAAAAACCACTAAATCCCCATCCACTGACACCATTAGTGTGTCATGGTCGCATGCCCCAGACATGAAGGTTTCCGTAGTGTAGTGGTTATCACGTTCGCCTAACACGCGAAAGGTCCCCGGTTCGAAACCGGGCGGAAACACATTATTGTTATTATTTTTTGTTGTTACTTTGAGACAATACATTAAATTTGAACATAAAAGATCTGTATAACATTTATCTTAAAGACTTATGTTGAATTCAGAACAGCATACTAGCACACTGCTGTGGTAGAAAGATAATAAGAGTAGTATGCTAGCATGAAGTGCTAAATTAGCATTAGCTTCCCACAAAGTTTGTTATTTTGAAAAACAAAAACATAAAGTTTGTTGCTTATTTTTTTCCATTAAATAGCCTACTCTACTGAGTATCTATGTGGTAAAAAGTTATTTTCAAAACATAAAAAGTGTCATTGCCTTACTGAAATAATTATTTGTACAAATCTGAGACAAACACATGAGTATTTTTCAACTGAGTAAAGCCTTGTGAGAAGTGATGGGAGCAAATCGTCCATAAAAAAAATAAGGAATTACATTTTTCTTTACAAAAAATTTCAAATGTTGTAATTATTGGTTAAATACTTGCACAGTACACTTGTGTCACACAGTTTTATTTTGCAATCTGAACATGTGCTCTACATGCAGGTTTCCGTAGTGTAGTGGTTATCACGTTCGCCTCACACGCGAAAGGTCCCCGGTTCGAAACCGGGCGGAAACATCATTTTGCAACCATCAGTTTGTTTTAAATGCCTGAGTTGTTCTATCCTTTCTCATTTATGCTAAAGTATTGGGGAAAAAAATAGGCCTGCACAAATTTAAAAAAACTGTGTTTATAATGATTGTAAAACTGAACAAATCCTCCACAAGATGGCGCAGTAGAACCAGTAATGTTGGGTAGTCTTGCGCTCATCAGCAGTCTGGTTCTTACACAGTGTTCGTCTTTCTAAGACATAACGGTTATTCTTGAATACATAGTGATCTTGACCCTCCTAACCTCTATCTTGCGCTCTCACTGCAATCTGTCTCATAATTATCCCTGGACTCCTCCTGTTTTAACATCTCTCTCTTTCCTTCCACTGCGTTTGCTGAAGGTTTTTCTCAGTATTCCCTTTGATCTCCCTTCTTCCTCTTCCCATGCCCTGCAGAAGCTCTAATAAGACTCTTGCTTTGGCTCTTCATGACCCGTCAGCCACAGTCAAATTCACATGACCAGACATGGACTTCTTCTGTCCACATCCATTTGTTTTTTTCCTTTTTTCTATAGTTGCACACAGAGAGAAACAGTCTCTGTTGCCGCTGCAGCAGTCCTGTTTGCCTTCTGTAGTTTCTGGCAGTTTAGCAGCGCTTTGATCAGTGGATAGAGCGATGGTAGATCGGCCCGCCCTGACGCTAGCTGGGTCGCTCCGCTGCTACGCTGTGCCACAGAGTCTGCAGCCTGTTTATTTGCACCGATGGAGCAGAACAGCTCAGTGTGCCAGCAAAACCCAGTATATCTCATTAAGGGGCCAAGCAGTGAAGGTTTGATACATTACAGAAGTAATTCACCCAGAAATGACAATTTGCTCAGTATTTACCCACCGTCAGGCCATCGCAGATGTAGATAAGTTTGTTTTTTCATCAGAACAGATTTGGAGAAATTTGCATTCCTCACTTGCTCACTAATGGATCCTCTACAGTGAATGGGTGCCGTCAGAATGAGAGTCCAAACAGTTGATATAAACATCACAATAATCCAATTAATCAGTTAATATTTTGTGAAAAATCTAGCTATAGCTATTCCATCATTAAGGCGTTTTAACTCTAAACCATTGCTTCTGGCTAAAAAACAGGTTTATATAATATTGCAAAATTTCCCCAAATTTTTTTCCTGTGAAGAAACAAACTCATTTACATCTGGGATGGCCTGAGGGTGAGTACATTTTCAGCAAAATTTCATTTCTTTTAACACATTTGCATGTAATAAATTTGATGGCAAGCATGGCACAGGAGAAAACATGTATTTTAATCTGCTATTGGGTTTTAGCCTATTTATTTGTTTCATAGTTATCATTCTTCTTGTGAACAGACATTTATACTTTAATATATGCAAAATATTTTTTTAGTGGTTTTCATTTATGAAAACTAGTTTACGCACTTAGTCTAGTTAGGTTATGATTAACATAGTAAGAGGGGCATTTTTGCTGAACACCCCACACCACAACCCCATAATGCATTACTGTAGACATTACATTACTGCAACAAGAGTCCAATCCAGTTATAACCAGATTAATCTTTCTTATAAGAGGGATGCTTTCTGTTATCCTATCCACAGCCCTATAAACACTGAAACACTTGTCAATAAAGCCCTCGCTCTTTCTTGGGAAGGAATTAAAGGATAAGAGAAGCACTCGTTTATGGAGAGACATGCACACATAAAGATTTCCCATGAAATCCATGGCTGTTTGTATCTTAAACATCCCTCTTCTGAAATTGGCCCTCGTGAATCAAGCGGCTGTATTGACATGCTGAGTTTCTAGAGCAGCGCATGTGCCATAAGTTCTTTCGTTTTTATAATAGTGTTTTAATTAAGAACTAATAAATACTTACCTATGTCGGTCTGTCCACTTGTACCTTTTAAAATGATTGCCTGGTCTAGCGAACATTTAAAGTCTAAATTTATTTTCTAGTTAAAGGGTTAGTTCACCCATAAATGAAAATGTACTTTCCCATGAAGCTTCCTAGGTGTATGCAGCTTATTTCTTTCTAGTTTGCACCGAAGATGTAGATGAGTTTGTTTCTTCATCAGATTTGAAGAAATCTAGCATTCCATCACTTGCTCACAGAAGGATGCTCTGCAGTGAATGGGTGCCGTCAGAATAAGAGTCCAAACAGCTGATATAAACATCACAATAATCCACACCACTACAGCCCATCAATTAATAGCTTTCAAAATTTGTAAGAAGCTATTCCATCATTAAAGCATTTTAACTCTAAACCGTTGCTTCTGGTTAAAATACAGGTCTATAATATTGCTTTCTCGTGTGAAAATGCTACATTTGTTTTACTTACCCTTGGAGCTTCCTAGGTGTAGACTTTTATGGAACAAACATCCTGCCTATAGTATTTGAAAATAAAAAGCTTGTTGAATTCAACAAATCGAAAAAATGTATTGCAATTAACAGTGCTTGCAATTTAATGCAAATTTGCAACAATTTGGTTCAAATTCGACAGAGCGCACATCCGGGAACTGCAGGAAAAGCAGTAGATTACCGATCCAAGAAGGCATCTGCTGTTAGACGTCTTCACCAGACATAAAACCGAACTTTATTTCTTCAGTCATAGTTAGACTATAATATGTCATTTCTCTTTACTTCGTGAAAACATGAGCTTCTATCGCTGAAACTTTAAAGGTGGTATAATGCAATAAACGTACACATCCAGGCCTGTTAATGAAGAAGTTCACAATCAAAGCCGCTAGCACCACCCACTGGTGAAGATGTCTAACAGCAGATGACTTCTTGGAAAGGTAATCAACTGCATTTTCTGCAGTTCCCGGATGTGCGCTCTGTCGAATTTCAACCAATGAATTTTTGGAAGCGAATTTGTAAATGAAAAAAAAAAAATAACCGAAAGTTGCCTGACAAATATTATTGCTGGAATTATTAAACAAACTGAATATTTTGAAAATGAATGTAAATATTGATTACTGAATTTTGAATGAAAATGTTTGTGAAATGTTTCCGTTTGAAATATTCACTAAAAATGCAAGCCATTAAAGTACGATGCATTAAATTGAAAGCACTGTTAATTACAATGTTCTTTTTATTTCAAATACTTTAGGCAGGGTTTTTTGTACCATAGACTTTCTTCTTTAAGATGAATCCAACTGAAGTTACATTAAAATTTGTCCTGATTCCTCCAAGCCTTTTAATGGAAGTAAGAGGTAGTTTGTTGTTAACAGTTCAGAAGATGTAAAATAAAATGCTCACATCCATAATAAAACATCCCTCACCTGTAGCAACTCCATGCATTTTTGTGAGATATATATTGATATTTCAAATGTAATAAACACATTTTTTCTCATTCAGGCAGATGACGTAGGACATAGGTGTGCGTTGTGCGAAACAAAGTTTCCTTACTTAAGCAAATTTTTCTTTATGAATCCTAGCTTTTGTTTTGTTCTCTCTCCGTTCTCGTCACTAATCACGCTACATATATTAATTCCTGTAATATACGAGATACCAATTTGTAAACAGCGCTCACATAGCAGTTTTACAAAAAAGCAGCATTACTATAATAAAAAAGGAAAATAGATGCATATTAATGGATACTAAGGATGTAACACGTGCGTTGTATGGAACGATTCATGGGCATTTTCCAAATCAAAGTGATCATCCTTATCCCCTTGTTAGTGGAAACTTTGGAATGAGCACAAGCGAGTCATTATTTAGTCGTTTGGAATGCACTTGGCAAAGACAACAATGTAATTTCTTCATTATCTTCTGCTCTTCTCATGATAACGTAGGAAAGGGAAGGACATGTGACGTGTGGCCAGGTATGGTTTCCCATACTAGGAATTTGTGCTCTGCGTTTAACCCATCCAAGTGCACACACACACAGCAGTGAGAA
>JAUCMS010000022.1:15792759-15808338 GCA_032357445.1 Enteromius radiatus | reverse complement strand
AGTAACTGATAGCTTAGCTCACTACATTTTCTAAGTAGCTTGCCCAACACTGTATATATATATATATATATATATATCGCAATATATATTGTTATCGCAAGAGGCTGCAATGTATATCGCAATATGGATTTTAGGCCATATCGCCCATCCCTAGTTGTATCTGTTTTATAGATTTTCAGATGGATAATTTTACTCAGGCGGTAAAATGAAGACCCACAGCCTCTGTTATATAAATACTTTTCTTATGAATTTCCTCCATGCATTATTTCTCTTGGTACTTTGCTGCTCCAATATTAACATTATCCTGTTTATGTCTGGTTTTAGCTGTAGTTTGAATGGTCTAATGTGAACTAAATTATAGTTCATTTAAAGCACTAATGGCATCTGATGTCACTAATGTCAGTGGTCTTGTTTTTAATCAAAATCTGAAGTATAGGCCTATTTATGTTCTCTCTAGCATGCATTAAAGCAAGCAGCTTGTGTAAGCTAGTTATTTTGATTGGGAAAAATATAAAACCTAGTAAACCGATACTTGAGGCAAAGGTTTCGGCTAACCTGTTGCATGTGTAAAAGCAGTCTCAAAACGTGAGTGGCTCTTCCCTCAACCTTGTATAGACTTGCCCAGCTGGTGTTGAATGACACAAGCAAATGCAGCTCTGTTTTGATAACCAGTGTTACGAAAAATTGTGCACATCTACCCTGAATTGTAAAACAACAGCACATCCTCACTAACATGTCAAGATTAAACCAGCGGCTATGAAGTATCTGATGGTAAGTCACATGAGTAAACTCAGCCCATCTTTAGTGCAGTATGTTATCTGAAAATGTGGTATATAGGGTACAAGTAAAGGGCGATAGTTAAGAAACAAAACAGCTTGCTGCATTGATTCAAACTTTAATTCAAATATTTTACTAAAAGGGTATTCAAATTACAATTGTCATAATTTACTTGCCCTTAAGTTTATCCAAATCTGAGTTTCTTTCTTCTGTTGAACATAAAAAAAGCAGATATTTTGAAAAATGCTAATGCTAATTCTGGTACCCATTAACTTCCATATGATGGAAAAAATACAATGAAAGTCAATGGGGACCATTAACTATTTGATTACATTCTTTTCTTCTTTTGTATGTGATTGTGATGACAAAATGTTCATATTTGGGTTAAAGCCCTGCACTTTTTAAGGCAATTTTAAGTAGTGGTAACATGACTTGATCATATTTAAGTATATGGATGTAAACCAAAAGAGCAAATAATACAATACTGTAATGTCTGATATAAAAATTAGAGCAAAATCTGTACTGTTCCATAGACACACTGTGTTTAGATCGAGGGCGCCGCACTTCAGAGGGGCTGAAGTGTGAAGGGCAGCAGAGGCGTTTCATTTTTCATCCCATTTCCAAACTTCCATCTGGCATCTTCCATTTTAACACCTGTTAGCACGTCGGTCTTCTCATTTTCAAGCATGCATTATCTTTTGGGAGCTGGTGCGGGCAGGGAATGAGTGTGGCTAGTGAGATCATCTGTTGTGTTTGGATGCGCTGTCCCCTGTGATTCCCACAGAATACTCTCATTATTGTTAAAGAAAGCTTTCTCCATTTCAATGTCGCTTTAATTTTCTGTTCAAGGTAAGTGCAGAAATAGCAGACCTTGAACAGCAGCTGCTTTTTAAAACATGCAACTTTCTTCTTGTTTGCTGAGGTGCTGTGGATGTTGATCTCATACACATAGAAACTACACGCATTAATTTAATATTTGGGATTTTAAGTGCCTAACTCCAAATATGAGCAATAAAACTGATGCTTGACCTATCAAACAACTAAATGTGTCTAGAAAAGACGAATGGGATGAAATAATAATACAAATAAATAGATAAAGCTAGTTGTTTAAAAGGAGTAGTTCACTCAAAAATAAAATAAAAAATTCTAATTTACTAATTTACTGTTGAGGTTTCTTTTCTTTTGAAGTTTGGTTACCAACATTCTGTTCAACAGGAGGAGGATACTTTTTAGAATAGTTTGAGTATAAATTTTCAGTTTTTGGTGTACTATCTCTATCAATCAGTCAAAAAGACTTTAAGGTGCATTTGGAAAGTGTTTGAGAGCAGATATTACATGTCTTTTGAAGATTGCTGTTTTTGAAAAAAAGTTATTTTAATTAATTAAAACTTACAATATTAAAATGTTAATGTTGTTTTGTTTAGTATGTAGTTATAGCCAATTATAGGCGGGTGGGTTCATTCTGTAGGAAGCGCGGCATTAATCACGTCTCTCAATTAGATTCCGTGTTACTGTGGTTATTTAGTAAAATGGCTTGATTAATGGTGTGATGTGATTTGTTGAATATGCCGCACACAGTGACTCTTTAGAAGGTGGGCTGAGGTGTGTGTGCACTAGAGTCTTGATTGGGCTGTTGCTTCTTTTCATAAGCTGTAATTGCAGGTGACATTTAACAGGAGATGTCAGATTAATCCGGAGAGAGGCCAGCTTGATTGGCTTGGAGTCATGTGACTGAGGAAGACCATGCGTGCACACACACACACACACACACACATTTCCTGAATATATGTAAAAGTTTAACTCCCCAATTTTTTTTGTGTTGTTTTTTCCAACAGAAGGACAATGCATTATATTTTTACAATAATTTTATTTTTTATTATATATATATATTATTTTATTATCTCTTTCCTTTATTCACATTTAATTTTCATGCAATCGCTTAATATTTTTTTAAAATGTTTTTTCAAACATTTAAAATTGTTACAGTTTTGATAAGTCTATAAAGTATATATATATATATATATATATATATATATATATATTTTTTTTTTTTTTTTTTTTTTTTTTCCTTTTCACGCAGTCATTTAATTTAACTACATAATGTAGTAGCAATTATCTTTTTTGTTACTATTAGCTGTCATTATATAGCTTTATTAACTGATAATGACCTTCTTTTTAGATCATTAGCCAGCAAATCCTTGGTAAACATTGCAAGAATAATGAAAGTCCCAAGTATGGAGTGTTGCTTTATTTAATCGATCCAAGTGGCTGCTCAAAATGAGCTCATCCACAGATCCTTAGGTTTGTTACATTTTGGTTTTGATCGAAAGTGGTGATGAGTTGAATTGGTTGAGTTGTTTACTCTGTAATTACTTGATTCTTCCACCAGTGTAATCCATCTGAGCTGATTTATGGATGAGTATCAGTAGGTGGGCATTACAGCATTGATCAGCCAGCGATACTGCTCAGGAGACACCTGATGTGTTTTGTCCGATTTAGCCATTTTAGCTTATTTCAAGGACATACATGTTATTCATCCAGCACTGTCAAGTAACACCTTATTTTATTGCTTATACACACATGGCTACCCCCTTGGTGTGTTCATGTAGTGATGTGCTCTTCATGTTCATCTTCTTAATATGCATTATTCCTACCCACAATGCCCTGCTCTCTCCCCATGCTTCCTTCCGCCTCCTTGATTGGGCACTGATTATGATTGCTCTTGATTGTGCTGAAGAATGATGCTGTTTTCATAGCTAACCTGTGTCATCCTGAGAGAGTTTCGAGGTGCATGCAGGAAGTGCAGTAGCTGTTTGCGTGTGCGTAAATAAAGTGTTTGATATGTCAGCACCCTCAGCCAGCAGGTAAAGAACACTGAAGAGCTCTCCACTGAAGAGGCGTCTGAGGCTTTGTTCACACTGCAGACAATTCAGATTTGTTTTTAAATGTCCCCACTAAATATCACATTAATTAGTGAGCGCCCTTGTGTAGACTTGATTGAAAGCCATAGCTAGTGTTGTTTGTTGTGGGAGCAAATTGTTCTTTTGAGACGTTTTGAGGTCTTTTCAGTGAATCAAATTAATTAGTTCGGAATCTGTATTTTTGAATCAATTTCACTTATAAACATCATACATGAAATGCTTTGAATGAAAGTATGGGATCCTTTTCATCTGTGAGTAATTTTTTACAAACCTTTTTTTTTTTTCATTTTCAAAATATTAAATATTGAATCAAAATATACATTATATAAATGGAAAATTTTATTTTAATTTTTTTTTTTTAGTTTAGTAGATTTATAAATATGTTAGTTTTGTAAATAAAGGAATTCCGCCGCACGTTAGGTTTTGCTGAAGTATTAAAATCCACATAAAGAATTGTGAAATATCATTAGTATTGGAGTCAGCTACTAATATTTGGTTTTATGATAATTTCATAATAGCAATGTGCTTTTCTTCTGTACAGTTATTAAAAAGAATATTTCCTTTTGTCTTTTCTTTTTCCAGGTCCAGCAAAACCATGAACCTTTGCTCCAAATGTTTTGCTGGTAAGTTACTTTCATCACATGGTCTATATAATTACGATTATACTTGAACCAGTGTGTCTGAGAGACTCTTATGTTCTCTCTGTTCTTTCCATCAGATATACAGAAGAAACAGCCAGACGAGGACTGCACTCCAGAGCCCGCTCCCAGCTCAAGCAATAGCCAATCAGCAGTCTTCTGTAACGAGACGAGCAGCAGCAGTAGCCAAACCCTGTCCTCCAAGCCAGCCAGCTCTGAAGAGCCCTCGACAGAAGCCACGCCTCTTCCTGCACAGGAAGGTGAGGGCACACAAATTCTGTCTTCTAATAAAGGATATGATATTTCATCTAGTCTCAGATGGGCTCTAATCATTTTAATCTCACTCAGCAGTCATAGAGAGTGATAGACCGCTGACACACAATACTGCAGATGAAAAATATCCACGGGCATATTTTAGTATGTTTGTTTATTAACTTTTGGGAATATGAAATGCCAAAATACGAGTTGAGGACAACTAGAAAGTCTGAAACCTTAGAGATGCAGACTAGTAGGTTCTCAAATGGTGGGTAAAACGCTCTTTAACAGCAACGCCAAGGTCATGGGTTTGATTTCCAGGGAATCCAACTGGGAACTGATAAATGCGGTGTACGTCGCTTCGGATAATGTGTTTGTCAAATGCATAAATTTAAATCTTCTATCATTCTCTCTCTCTCCCAGAAGTCTCCAGTACAGACACAGCTCGCGGCACGCTATCCACTCCAACAAAACGACCCTGCGACTCAGGTATATCTCACCAACGCTCTTGTGTATGTGTGTGTCTGACAGCTTTTAAAAGTCTAGCACGTCACACCGCTGAGGAACTGAGTTGTAAATGTAAAGCAGCATACAAATGTGGTTATAAAGTTTCAAAGCAACTGTTTGAATTTAAATCAGGTGTTAGAAATAGCACAAAAGTTGTCTTTATCTGTAATGTTTTGTTGTACATAATTCAGTTAATTTAAAAATCCAATATATTTTTGAGTCTGTGTAGAAGACATCATTACTTACCACCTCTCCATCCACAAAAAGAACAGTTTTTAGGTTGTAAAACCATCTAAAGCTTTGGTTTAGACTGGCTAACCAAGGTCAGAGGGAGCTAAATCAATAGATTTGAAGCTCTGGTCAAACCATGCTGCTGTCTAGTGTGTGTGTATGTATATGTATAATATATATATATACACACACACACACACAGACACAGCCTCTTTTGTGTTTAAATTGTTAAATAAATGCACAGTTATGTTAAAATGCCCATCTTGGTCCGTATTCACATAAACATGGTTATGTCAGAATTTGATGTGTATCAGTATATTACATCTGCACATTATCTCTTAAAGGGACAGCAGCCTAATTTACCTGCTGCTGTCTGTGTTAATTCTAATCAAACAACAAATGAAAACTAAAAAAAATGACTCACTGCTCTTGACTGAATAGCTCTGGTAGCTTTAACAAGAATCATGTATTAATTTCTAAAGTGAAGGTTATGTAGTGTTTAATTAGTTTATGCATCATCTAACACTTACAGTGATAGTTCACCTAAAAAACAAAAAATCTATATCAAATCTCTATCTGCTCAAACCTCTATCAGTTTCTTTCGCTCAGGAAGAAATGTAAAAAAAAAAAGTTTACTGTAGTAATTTATTTTCATAGCATGGGGATAAAATCCATGGAAGACTATGGCTACCAGGAACTGTTTGACTCTGAATATTTAATTATGAATATATAACTATCCCTTGAAATGCTACTGTTAAATAAACCTGAATTACTCATGTTAACTTGTATATTAATAAACTCTGTAAGGTCTTAGTCAGTGAGTGGCAACACCTTAGAATCTGGCTTGGCATGCACCTAGCAAGGCCTACATCCTTCAAATCTGAAACGATGCACTTGCAACTGCAAAAGCATTGAAAAGTGTGTGTTTGTGTGTTCAGCCTCAGGTTCGGAGAGCGAGTCGTCTCCGGAGAAGCGTGTTCGTGTGGGAGAGGCCTCATGTTCTGAAGATTCTCCACGAGTTCCCAAGCAGAAGAACCGTCGGCGGTGCCATCGCTGCCAAACCAAACTGGAGCTCGTACAACAGGAGCTGGGGTCCTGTCGCTGTGGTTAGTGTGGCTGTCATCTTACGCTAGTGTCGTCCGCGAGACGATGTGACAAAGCTGTAATGCTTCCTGAAGTCTAGACAGCTTCGTTGATGACAACGAAAGTTTCTTAGTTTTGTCGCATCACATCACTAGCTCTGAGACGTGCAGAATGATGGGCTTCCGCAGATTTCATGCGGGCTTGTTCATTCCTCACCTGACTGTTTGCAATTTCTGCGAGAACTTTAAGATCCTTACAGAACTAAAGGAGTATATTTAACCCCCCTCGGTCTTTTAAATTTTAGACACTAACTGTAGGTAATGAAATAAAAGGAGCATTTAAACATAATTGCGCGGTTAACATCAGTCCTCCTGGCTGTGCTAGTTATTTTTTGTCTTGTTTTGTTAAACTGAAGGTGGTATTGTAAGTCATCAGTCTAATGACGATTCCCACTGCTCTGCTAATACACTTATGGATCTGACTGTTCCCGTGACAGCGCGCATCTGAGTCATTATCCCGTCGGGATTTATCTCAGACAGGACTCCTGCCGTTATTTGATGCTGAAAACTCTGCCGCGTTTTCCTCCTAGAGTTAGGAAAATCTGTTTGGATGTACAGTAACGCATAATAACCTGCGGTCCAGTGAACGAGTAATGTTGATTCGATTTAAAGGAATTGTTATGCCAAAAAAATCTAATTGGCTAAAAATACACTCACACACTGGCCATCCAAGATGTAGGCGAATGCTTAACATCATATGTTCAGCATGGATCCTCTGCAGTGAATGGGTGCCGTCAGAATGAGAGTCCAACAGCTGATAAAAACATCACAATAATCCACAAGACTCCAGTCCATCAATTAATATCTTTCAAAGTGAAAAGCTGCATGTTTGTAAGAAACAAATCCAACATTAAGGTGTTGTTGCTTTAACCTATAATCCATAATTTCCTCAGTAAAGAAATTCACATGAAAACCTTTTTTCACTTATTTATAAATAGTGCTTGAACTTTGCATATTTCTTTCCTCATTCAGAAAGCAATGGTTTTATGTTTTCGCTTCAAGATGTTAATTGACGTACTGAGGAGGTGTGGATATTTTTGTGATGTTTTTGGACTCTCGTTCTGACGGCACCCATTCACTGCATAGGATCCATTGGTGAGCAAGTGATGTAACGGTACAAATCTGTTCCTATGAAGAAAAAAACTAGTTTTTGGCTGAAGTACTCCTTCAAATGTTTAACTAATTTAGACCTAATTAGACCTTAAGTGAATCTTTGATAAATCGGGCAGCACATTATGATTTGTTCTTGGTTGTATGCAGTCAGTGAGAACAACGCCACACCTTGTTTTTCTTTCTCATCAGACACTTCACAAGCTGACTACTCAACTACAATATATATGCACTTTTTTTTTTTTTTTTTTTACCGTGTGGCTGCAGCTTCAGCGACGTCGCTCCTGAATAGCGCTACATGATGCACTGGTGTGTGCAGTGCCGTGCAGCTCTTCTGTGGCTGCAGTAATTGAAACATTGTAAGCTTTTAATCATCTCTGACTCATTAAAAAGACCATGTGTATTAATGAATATATTAAACTGCTTAACGAGACTCTTTTAATGAGGCTCTTAAGATGGAATGGATCCTCGGTGTGCAGAGCTGATTTTTATTTACTTGGAAATGAGCTCAGATCACCGTTTTTACACAAGAATTCAGCCTACATTTGACCTACCTACTAGTGTTTGCTAGCATAGATGTTGCTTAATTAGTCCAAAGCATTTGATGCCCTTTTATTTAACCATATTGATTTGTACCAATACTAATTTTTTTACTTTTTTATTTGCTGATGCATTTTTTTGTTTGTTTGCAAATTAAGAGAGGGGAATAAGAACTAAATAGAATTGCACTATAGGACGGCCTGAGCAGCTTTAGGATATAGTCTTGGAAGTGGACTCTCTTTACTTGTTCCAAGAACTCCACCATCACGCCGGTGTTGCTCTGCATGGGCAAGCACCACTTTAAATCAATTTCCTTTTACTTCTGAATGATCTGAGATCATTATAATCTCTGCGCCAGCTCTCTGCCGTTCATTTAAAAAAGCTGACACTTCAGCAGGGGTAACAGTGACGTAATTAGTGGCTTTTCATAGCCATTCCCTATGTCTTAAAGAGGCGGCGCTTGTGAGGAACAAGACTCAAGCATGCTTTAAAACTCGTTAAATCGAGTGTTACATGTCATGCTATTAAAATCAACCTTGAGCAGATTATAATTCATCTCATTCTGATCGCTTTCTCTCTCTCTCTCTCTCTCTCTCTCTCTCTCAGGTTATGTGTTCTGCATGTTGCACCGGTTGCCGGAGCAACACAACTGTATGTTTGACCATCTGGGCCGCGGGCGAGAGGAAGCCGTGCTGAAGATGGTGAAACTGGACCGCAAGGTGGGCCGAACCTGCCAGCGCATCGGAGAGGAGTGCTCTTGAACGCCCCCCTGCATATACACACACACACACACACACACTCTCACTCGCAAACACACACACAGATGTGTCCACCCACCACACGACTCACTCACCTGTTAGTGGCATCTTTTTTCCTCCCAACACATCTCAGAGGACCTACACCCCTGCTTGACCTCTGACCCCTCTCAGTAGCCTCGTGCTCTTCTCACACAGGCGACTCGCACAGCCTTAACTTTCTGTTATCTGTCCCTCCACGCACCTCCAAACGCAGGTCAGCAGGTCAGACGAATTTGGCGGTCTGTACTTTGGAGAACTGCTCTCGTCTCAGAGGCTGCGATTGATTCCAGGGGAAACACATCGATCGATCCAGACCTCTGGGAATTTCTGCTCTGGACGTTCCAATGACAGACACCGGCCGAGGGAAGGGAGGGGGTGACCTGGATCGCACGCGTCACCCCATCCCGGGACAAAAAAAGAAAGAAAGAAAGAAAGAAAAAAAAAAGGCTGGCTCTGCCGCGGCCCGTGGGCTCGAGCCGCGTCAGAGCCGTGCCGTTCACTGGCGTACGCGTACACTCACATATGCACTTACAGCCGTGTTTTCAAACCAGACGGTACCCTTCGGTTTGGGTTCGGTTGGGAAAGGGCCGCCCACAGCTCATCTGAGAACTAGTTCGTTCAGGTCTGAATAAACACACTCTGTAACCTCATACGACTCCCATCAGCCCTTGCATCATACACTCTGCCTCTTTTAAAGCAGCTGAAGATCTCAGTGGCTTTTTTTGCCCTTTTTTTTCTGGCTTTCTCTCCTTCATTCTCACTAGTTCATGTACTTTCTCCTGCCTGCTCATGCTAACCTTTCTTTCTGTATTCTCTTGATACGTTCTCTCTTTCTTTTCCTTTCTTTGTTTTCTTCCCTCCCTCACATGCATTATAGAGGGATGTGTTCAGCTCTGGTGGGAACGAGGAAGGCGGAGTCTCAATTTACCTGCGCTTTTGTTTCGTTTAATAATTTTTTTTTTATTACTTTGACTGGTTTTCTGTTGAGATGTCGACATGGACAGAACTGAAGAAAAGAGATGAATATTGTGTATCTTAAGAAAAATCCTTATTTAACCTCCTTTGTGTTTCTGGTTAACTCTCACTTTAAGCATAGAGCTGCTTTACTTTGCCCTTTTTAGGTTAATATTAAAAAACATACAAAAAACGAAGATATGGATAAGATAAAATTCTGTAGCCTTTCTTTTTTTTGTTTTCTTGTTTTCCTTTTTTTCCTTTCCTCTTTTGCTGAAAAAGAATAAAACTGGATTAGAGGATGTGTCGTATGCTTTTCTTTTTTTTTTTTTGCTGTATAAAGAATGTCATTCATTTAGTTTGAGCAAAAACATGTTATAAACAGTTAAGGCTGAAATATGCAATACACTACCAATTTTGGGGTCAATATAGGGTTTTGTGTGTTTTGGAATGAAGTTTCTTATGCTCAACAAGGCTGCTTTTATTGGATTAAAAATACCTTACAAATTTTAATATTTTAAAATGTTTTTAAAATAACCACTTTCTAATTTAAGCTAAGGAAAATTTTAATTTATTCCTGTGATAAAATGATATTATTTTTTTAGCATCATAATTACAGGCTTAATCCTTCAGAAATAATTCTAATATGCCGGTTTGCTGCTCAAGAAACATTTATCATCAACCAGATTAAAAACAGTTGCAATGCTTAATATTTTGTGAAAATTAGTTTTTTTAAGGATGTGCTTCTAATGTTATTTTACTTATGTAAAGCACTTTTAATGTAACATTGAAAGCAGCTATAGAAAATATATATACAGCTATAGAAAATATATTATCATTATTATAATGAATAGAAAGTTCAAAAGAACAGCGTTTATTTGAAATAGAAAAGCTGTTGTAACATTTTAAATGTTTTTACTGTCACTACGCGTCTTTGCTGAATATAACTCGCAATTTCTTCCTCTTCTTTGAAAAACATCTTATAATGACCCTACATTTTTTAAGTGTGTGGTGAAGCTGTGCTTGAATATAAATGCCAAACTGGCTGCTGGATAAACCAACTTTGTTCAATAAAGGTTTTAGTCATAATAAATAATTACAGTGATCCTATTAATGTGCTGAAGACACTAAAAGAAAAAGACGGCGCTTGAACTAGCAGGTCCAAGAAGTAAACACAGCCCGATTTGGAACAGGGCCGACAACAGATCTCATATTTTTAATGTGGTTAAAAAGACAAATTGTCATCTAGCATAAGCCAAACATGAATTCCTTTGACAAATAGGTTAGCCGTAAAAACTGGAAGCACAACCGCAGGACAGACAGAAATTAGCGGGCTGGAGGAATGGCTTCATAAATTCCCCTGGATGGAATGAACACCTGTGACCCAGTTTCTACAAAACCTGCATCATGAGCCTCGCAAATATGGGTTTGACGGCGCCCATTCATAAAGCGCTGCTGTTTAAGGTCAGTGATGTGTAACCTGTGGTGGAGAAGCTCTGATCCTGGATCCCATGAGCACAGCGCAGGCTCCGGTGGGCTGGAAGCTTTAAGCCCAGCTCTGAACTCATAATGGAGGTGTTTCTGAAACCAAACCAAAGGCGGCTGTCTTGCTGCCAAGTGAGCCAGTCACTTAATAGAGCGCTGTTTCTTTTATTTCAGGCACAGCCAACATTTTGTTGCGTCAAACGGTGGTATATAAATAAAACATTTTAATGTCTTCTGACTTGTTTTTATTATGAGACCTATTAGATGGAAAAAATATAGTTAAAAGGGGGAAATTTTTATCATTGACAACTTGGAAAAATGTAAATTAAATTTACCTACAACATGAAGAGCATCTATTTTCAGATGCATTCATTTGTCTGTATGCCCTTTTAAGCTGTATAATTAATTTAATGCAATGTCAGTTTGTTAATGTTAATTGTAAAAATCAACATTTTTAAATAATATAAAGGATAATATTATTAATAATAACATACTTTTTTTGTAAATAACAAAATAACACATTTAAACATATAACTCATGATGTTTTTCTCCAATACATGTTGGCCACAATTATTGGCACCTAATTATTGCTACGTCCTTTTCCCAAGATAACAGCTCTGAGTTTTCTCCTGTAATGCCTGAAGAGTTTGGAGAACACCTGATAAGAGAAAAGAGACCCCTCCTTCATGTAGAATCACTCCAGATCCTTCAGAATACCAGCTTCATGATGGTGCTTCTCATCTTTAGTTCACTCATTTTCTGTAGGATTCAGGTCAGAGTACTGGGACAGCCACGGCAAAAGCTTCATTTTGTGCGCAGTGACTAATTCTTGTGTTCATTTTGATTTTTTTTGTTTGGATTATTGTCCCAACGGAAGACCCAACCATGGCCCATTATAAGATTTCTTACAGAGTCTGTGAATTATTGATTATATGAAAATATATTCAAATAGAAAACATTTATTTTAAATTGCAATAATATTTCACTGTATTTTTTTTTATAAAAAGCAGACTATATAGAATGTAGTGTGTAGATGGAAAATGTCTAGCAGTTGTCAGTTGTGTAGTGATGGATGTAATGTAAGCGGATGATGAGTGTTGAATCTTCTCAGACATCAGTCTCACAGCTCTGTGTCAGCAAAGACAGGAATCTCTAATCAAATAGCACCTTCAGATGAAGCGCGGCCAGCCGGTGTGCTGAGACTCAAACAGGGCCACTGCAGCACTGGCAGCCACTCCAAAGGCAGATGGGCAAATCAATCAAATAAATGGAGACAAAATATTCCTCATAAACAGAGACTTTTGATAAATATGTGGCTTACTGTGCCGAAACGTTCAAAAGAAGGCACTGCATACTGTGCAGAATTCAGCATTTACTAAACAAATAACTTAGAGCTTGTCATTTCATGTTTCGGAAAATATTCACATGTATATCCTCCTATAATTTAGATTTTATATAAATATATAAACATGATATATTTTTCTTAAACATAAACATTCATGGGTGTATATTTATATATACTTAATAAATATACACAGTACAAATACATATATTATATAAACTTTTTTTTTTAAATTTTGGATGCGATCATTTGATAGCACTAGCCTATATGTGTGTGTGTGTGTGTGTGTGTGTGTGTGTATGGGTACATTTGTAGAGTTTGCAAATAAGTATATTTTAACATGGAAATACAAGCTTTTTTTTTACTAAAATGTATTAAAATTCACTCGTTTGATATAAATTGCCGCAATTGTTTCACAATGCCAGTCTTCCATCTACGACAGGCAAAAATCGTGCAGTGTATTTTGGGCTTTAAAGGTGCTCTGTGCGATCTTGTTTGACGTCACTTCCGCTGACGTTTCATGTAAATAAAAAACAAAACAGAGCAAACTCCCCCCTCCCCCCAGTGTTTCTGTAACTGCCGTGAAGCGCATTGATACGAAAGGTGATGTAGTGATGGGAAGTTCGGATCATTTTACCGACTCGGACCTTTGAGTCTCGTTTTATTAAAATGTTACCTGTTTGCTCCCTAACACATCTACTTCTTACACAAACGTTAATCACACTACAAACAAGACAAAACTATAATGCTATAAGAAACAGAAAATATTAATTCATTTTTTACCTGGGTCTTTAATCTATGATTAGCTCACCTCGCCTCTTATCTGACACGTTTTCGGGTTCCTCCAGAGATCGAATCCTCTGTAGTGAATCGTTTAGCGACGGAGTGGATTAACTAATTCGGTGTTTCGAAAATCTAATTTTCTCAAATAACTTTCCATGGTTTTTAAAATCATTACAAGCAATGTAGAAATTTGGAACGATAACTATATTTGCGTCCAATGCACGTCTGCCGCTTTAAATTCTCAGGCGCGTGATAGCAGGATTCATTCTGATTGGTTGTAAATGTTTCTATCAGCGGAAAAAAATGTTCTGACAATGATTCCCAACGAAGACATTTGTATATCCTTTATCGGTATAGTTGTGATGTGGACGTTGCTATTCTTTAACAGTAAGAACTAAATCTTTATCGTTATTGTGCTTGGTGTGAACTGGCCTTCATGCGCGGCTTCGGACTGGCCGTCAGTCCGCATCACAGAGTCTGTTGTAGTCTTATCTTGATAGGATATTGTAGTGCTGTAGCAGATTTGTCGATTTGTAATCCAGTCAAACCCTGATCCTCTGACGGCCAGCTGTTGGCCGGTCATGCGGCTGTAATCCAGGCAGATTCTCCGCAGCATCCGGTAACAGTCGTCCCGCGGCGTCCTAATGCTGTTCTCCCCCCAATTAGCCTCATGTTTCTCTTGCACTTCTTGCAAATGTTTTCCTGAGACAGAACGATTTGTTCTGGCTGATAGCAAGTGAAAGCAAATTACCACTGGATTAATGGAGTGAGTGTGTGTGCGCTTGTGCGCTTTATGTGTGTATGAGAATGTTTTTCTAATCAAATTAAGATGGCCAGCAGTGGACGTCCTTATTTACTGTCATATTAGTCAGATATCTGTGCGAAGGATGAGGCAGGAGAGACTGCAGGGTGTCTGATGTGATTTGCGTTCATTATCTCTAAGAGTCGAGCTGAAATTACATCTCTTGTTAATACACACTTTGTTCACTCTGAGTCTTAAATGAACAATCAATCTTAGGCTTTTAGTGTCGACAGTGACCTCTCTAGTATCTCTCTTAATCTTCTGCTCTTTGCATGTATTCAATATCATTCCTTTCGCTTAATCTATGATATATGTTATAATGATTCAAGTAACTTTTGTGAAAATAGAATCTTCAAATGCGGGCGAAATATTGTTTCATCATTATCATCATCATCCAGAATGCGTAAAAATGAAACAGCACACTTATTCTGATCTGTACTTATTAAGCTATATAACAAGTGATCATGCAGATTTGATTGTATTTTAAGTGATGGGTAAGAGCAAGTGGTTTGAAGGACAGTGGCAAAGATACGTAAAGATTAAAGTGAAAATTAATTAGTCTTTATGGGTTGCACTGTGATCTTTAAATGGAGTCTTTTAGGCCCGGTTTCACATACAGGGCTTAGACTAAGTCAGGATTAGATCATAGCTCAATTAAGACATTAAACGTGCTTAGAAAAATATTACTAGTATGCATCCTGAGATAAATTTTAAGGTCAATCAGTGCAAGTTTCTTTCAGTTGAGACAGCTCAGACTTATGGTTTAGTCTTGGATTAGGTTTAAACCTTGTCTGTGAAGCTGTTAAAGTCTATATTTCAAATAATTGAAAAAATGCATCCTTCATGCTCCAAGAATGCATATATTTACTTATTTATTAAAAAAAAAAAAAATCATCAAATTTTAAACTACTTTTTAACCATTCAAACATTTTTTTATTTGATTTATTCCTGTGATTGAATGCTGAATACTCTTGTCTTCAGTGTCTCAAAAGCTGCTCACATACATTTATTATTATTATCAATGTTAGTGCTCTTTTAAATTTTTGTGAGATTTCAGGAATTGAAAGATTTTTTGATGAAAAGGAAAGTTAACGGAACAGCATTTATTTAAAACAGAAATCCTAAGCGTTAAGCATACGTGTAAGCAGGGGCGGATTAAGAAATTTTGGCCCCCTGGGCCTGACATGGTCTTGGCCCCTCAACCCCACGCATGCACGTGCACACACACACGCACGCACTATGCAAGAAATACTGTATACTGTGAACAGACATGCACACTGTACTGTACAGAAGAG
>JAUCMS010000022.1:15734333-15776174 GCA_032357445.1 Enteromius radiatus | reverse complement strand
AGAGATGCTTATCCAAAGGTAAGTGTCCTCTTCGTATAATCGAGCTTGGACGTTGACTGCAGTGTGGTGGGTGCTTATAAGTGGTGTGGCAGAGAGCTGGGAATGAAAGGCAGGTGAGCAGAGCAGGTGAAACCAATCAGTATTCTGGAGATAGTGAACGGGATGTGACTGTGGGGGTGGAGCCTGGTGTCGAAGCTGGTGTAGCTGTTACATGTGAAGAGTTCAAAAGCTGAACTCTTTAAACAGGTGTGTCTATCCACTCTGAGCTCGGCCTCAGCCATCATCCTGTCCCTGTCTCTGTCTCTCTAGCGCCAGCTGCTCTCAGATCAGTCAGATAGCCGTGTAGTGGGAGGGCGTCTGCTGAGATCAGTATAACTGACAGTATCTCTGAAGGCGGATCTATAATCAGTGATAGTGAAGAGTGGCCATCTCTTATCAGAGAGACACACAAAGACACGCTCGTTCAAGAACACAGAATGCATCAGAGGCAAACAAGGACAGACACAAAGATGGATTTAGTGTATGTGTGTGTCTGTGGAGGTGAAAATAATGTCATTTCACATTTAAATTTAGTTAAGATACAGATGCATTTCTGTTTTTGTGTGAAAAACTCTAAAACAATCTAAAACAAATCATGTACTTATTGGGTATTTTGTCTTATTTCAGCAGCAATATCTAAGAAGATCTATTTATTTTAGATAGCTTTTTATGTCTTATCATATCCTATATCAGCATTAGTGAACAGAAGAGCAACTAATGTTTTTTCTTAGCCAATCGGAAAAACTAATTTTTTATCATCATTTTATGCATTTGACTTTGTCTTAATCTTAGTCTTATTTTCTGATAAAATGCAGGTTTATATATATATATATATATATATATATATATATATACACACACACACACACACACACACACTATGAAACGTTTGGAAACAGTAAGATTTGTAATATTTTTTTAAAGACGTTTCTTCATCAAGGCTGCATTTATTTGATCAAAAATACAGGAAAAAAGTAATATTGTGAAATATTTTTACCATTTAAAATAATGGGCTTCTATTTTAATATACTTTAAAATATAATTTATTTCTGTGATCAGAAATCATTCTAATATGCTGATTTATTATTAGAATTATCAGTGTTGGCTAAGTTGTGATGGCAAATATTATATCTGGAAACTGCAATAACTTCAGGATTCTTTGATGAATAAAAAATTATAAAGAACAGAATTTATTAAAAATACAAACCCTTTCTAACAGTATAAATCTTTGCCATCACTTCTTATCAATTTAACACATCCTAGATGAATAAATAAATGTACTGACCCCAAACTTTTGAATGGTAGTGTGTCTATATATATATATATATTGAATTTATGTTCAAATTCAAGTGGAACTTTATGCATTTGGCCTTGGATTTGCTGACTTGATTAGAGAGCAGTTTAAGTAGCAAAGTGGCCCAGGCTTACAGTGTACCATTACTTTATGTGTGAGTGTATTCATTCTTATCAGAGTGTATTGAAGTATCCGAGTAACACTGTTGAGTTCTGTTTTTAGACTCTTTCAAAGCCTTGTGAATCAATATAGGGTCCAGCTAACAAATGAATGCTTCTTAATGAGAGGGAAAAAAACAGGAATTAGTCTGTGTCTGCAGCAGGGCTTATAGATTTCCAAAGACTCACCCTCGGCCTCTCTGTCACTATCTGTTTGGAAATCTGTTTTTTTTTTCCTTTTTTTTTTTTAGGATGGTCTGATAAAGGATTAAGTAAACTGCTGTGAATCTTTTTGAAAGAATAAAAACAACTTTTTCATAACAACTAAATTTCATAATGTGCTGTATTTGTTCATCACTTTGTTGTTCTGTTGTCTATGAATAAAATAACATATTTTGTTCCAAATGATTACCAATGAAGGGTTAAGTGTTAATGTGAGATGATTCATGTGCCTGATGTCAGAAAGTTTTTGGAAGTTCATTTCAGTATTATTTTCAGAACATACGCTTTTCTTTCAGTGTGGAGGATGTTTGAAGTAATGAAATGGTTACAGAATGTTTTCATGCTACATTGAACTCTTTTACCTCAAAAGATGGATGAAAATTTGATACCTCACATTACGACCCCCTTTAAGAAGTGAAGCTCCTGTGCGTTCTTGTCCTCATCTGCTCTTCTCTTCTTGTGTTTCCCCTCTCCTCTTTGTTTCACTTCTTTCTCTGTGCACTTGTGTGTCCTTGGAAGTGATAGCTAAGTGTTTGTCTCTCCGCACTCCCTCCCCGACCTAATGAGGATCAGTGTTGTTTTAAACATGAAATCGGAGTCTCGGCTGAGAGCAATCAATACACGGCCATTACTTCTCTCTGTGAAGAAGCAGTCCATCTCTCTCTCTCTCTCTCTTCTCACACACCCGTCTCTTGTCTCAGCGTCTTTTCTGGTATCGGATATTGGCTTTGAGGGGGTTATGAATTGTTGGCTCCCAAGGGCATCTCCGTGCGCCGCTCTGCCAATTACACCTCTGAATAATGGCCCCCATGGAGGTGGCTGACATGCCTCAGCTGGAGTCTGATACATATATACACCAGAGGATGACCAGAACTCTGACTGGACCGGAAATGAGGTCCACTCAGGTCTGATTGTAAAGACGTCATTGAAATCCAAGTGAACTTTTGTTTCAGATCAATTACTCAGACTTACTGTTTAGACCCAATTTAATTACAGCCTTATTTTAGTAAGCTGACACTTTTTTTTTAAGCTGCTACTTTCTGTTGAAGTGATCTTACATACTTAAAGATTTCAGTGTTTATTCTAGCTTCAAGCTGCAGAGTTAAATGAACTTTGTGCTGCTGGTCAGAAGTCTGGGTTCATTTTTCTGTAAGCGTGAACATAAATGCTTCTCTATTAGATCAGTCCAGCATTAGTGGCTCTTGCTCTAGGGTTTGTGATTTAGACTGAATTTCACAACTGATCACCTCATCCATCGCTCGAGATGCCATCACACGCTTTCGGTTCTTACGCGTAGCATCCGCTATTACATTACACTTGCCAAAACACTGTTTCCCCCCCCTTTTTTTCAGGGATAGTTGTTTTGTTGAACTAATACTTAAAATTGTTGAAATACGTCTTTTTGTCTGGTAATAAATACAGTAAAACTTTATACAATTTAGAAAAAGCTGTTTTCTATTTAAATATATGTGACCCTGGATCACAAAATTTAAGTCTTGAGTTGATGGGGTATATTTATAGCAATAGCCAAAAATACATAGTAGCCTATGGGTCAAAATGACTGATTTTTCTTTTATGACACAAATTATTAGGACATTAAGTAAAGATCATGTTCCATGTAGACATTTTGTAAATTTCCTATTGTAAATATATTAAAACGTAATTTTTCATTAGTAATGTGCATTGCTAAGAACTTTATTTGGACAATTTTAATGCTGATTTTCTCAGTATTTTTCTTTTCTTTTCTTTTTGCATCTCAGATTTTTTAATAGTTTTTTTTTTTTAAATTGAAAATTCAGAAAAAGAACTTGTGTTTTGGAGCAACTTGTAATACTAAAAAAAACTGTCATTTGGATTTTTAAGGGATGTTTTATTTTTAACCCATTCTGCTGTAGTGCCTCTTTTATTAAAATTCTTAATTTACTAAAATTATGAAAATTCAGTAATTCTTCATGCCCAATGTCCCCAACTAGTGTCTTTTCTTTGTAAGTTACAGAGAAAGGTCTTAATTACAAAATTATCATTTAGAAAAAGAAAGTTACTATATTTATGAATAAGACATAATTTAAATTAAAATCATTCATTGTTCACCAAAAATATTGCTCTACTGCTTATTTGACCTCTTAATCTCAAACATGCATTATAAAGTAAATATAAAATGTTATAAAAAAACATAAGTTTGATGTTAGTGACTCCAAACACAAAACGTCTGAATAAGCAAAACTGTTGGTTTTGAGAGCTATGACAGAAAGCAAGAATTAATGTAAAGAGCTATTTAAACTGGCCTGTACTTTCACATGGCTTAAATAAGCAATTTTTTTTTTTTTTTTTGGATAGAGGGCAGCTTGTAACTATTTAATAATATAATAATTAATAATAATAATTATGCTGCCCTTTTTACTGACAGTAATCTGCCATCCATTTTCATTACTCAAAAAGTTTATGTTTTCTGTCCCGCAGAAGAAAGACAATGATTCAGGGTAAGTGATGTCAGAATTTTAATTTCAGCGTTAACTTTCCCTTTAAATGTTAAAGATGTATAAACAAGAATAAGCCCAGGGATTTGTGGTGCTGCAAACTGTAAGCAGAGCATCCCGTTAATTAACAGCTCATTGAGGATATGTTCAAACTGAAGTAAGAGAAGCGTACTCCTTTGTGGCCAGCACAAGAGGAGTCTGGGAAAGCTGACATACTCCCACACACTGACACATGCTTGCTGACAGCATTCCCCTGGCTCACACATTCATTTGGCCAGAGTATTTCTCTGTCTTCCACTCCGGTCCAGAGAGCCCTCATCCTGCTTTCATGTGCCATGCGCTAGCCCTGGGCAGGAGAGGACACACCTGGGGCACGCAGCGGGCATGTCAGCCGCCAGTCCGGCTCTGCCAGCCTCTCACACACATTTACTGTGATGAACTAAACTATGATGTTCTCTTCACGATCCTTGCCAAGGCTGCTGGCTGTCTCCCAAACACGGGAGCAAGACGGAGAAAGGGAGAGGGAGGACAGGCTGCCGGTTTCTACAGTACATACTGGAACTGATTTTTTAATTTCAGCATATTCTCCTCTAGATTTGTCTTTGCATCAAACTACTGTTTAATTTCTCTCTGACCCAGGCAGGGCTTCCCAGTGGATTCGAGAATGGCGTTCATTCTCTGGCTCCGGATGTATCCCTCACTGTAAAAAGTAAAATTGCAGTTTTTTGCAAAAGTGACACACACTTTCGGAAAAACTGCACCGACTGAAGACAGGTCAGCAAACTCTGACATGCAAAACGATTGATGGCCAGACAGTGTTTCTAATGGGATAAAAAAATCCACTAATGTCATTTTATTTGCGATCTAAGACAAACAGTTTTCTCTGCTTTCACAGAGATGTGTGTGGTGTCCCAGAACACTTATTTCAGACATATTTGTCAGTTAATAGGACATTTTATGCAAAAATGGGCAAAAAAATCATAAGCGACACACCTCCTTTGCAAAACTTTGCCCCCGAAGACAAGTCAGCAAATGCTGACATGCCAAACGATTGATGGCCAGACAGTGTTTCTGATGGGATAAAAATGCCACTAATGTCTTTCTGTTTGAGATCTAAAAACAGTTTTCTCTGCTTTCACAGAGATGTGTGTGGTGTCTCAGAACACTTATTTCAGACATATCTGTCAGGTAATAGGACAGTTATGCAAAAAATGTGAAAAAACAAGACAAAACAAAACAAAAAAGCTAAGTGACTTGCCCCCTTTGCAAAATCTCACCCCCAAATACAAGTGAGCAAACCATGACAAGCAGTCATTCTGTTTGAGCACTGAAAACTGGGAAAACTGACTATTTTTGCCGTTTTCTACTTTTACAGAGACATGTGCTTTCTCAGATCATTTAGCTATTATAATAATATCTGTCAGGTAGCGTAGTTGAACATTTAATATGTCAAATTTCAAAAACTCTATAGCTTTTTTCACCCTATAATATGAACCTTAAAATGACTTTCTATAGTCAGGTTGTTTCATTCATAGCGAGTCATATTTGTGATGATTACTTGAATAAAACCACCTAATTTAGATGTTACCTGAAGCAGTTTCAGGTTAGCTTGTTAAAATGTGTTTTACAGTGCTCTGCTAGTGGAGTAATATATTCCAAGGTTAGCATGTTTGATGATGTTCATACTGCAGTGTGCCAATGTAAGAAAATATAATATAATAAAAATATATGAAAAAATATTTAACTTTTTCATATTCCTGTAAATGAAGGTACTAAAATGTTATTTTTATTTCTGTTATGCATATTTGATGGCCAAATTCTCATTACTGTAATACAAACTTGCTTTAATAGATACATGCTTTTAATTGCAAATTGTTGTATTGCTTTATATCGTGATTTAAATGAAAAAAATAAGAACGGAAGTTAAAAATAACGATACAATTAAGATAAAATTGATCACCAAATAATGAAAAATAATTTAACATTTTTATATTAAGAAATATTTTTATTTTATAAAATAAATTAAAATCTGAAAAAAAAAAATAAATAAAATTTGATTGTAACTAAGCATCTTTGACCTCCGAGTTATCATTAGTGTGATGCTGAACAAAGAAATAAATAGTGATATGATAAAATAAATAAATAAAGTATTTATTCATTCATTTATTCACGTTAAAAATAAAGTGCTTTCAATTTAGAGAACAATTGCAATAGTAATGACATATCATTTTTACTCAAAAGATATGCTGAAATATGTTCAATTTATTTTTTATTCTAGTTTTAGCCTATTTCTTTTAAATCTGTGGTGAAATGTGACATGGATATATTTTAGTGACATTTACCCCGACATACATGATGTCTTGATATAATATACTGACGGGAATACATGATAGCTTTTCGATCATGATCTAATGCACGATTTGTTTTTTCGTTATAAATAAGGGCAATAGTGATAGCGAGCGCTCTCTGGAATTATAATTAGCTCAAACACGCCACCTATCGGTCAAGAGCTGCAGCGCGCTTCGGTTCAAAAAGTGTCTGCACCATCAGTGACGACAGACACTGAGAAACTGATGGAAGGGGAGATGGAGTAGAAAGCGGGAGGAGGAGAGAGGGGAATAAAGAGGAGGGGTGGCAGAGACATTGTGTTTTTTTTTCTTCTTCTTTCTTATTTAATTGGTCCTGCGGGATCCGGGGCGAGTCCTCCGTTCGCAGCTGCGCAGCTTTAATTGGCTGGAGATTCCACCAAAATACTATTGGAAAAAGCTGAGAGTTTATACAGTTTAGACTCCGGTCCCTTCTGATAAACCCACTCATTACCGAAAGTAGTGCTGGACAAGCTTTACGCAGAGACTCTCCAGAAGCCCGTTCAGATCTCAGACGCGCATCGCCCAGTGAGATCTGTGCGCGCATCTCCACACTTGACGCGCAACCTCTCCATCCGCCTCACTCTTCAGAGAGCCATCGATGAGCACACATCTGATAGGAGAACATCACAGGACAAGAGTTTTAGTCAGAGGTCGCATCGCATCGGACCGCTGCATTCCACGATTTCGCCCTTGGATGTGTGAATGCGCGCCGTCTTCGAGACTTTCCCATCAGTTGAAGTTGCTTGGAAGAATGTGTTGGAATTTTGTCTTTATCTTCTGGACGGAGAGGCATCGGTGCGCTCCCGCTGAACACGCAACAAACTGAACACCTGGAACTCTAGCGTTCTGCTGAAAGTCGTTCTTTTCTAAGGGAATTATTTCGAAAGGCAGCGATCTACAGGCTGAACCCGCACAGAGAAAGGTAGGCGCTACTTTAGATCTGCCTTTTTTATTCTTAAGAGAGGTTTTGATGCGAGGTTTAAATATGATTTTGAGGTCTAAATGTGAACACTCGATGTCCACACCCAAATACAGGAATGTTTTTTCATCTAATTTAACACGGTTAAATTAGTCAAGTCCCAAATAGTCAGACTGCGTAAATGACATCAGTGAAATTCATTTTAACATTAAAATCAGGCAGAAGTTGCTGCACATTCTCACTTTTCATAGCGCGTACTAGACATGAGAGAACTTTTCTTACTAACGAGTGAGTGATTTTTCTTTTTAGCCCTGTTAGCTGATAAATGCATCAACATGTTCAGATGTATTTTCAAATGAGCTGTGACTAAATGCTCAACTTCGAGATTCACGGCAGAATTGAATGAATCACAGTCTGAATGATTTTTTATACTAATCTGTCACACTGAACTGGTGCTTCAATTCGAAGCGATTTCTAGTAGCCTAGACCTACCACGGGTTTAGTCCTATACTGGAAAGGGTGCGACACCTGGGGGTCCCCTTACTTAAGGCTTGAACCTTCAAAAAAGGCAAAAAATGGTCGGGGGTCTTAAAAGCATACACGTATATAACTTTTAACAGCATTTTAATGACCATAAAAGTAAGACTTACAAGTTAGTAGAATAATAGACGCCCGCGAAGTCGCGGTCGTCTGAGGCGGTTACTATAGCAACAGTACGCTGCTCGAGGACTTTCCGTTAGGATAAATATGGACGGACTGCACACGAAAAAAAAAACAAAAAAACAGAAGTACTTCTACTTTAATCACTTCATTTTAGAGGTACAAGAGGCAAACATAACATAGAAAACGTTTGTGTGTTTTTTAATTGTCTTTAAGATGTTGTACTACAGATGAAATAAGTATAGTGTATGTAATGCATTCAAATTGTAGCCCACTTGCTAATAACTTAACTGTTACTTGTGTATTGTAGAATTGAAGTGTATTTAATGACTATTTTTGACGAATTTCTTTACAGATTTCTTTATTATTGAGATTCATTAATAATTTATTTTTGAAATATTAGTTATATCAAATATTAAGTGTTAATTAATGTCATTATTTAAGTATTGTAAATGGTTGTTAGTTCTACAACAGCTCTATTCGATGTTAAGAAGAAACAAATACAGCCATGACCAGTCATAAAGTTGATTGAACAACCTTCTAACATTCTTTTTTTAGAACTCTGTTGGAAAATCAGTTTAAGATGACCACTAGCTTGTGCAATGTTGTCAATAGGTAACACCAAAAACTACCATTTTCCAAAATAAATCTAAAGTGGTATCACCTGCTGGTCCAAGATGGTTGAAAGTCTAGAAACCAGCTCTTGTGTTCCAAAAATAGAGCTGTTTTTACAGCAAAAAGTTGTCTTTCTTGCCCTGACCAACATGATCCTGAATTCCGGTCAGGTTTAATAAATCATGTATTTGATCGTCCTTAACCGCCCACCAATTTCAGAAATAACCCATGATTGCTTCATTCAATCCCATCAAACAATAGCACATCTTCTGTAATCTGCAGATAATCCGAGGTTTGGCAAATGAATTGTCTGTTCTTAACCCCCATGCGTGCATGCACTGGAACAATGCAGGGATAAAAATACTTCAACTGGTGAATAATGTTTTGTTAGGCTACTTTAATCTCTGATGAGGAGGGTGATGATGATAATGGCATGATTCTGGCTGCAGGAGCACTCATTTTCATTGCTGAGCTCGTGCTGTGCTGTGGTGTGGTGTCCTGTGCAGTGATTTTGGCTATCGTTGTTTTTCCCTGCAGGTAATGAGGGATCGCACCTGAAGATGGAGCTTTTCTGGATTTTATTATTTTCTGTATTCCATCGCTACGTGCAAACGCAAGGAGTTTACGGTAAGGAGAAAATATGCTAACGTTCAGTTTAGGTATGAGGTGGGTTAGTCTCACCTGAGGTATGCTAAAGTGGTTGCATACTGGTATGTCTGTTGGAAATCCAGAAATGACAGATTCAACTAGTAGTAGGTCATTGCAAGCAAGTATGACAGATTGATATCAATCTATTAACACAAACTCAATGACTCTGTGCAATTAGATCATTATCAAGTGGGATAAATACTTCATGATTATAGAAAGAATGGTGAAATCTTTAGAAGCCTTCATTAAAGAGTCTTATTGCATCACATGATTGTGATAATTGTAGACTGTAGTGCGATTCACGTTTTCTCTCCATTTATTTCGATGCAAGGTCGCGTACGAGTAAATGTGCGGTAATTTCTCTCCGGGATGACAATGATTCACCTCGGTGCTTGCCAAAAATGATTTCTTCTTTGCATAATTAATCTTTTTATATTGGTGTACCCTCTGCATTTACTGCACTTACTGTCAGTTTGTGAAAGGACTTAAAGAGCTCAATTAAATGTGTGGTGGTGAAGAGAGAAACACTTGTCTCGGTTTGTCATACTGAGAGAACATTTAGAGCCTCTGGAACATTATGCCATGTTGAAAAAAGGTTATTTGGTTTGTTATTTGTTGTTTTGAGATGTTAAAAGCTTGAACACCAAGTGTACGGTGAACTCCAAGGATTCACTCTTTATAGGGTCTTCATCTCTTTTGTGTAGTAAATTTGTGATGTCACAATTATGATTAAGCCATTGCGTTTTTGTGGGATTCAGTAATATCTGCATTGCATTACATTCGTATATCCATCTTTGTGTAAAAGCAGCATTGTTGAAGTTCCATAAAGGCGACAAATGTGATATTTGCTTGTGTAGATTGCATTCTGCTAGTCCACTACGAGAATTAAGAATATATATTTTTTGAATAAACTGCAGGACGAGTTGAAAAGATATGCTTGTATTAAACCCAGAATATTCATTTACTTTATTAAGTCCTCTATAAGTCCTCTATCTGTCTCTCTCCCACACCCTTGTCTTTTTATCTTCATATCTCATCACGCACACGCCATCTCACCTGACTTTTAAAATTAATGTCATGCCATACGTTTCTACCCCAATCACTGTAAGACAATGTTGACTGACCTTTTTAGTCTTTATTACTTTTAGTCATGCGAGTGCGCCAAGTTTAATTTTGTTGTGAAGGCCTCCTTGCTGGGAGCGGAGTAAGAACCGCCTTTACGGTGAGAGAGAGAATGCCAGCTCAGTTAATTAAGGGCGGCAAAGCCCCAGAGTGAGCGAGACTTCACTCGCACTCCTCTTCCCACTTTATGTCTCTGCTATGGGAGCTGTTAACTCTCTGTGATTGTGACTTAATTTAGTGTTAAGATGCTTTACTTTTACTGGATTAATTTCCCCAAACATGTCCAGGCCATTTAAGTTGATTATTTTATTTTATTTATAAACGTTATTTTAGATTTAATAGATTTTGCATATTGTAATGATATTTTATTATATACAAACATTTATTCATATTTATTATTTTTAAGTAAAAGAAGCATATTGTTAGGACCTCTTTTACTTTTTAGTGAAATTTTGTGACATTGTGGCATATTAAGACAATTTTTTCATTGCGGCAGTAATTACATAATTAAGCACTTTTACCTATCAAAAAATGTCTGGATTTTTAACTTTATTTATTTTTTCGTTTGTAGTTCCAGTTATTATTTATGGCTATTGTGATTTATATACATTGCTTGACATAATCAAAAAGTGTAATTTTAATATTGGTAATACAGTAATAATTTATTTTCTTTGGAAAAAGTAAAAAAAAGATGCAAAATCAAGTTGAATAATGATTTTTTTAATTTATAATAAAATGTTTCTGGTCTTATTGAGTATAAATAATCTGTGTATGCTATTTACAAATATCAAACAACTTTCTATATCAGCCAACTTAAAAAATCCTGCCATAAATAATTGGGCAGTTTTTTTGTAAAAAAAAGTTTTTTGTTTTTTGCGTTTCATGTTGCGATTTTCTTTTAGCAAATCATATTTTTTCTTTTAATTTTGGGATGAAATATGACCTGAATATTCTATTGAAATATTTCTATGTTCCCCCTTTCAGGAGATTCGCCCCCTCTATCCCTTATCTCTCTCTATCCTGCTCAAATGTGCTAATGTCCCTCCTCTCACTCTTTCTTCTCGTTGAATCCAGTCTCTGTTTCTTCATGCAGCTGAATGATTTCATTACTATCTCATCAGACTAACTCTCTTGCTTGCTTTTTTCTCATGGCCTGTCATGCACTGTCTCTCTCTTCTCTGCTTTGTCACTCTTTTCATCTTCCTCTTCCCATCTGTACTGTGTTTCTCTACAGTTCTCTGCTTCTGCTTATTCACTGTGTAGTTTTTGATGTGTGTGTGTATGTGTGTGTTTGTCACTCTGCTAAAATTCTATTAACCCGTTGGTCAGCATGTTTGCCCTGTGATGACTGGAGTTTTATTTTAGCTTTAGCGGCCCATGGCATGTATGTGTCAGTGAAGGGATACTCCTGTGGATCGATGGAGTTCTGCCCTGAAGCTGAATTTTATGACACTGAAAGCAACTCAGAGCGTATTTTCACCTGGTTTACGTCTGGATATAGGTCAGCGGTGAATGGTGATGCAAACACAAAGAAGTGTGGGTTAATGTGTGCAGTGTGAATGGACAGAAGGTGATGTGTGCATGACCACAGGCGGACATGACAAAGAGTTTGCGAGAGTGAACAGTTGGCATGCTTTGACTAATGCATGAGAATCTGGGCAGGGGGAAGAAAATACCATCAAAGACTATCCAAAAAGACTACAGGCATTTCGTACTATTCTGCACTGTCAGAGAAAATAGTAAAATGGCAACTTTAGGGCTGCAACTGCTTTTACAGGGGCAGTACCCTCAAAGCTACTCTGTTGTGCCTTAGCTACCCTTAAAGGATGCAAATGAGCATCTTAAACTTAAAGGGTACATATTAGTGCTTAAAGTATGAATATTATGACTTTGAGGCACTGGTTCTTAAAGTGTGGTGTGCACAGATGATGTGGGGAAATAGCAGCAGCGTTTGACTGTGTGAATAGAAGTTGGCTCTCTGGCTTCTGTAAAGCAGCCCAGATTGCCAATTCCTCTGAATCTTTCTTCTTCAGACCATTGACTTTGCACCGTCGCATCAAGCCTGACATAGAAGATCCACGCCATTGAAAAGCACAGATTCAGTGGATGGCATCACAGCTGCTGCTGTGAACTCGCTGCTCCCACTCGAAAGCAACTGTGCAACATCATGTCTACACTAGATTTTTCAAAAGTTTTAAAGCGGTAGTTTGACCAAAAACTCTGAGAACCAATGCAAACAATGTTTGACAGCTCATCATTTACTTGTGAAAAGGTGTTACTTAATCAGATATTTAATTTAATTTAATTTAATTATTTAGTTTAGTTAAAAAAGTTATTTGCAACTTTAATGGTGCACTTTTGGTGGTACTGTCCCAGTGACAATTAAAAGTACAATTTAATTATTTTTTTAAGGTATTTTCTTAATAATTATATGATATATAATAATTTATTATATATTAATATTATATTTATTAAAAAAAAAAATATATATATATATACACACTTTTAAGTAAAATAAGATTTTCTTTTAAAAATTGTGACTTTATTTCACACCCTTAATAAGGTACAAAGGTATACCTTTATATGGGTTATAGTGTGGGCTAGTGTCATTTTAAACTCCTAGTTAAGGCCACTTTTAACCCTGGGTTAAGCAATATGTAATAGTTCACATATAACAATTTCCATACTGACACTTCCAAGTACTCAAGATCTGATCCCAGTAGATACTCTTGAACAGAGCTTCATAACCAGGTCAACAATGTTCAGTCATAAAAATAATTGTGTAACTTTCATTTTATTGCAATCTGCATCCAGTCACAACTATATTCAAATGTTAAACAAATAAGCTTTATTTTTACAGTACGACTTGTTTACAGTGTCATTTTGGACATTTTGATATTGCTTTCTTTCAAATCAAGATTATGGGAGAAAATATATAAAAGTGCAGATGCCTGGCACAGCATAATTTAATATAAAAATCAGAATTCTCTGTTAGTAACCAATGCTTCTCTTTCTCTCTCTCAGACCAGCTCTTGTGTTTAATAATACAACACAGCTCCTCTCATTCATCTCTTACATGTGTTTGAGGTGTATATGTCTTTTTTGTGGTCAAGGGGAAAAAAAAAACACCAGTTTCAGGCAGTGAGAAACTGGCAGGTATTTGTTCAGGAAGTGATTTGGTGGAAAGGTCATGCAGAGACAGGAGTATACAGACGGAGGGTGTACTGGATAAGACTGTGTAGCATATACCTGGCTGGGGGCATCATGTGTACATATTATCTGTCAAATCTTGTAAATGGCAGTTTGGTTTAAGGTATCTAATTCAGAGGACGAATGCTTCTCCACCTCTTAGCTTTTTCTGGTAGTAGGTGTGTGGACTGGAAGAAAGGCTTTGAGATGAAGATGGCTGCTGTCTGTCAGTCAGAAATGGCCCTGTAATCCCCGTTTATGAGAATCCTCCAGAAAGAGAAACTGGAGTCTGTCATTCATAGGATTTCTTGCCTTTTCACTCAGTCTGCCATCCATTATCTCCTGCTTCACAACAGCCTGGGACTTTTGACCTACACTACATGTTATAATCCCATAACATACAGAACACTACTGTGCAAAAGTCTGAGGTCAGTAAGACTTTTTTTTTTAAAGATGCATTACATTCATAACAATAAAGATGTTTATAATGTTACAAAAGATTACAATTATAATGTTATAAAAGATTAAATCGGTGGTTAAGTTGTATTCACAACAATGTTCCAGAACAGTTCAACACAACTGTGTGTTCAGCGCATTTATGGAGGACTTCTAAAACCTGGAGAGTAGCCTATGCTGGCTGTGCAGAGACTATAAAGTGGAGCAATTCTAGCTTTAAGGACAGTCTGGCACTTCTAACTCACAACCTTTAAGTAAGTTACGTTTTCTTATTAAAAGAACCTGCTATTTACTATTCAAACACGAGTTATGAGCAGTGAAGGGTAGTGCTTGTTGGTAGGGCTGGGTATCGAGGTATATATATATATATATATATATACAAAAATGACTACAAAAATGATTAAAACAGTATTTCTTCAGTGTTTTAAACTGTAATATAAAATAAAAGCTTCATTAATTAAAAAACAAATGTTTTATTCCTTAAAAAAAATTAAATACACAAAATTTTAAGAGGGGAAACAATTATAAGGTTATTGTAAGAATAAATAATAATGCACTAGTGTAAAGGTAGCATAACGGATGTGTAAACTGAAAATGATTTGAACTTTATTAATACTAATTTGTATTGATTCATTGCGTTGGAAATATTTTTTTCCGTGCAGTGGCTCAGGAGATTTTGACTCTGTATAAATGTCAACAAGCTGAAAAAAGAAATGTTTCATTAGATAATGTAATTTTGTTAAAACTGATTTCATAAAATTGGTATCGGAAAAGGTATCGTATCGTATTGTCTTTATTCTAATCTTGAACGCAGACATGTTGTTATGTTTACGAGGCACGATGCAACAAGTAAAAAGACAGTACTTAAGTTATGATAATCAGTAATTATGTCCTCACTGGATGCAACAAATGCCTCGTTTGTAATGTGTTTTATTGTTTTGGTGTCATAGCGAAGGATCACTGAATACTGAAAACACAATACTGGCATTTTACAATATATTCAAATAGAAAACAGATCTTTTATAATAAATTTAGAAAATGAATCTTTTATTTTTATTCAAATGTATGCAACCTTATTGAGCACAACAGACTTCTTTTACAAATTATATATTTTACAGACCCCAAAGATGTAAACATCAGTGTGCCTTAATTAATTTTTGTAGTAGTTTATGCTCATATTTCTGGAATGACTGGTTTTACATTGCCATGGGAGATTAAATACAAAAATAGAACCCTGTATTAAGGTTAAATATTTACGTGGTCAAGTGGTAAGAGTCTTGCAATGAGATCATAGGGACTTGAGATAAAATCCTGCGTGATTAGATTTAATTTTCAGCAAACAAAGTAGAAGCAGCACATCTGACTGTCTGATCTGTTTTGTCTGAACTACTTTTTACAGACTTGATTAACTTGACCTCTTCATGTTTGCCACAGTTTTAATCCTAAAATAGTTGTTTATAACAAATCCTGTTTGCATTGCCGTTCATCCTCCAGAAATATGTGACCTGTTGCTTTTATCTTTGCTTGCTTTGTTCTTATTTTGTCAGTAGATAAATGCTTTTTTGCCTACATAATTAAGTTGTGGCATCTATCAGGGGCCTATTCCCAAAGCTAAGCAGCCAAACCTGCACCCCCTCGCATGTGTTTGTTGTGCAGTCACATGCTTTTAGTCGCTCCAAGCACCTGACGGTCAGTACTCGACCAAAGGGAGGCTACGATGAGATCATGATGAGGTAATGACAACCCACAGGACTGACATATGTACAGGGAACGTTTCACACAGGCAGCTTGCTATGCCTGAAGGAGGCAGCGTAACTTTTTGGAATGGAGCGTGTTGCCTGGTTGCAGGAAGAAAGAGTTGTCGGCCTACAGAAGCTCCTTTTCTCTTTTTTCCTGTCTGTGTGTCCCTCAGTCTTTGAGAGCAGCATCATTCATCTATAATCTGTTTGTTCTTTCTGTTGTCTGTCAGTGCTTCTTCCTCAGACATTTCTTGCCTTCAGCTCACGCGTTCCTCACCTCGATCAGTGATTCTTTACCTAAACTTCTCTGTACAACTCACCCTTTTCTTTCTCGTTCCCTCTCGTTCTTGATGCAGAATAAACAGCACCTCCTCCAAACAGATCTGCATTATTAATGCTTTAGCATCACTACACAGCAGAACTGGGGCGTGTGTGTGTGATTAGGGGCTGTAGGGGTGTGATATCACTCAAATGCATGTTTTCTGTTCATGTTATGTTTATTACGCAGATGACTTTCATGAAAACATCACTTTTTTAGAGCAAAGATTATATAATTTTCCATAAAGAATATTAATATTTTATTGGTGTTTCATTTGTGACTCTTTCTTTGTGGTTGGACTGAATTCAGAGCAAAAGATTTCAGTATGAACTCAAAGATTTCTCATCATACTCCATAACCAGTTAATTTGACAGCTATACACTCTTTCACACTCTGTTTTATTTCTTTCAACAAATATTCAGTCAAAGGAGGTGGTTATCCTTTGGAAAATATGGATTGTAAGACCCAGGAGGTAAAAGTAAATACTATTTACTTTATTATCTATTTATTTTATATAAACTTTCACTAGTTCGCGTTTTCTCATTAATGCAAGGGAATAAGAGATGCTAAAATATAAAAGCGAATTTGGCGAGCTGTCCATGGAGCGCTCTCGGTGCCCCCCGGAGGAGAAGATTGGCTGAGTGGAGGAGGAGAATTTTGCAAAAGCGAGATGCGAATGAGAGAGGAACAGAGGAATTTATAGCGGGTAGGTTAGCTTGATTGCGGGATGAGAAACAGCTGTGATTAATTCGGCCAGCACTCCTCCTGAAACTCTGTTATTATCAAAACGATCACTTTTTTTCAGTTTTAAGTGGTTTGCCGTTTTTAGGGTTGTCCATAGTGTAGAACCTTGATTTTGTAAAATGTTTTTATTTTAAATGGGATTTTTTTTTTTTAGCAATACCCATTACATTTACAAAGTTTTTTACACTACTGGTAAAAGTAAAAAACAAAAAAAGGTTTATGAAAGATTTAAAGTTAATTTTAAAGTTTTATGCTTACCAAAGGCGCAAAAGACAGTTAAAGAACATTTTATGCTAATTAACATTTAATAAATATTAAATAATTTGTACCTAAAAAAGTAATGCACTAATTCTGCTCCAATTATTTGATTAGAAGTGCTCAATAGAAAATGTCAAATAATTGTTATGATTCTTTTGTATATCTGTAATTTTTAACTATACTGGTAAGAAGGTTAAGACCTCCGAGGTAGGAGAAGGCTGCTTTTTTGTTGTTGTTGTTGTTGTTGTTGTTGGGTTCTGAGTTTTGTGTCTGTAATGCTTTATAAAAAGCCTACCAAAGCATACTGTATTCATGGATTACGCCATTTATTCTGTGAGCGACCCCTCCGATTCAGTAGTGTGTGTTTCCTTACTCATCTCTGACTCAGTCTGACTCTCTCTCACACACTGATGAATACACATGTGATCGGAGCTCAACAAGTGCTTCAGAAGCCAAATGCAGGACAGGCCCCATCACCGGCACTCAGCATTTGAGTACACACACACTGCACTGCCAGCAATGTATGAGTAGAGGCTCTCCATGGTGTGATTCACACATATCCTCAGGACCAAAAATGAAAAATTATAATGGTATACGTCTATTTTTGTCAAGATGTCTGAGATATGTAGTCATCATGGTTGTGGGTATCAGGGCACCAATATGAAGGTCAGGTCTGCTGAGTCTTGATAGAAAAGGACAGCATTTAGCATGCTTGTTTGTGAACATGTTGAGTCATAATGCAAAGCTTGACACTTTTTTTACATATCATCTTTCGTCTAAAAGTTGGGATTGGTAAAATGTTCATCTATGCTAAATTCCACCGGGAAAATTCTGACCGCACCGGCCCACCCCCTCCTATAATCGTAACAACAACCAGCCCCTACATCGCACGACATTTAGTGACTCAACATGCAAAAGTATAGACAGACTAAACCAATAAGAGACACTGTTGACTTTCGCCTATGTATTAAGTGTAGACAACTGCAACATGCAAGGCAAGTCACTCCCCTACACAGCTCTCTCCATGACGGTAACACTTACATTTTTATATAACAAGGCTGCAAATGAACCCAAAATAAACTTAACATCACTAATACAATAAGTAATACAAAGCCCCAACTGTCTTGCTTAAATTACACAAAAATAAGTAAACTCTTAACGCCAGGTCATTACAATATAATGTTAATACCATTTTTTTTTTTAATTCTCTGGATGAAGACCCAGATAATGGGTTTCTCTCCCCCCAGTTTTACAGGCAAGGTCTTTGTGTCTACGCATTTTGGAAGGACTTACCGGACCATGTTCTGCAGGATAACCTAACCATGACAAAGACATAGAGCGCGAGCAACTCATATAAATACTGGTTGGATATTAGTGGCGCGTGGGAGAGGAGTATTTATACGCTATTCGCAGAGACTTTAGTAACGTCATTGATTCTATTAAACTCAGGGGCCGGTTGCGTTTGCCTCGCGGACACTCAATTTGTGATCCGCTGGGTAAATCCTTCGGCCGGCCCACCGGGAAAAGTCCCGCCCGTCCCGATTGCCACTCCGCCCCTGATGCTCATCAAGGCTGCAGTCAATTTTAGAAGATTTAGTTTATTATCTTACCTTATCTCATAAAAATGTATACCTTTGTGCACTTTTTGTGCAACACCATTTTATGTACCTTACTGCTAGCCTGGCTTGCGCGACTATAAAGCTCATAGGAGCTTAGTCTGGCTAAGCTACCTTACTACCCGCCATCTGGGAGGCGGGCTTAACCTGCGTACTACTGGACGAATCTACAACCAATCAGACCACTCATGCTGAAGCCACCGTAACTAACTGAAGGCTTGAAGAGCTACTTTCTGCTCCGTTCTCAAAGAAAACGGGGAGCTCGTTTCTCATTGGTTCCCACTTTTTTGGGAACGAAAATGCTCTAAAACGGCAGCTTTGCCAGACTGACTTTGATCGCGAAATTTAATGTAGCGTCACAGGAAGTTTGGGCGGGCCCAGGCTACCTTACTGTATGTTTTAGTGCCGTTTCAAAGAGAAATGTCCACAGAGTGGCTCTACAACACAGGTTCAATACAAGAACCCGAGCACTTTTTAATTACGTTGACATAGGTAAGTATTGCTGTGTTTTTATTAAGTAACATCCAGGGACTATTGCAAAAATTTAATGCGCAATCATGTTGATAAAAATTCCCTACACCAAATTCTACCCTAAATCTACCCCGATTGTTAACAAAATTGATGTAAAAACGCATTTGCTGATGCAACCATATAATTTCAACTACCTTTTATGCAGATTTGAACTGTTTTTTCAAACCGTAGTTACACATTATTAGATTCGTAGCTCCTCTACTCTCAAGTACATCTCTGTAACCTATGAAAACCCATAGATATGAAGCTGTATATGTGTGACGCTAACATTCAAAAACATCCGTTTTCAAATCTCCCAGCATATTAATATTGTTTTGAAGTCACATTATATTCTTCAAGTAATTGTGCGAAAATTATGTTTTGGATGTATCTTATGTATCTTTTGGAAACTGCAGTGATATGTACTTATTGGTACATATTTTGTGTCTCACTAAAAAAAAAAAAGTCACCCAGGTACGTTTATGCCATGAGACCAGTATTTATACCTGCGAAGCTGAATTTTCAACAACATTATACTTTAGTCTTCAGTGTCACATGATCCTTCAGAAATAATTCTAATTTATCTTTTTATGATAAAAGTTGAAAACTTTGTGGGAACGGTGATCCTTTTTTTTTCAGGATTCTGTAATGAATAGAAAGTTGAATGGAATGTATGGAAACTGAATGTCTTTACTTTCACTTTTGCTTAATATAATGTATCTTTGCTAAATTCCCTAAAAAAAATGTCATATATATTTAGTTTTAGAAGTTTAATTTTTGGGTGCACTGTTCCTTTAAAAGTACTTGCATCAGATAATAGATTGAATACGAATTAGTTACTTTTGTTGTGACATAAAAAAAATACATTGAATTAGTACACTGAATCCTCCTGGAAAATTTGTGAAGTCCCCTGTGGACCTCTGGAGTCATTCCCACCATTCACCCTATTAGAGGCGGCCTTGCAAACGTGTACACGTGTGTGTTTGTCCTCAGAGGAGAGCACAGGTGTGCCTGATTTCACTGGGTGAATGATTGTTTCACTCTTTTCTCCTCCTGTTTGTTATATTTGAGCTCTTTGTTCACTCATGTCTCACTGCAGACATTTGTCAATAAGGCCTGCTCATTGATTAGGCATTGTTTGCTGTGATTTGTGCTTGATGAACGAGAGAAAATTAATGCCTGCCTGCGTGCCAAGCTTGTGGCCATGAGTGTGTGTGTGTGTGTGTATGTGTGTGAGAGAGAGACACACACACTTCTGCACCTGCTTTTGGGCTCAAGAGATGCAACACGACACACACAGAAACTCTCCATGATGAAGCAACAGCTCAGCAGTGTAGATCCCGGGGAAGTCTCTGATCATTAACTTTTCTGTTCTGAGACAGAGAGATCTGCACGAGATGAAAACCTCATGCCTTTACACACAAGAGGAAATGCACACGCATGTCACTATTGGGATTAATGAATAAAGCTCTGGCACTTTCTGTCATTTACATACACATTAAACTCTCTGAAAAAAGATACAAAATCTGAATCACTGGAGCAAAGGAGCATTTTTCCCCCTAAACGACAATTCACACAGCAGAGACAAACTCCAACAAACTAGTCTGTCGGAGCTTGTTGGATCAGTGTGTTACCAGTGTTGGCATTGGTTAGAGTTTGTTTTCACACAACTGAACATGCTTAATATTTGTTGGGTCGTGGAATGTTTGAGCTGTGTGAAAGGATTTTCCAACAAACTCTGACGTAATCTGACGTGTCCACAAATCTTCACATCTTTCATTTTATTTGCTGTCTTTTCTGACAAAGAATGACTTGTAAAGACATTAATAACAGTAAAATTTTATTTGTGGCTACAGGATCATCCATTTCTTACCCAATCAGACACTGGACGTGAGTGACTTGTTTTCATTCTGTCCCTCATGCGCTGATCATGTGTAGCCCCGCCCTGCTCATTAGTGTTCTATCCTCAGCCAGCCGTGTCATCCAGGTGTCTTGTATCTTGTCATTAATTAGTATCTGTATTTAGTTCATGCCCTGTCTTTAGTCCTTTGTCAGTAGTTGAAGTAATGTCCTTTGTGTTTGTCTGCATAGATGGTCAGCGTTTCACTTGTTTGTTTATTAAATGTTCACTCTTTATCGAGTTCCTCCGTGCCTCCTTCTGCCCGCTGAGAAGCGAAGTCGCCACAGCGGTCAGCGTTACACAGTGACGCTGTCTACAGTGGATGTGGTGCGATGCAACAAATTTCGTGTCCGGTGTGGACACTGTGTTATTTGAGTCTTTGTGACTCAAAGTTTGTTGGTGTTTGTTGGGGCAGTGTGAACATGACATTTATTAATTAAAAAAAAAAAAATTCTAAATCTAACAACCAATTTGAGCCAACTTGTTTGTTGGCGTTTGTCTGTGCAGTTTTAATTGGCCTTATCAGGCACATTTTGGTGCCTTAAAGCTGAACATTAGTATCTAATGTTTACATACAGTATTACTACCTTAATGGAAAATTTTAGTGCATTTTGAAAGAATATCATCTCAATGACAACTATGTACACCCTAAAAAAATGTAAAGATGGTTCATGTATAAAAGAAAGATTGTATACTGTGAAATGGTCTGTATTAAACAGAGTCTGTCCTGTATTCTGTTGAAACAGGAAGTTTGGCTTAGACGTCTTAATGGCTTTTTTGTTTTGGCTGTGTTTTAGCCTGCAGGCCACGAAACATTACTCCTCACTTGTTAGTCACTTATGTTAGGAGGGTCATTCTCATTTAAGCGAGCGTTTGATTGGACAGCAATTGTTGAAGAGCAGAATAAGTCATTGCTATTTTGGTCACTATTCCTGGAAGAAAAATACTGACTTTTAGGTATAAATTTGCAAAAAGTTAATTCTGTCATTTGTCTTTCAACTAATGAAGATGATGAATGTGTTAAACCTGTTAAAGAAAGGAACGAGCACATTTTTGGCGTTTTGATATTAGTTAAATGACAATTAAAAGAAATATTCCTAGTTCAATCAAAGTTAACCTCAGTCAATATGATTTGTGGTATAATTTTCAATAAATAAATAACTGAGAGAGTGAGTGAGTGAGTGACAGTTAAGATAACAAGGAGGTACGTTTAGGATAATTTTAAAGCAGAAATTTCAGTTAATAAATAAACAATTGCAATGAAATAATTCATTGGATAGGATAAATAGTATTTTATGAACTGTAAGTCTGTTTCAATCATCCTTTGTTATGGCAGCAAAGTTCTAAAACTGTTGTTGTACAATGACACACATAATGATAAATGTCTTTTAGTTGAACTTTTTGTGATTTTTTATTTAACTAATTAGTTTTTTCTTCCAAAAAATGCAGCTGGTATTACGTGCAGTTATTTCATAACACTAGATAAGGGTGATCAAGAATGCATTGCCTTACAGTATGAAATGCAGTGTGCACTGTCTGCTGCACATTTAGCAAATGTCATCAGTCATCTTTAATAAAAATTGCCACTATGCACAAAATACAGTATGAGCATTATGGTGACATGCTATTCTGAACATACATTCAGTGAGATCTTAAAGATGTTAAAACTGAACTGCAGTTGCTTGTTGATTGTTAAGTAGTGTACTGTTCTAACATATTGTAGATAGCATGTCTTTCTAAAGAAGCACACTCTCACTCTCTCTCTTTTTCTTTCCACTTGACTCCTTAATTAGTCTTCCGTCTTGTACTACCTATTTTTTGGAATTGAGGGAGGAGAATGGAGGTATATTTGGAGTTGTTTGACTTTTATCAGGTCAGTTAGATTGCTGGGCCAACGAAGGAGGCCTTTCAGGTCAAAGAAGTCAAACAAAAGTACACTGAGCACTGAGAGCAGCCAAAGCCTTTTTAGTATGCAGTAGGGCTGAGAGAGATATAGAATATTTATGATGCATTCACAATCATTTAGGACTAATATGATCAGAATCGGCTGTCAGAAGAATTTGGAAACAAATTACCGCTTCTGGTAATTGGTCAGTCGGGCGCAGCTACTGTCTGATAATCTCAAAATGGCCAGATTAGTGGGCTGCTGTTGCACACGCACACAACGACTTCTCTGTATGTGTGAACACAAACATCAACACTACATTCATATCCATACACACACATTCTGCCAACAATAAATTCCCACTAACTGCTGCCTGAACGAGACAATATGCTTCTCATCTATCTCTCTCATGTCCTCCAGAAGATACCAGCCCATCTGCACGCACACAGCGAGCGGCTCTCAGCATCACTTCTTATAACGCTGCCTCTAAACCCTTATGAGACACCCAATTGCATTTAAGCCTGATCTTTAGTTTAAGTGAGGCTGTGTTAAAAAGGCTTTAAACCACATTCTGACTACAGGGCATCATCATACAGGTTTGCACACGAGAGCAGAGCTCAAATCCCGTCTTTAGTGAGAATTAGTTTGTAGGTTTGTAACACATACACTGGATTTTCTGCTCAACACATTTTCTTTCTTGTACAGTTAAGAAAGCATTTGACGGATTAGCAGGTCACATTTTTAGAGTAATGTATCTGGCATGAAGAGCCGAAATGAGCAAACACAGTGTTTTACGAATTTGTTCATGTTTTTTTTGTGTTCTTTAAATATACTTAAATGTATTTGAATTACATTTATTTAATTCTCAGTATACTACAAATACATTTTCATATTTATGTACTTCATAAAATGCCATGCAATTGTACTTTTAGTATACTAAACTGGTATACTTAAAATCTGCTGAATTGCAACATCTAATTTGTACTTAATTCATTTTAATTGTGCAGACGTAGTGCTGAAGTCCAATTTAAGACATACTAAGTATATTTGATTTTGCTGAAGTGGAACTATTGCAAGTATACTTTAGGTACACTTTAAATATTTAGCATTTAAAGGGCAATATTACACAATCCTCATTGAAAATGACATAAACACGCATTTTAGGCTTATTAATTAGAAATATGCATTGTGCAATACTCCAAATAAAATGTTATTTTTTTATATCAGTAGGCTTCAAGTTATCTGTCAGTAAATATGTTAATAGATTTAAACTAAGTATGAAATAAATATATTCTAAATGTGTTACTTTTTTACAAGGGTATTTCTGCTGTTTTTAAGAGCAGTCTCTGTTGGTCTCTCTAACCCATTCTGGGCCATGGGTCATACTTGCCTTGAATTTTGAGTTAAGCAGTGCAAACTATTAACCTGAAACAGCAACAAACAAACAAAAAACATATAAATTCCTAAAAACAGTAACCCGCGTAGAGTGAGAGGCACGCGCTTTATGCAGTGTGGAAGCACTTTAAAGTGTCAGAGAAAGAGGCAAAAACCATTTGCAGACACTGTTTTGCTGAATTGTCCAGAGGGGGTGCATCTGCAAAAACTTACAGCACTTCAAGTTTAATTTATCACTTAAAATCAAGACACCCCGAACATCATGCAGAGTATGAGAAAGACACATATTGTGCTTTGTTTGTATAATATCTGTTGGAATGTTAAAGAAATGTTCAGCGTTAAATAAATATTTTTAAATTGTATTTTTGTTATTTGATTTATTTCTCTGAAAAGCAACACAAAATAGTAAAAAGCTAATTTTTACTATTTAATTATTGTAATTGTGGAAAAAAAATGTGAAACACAGAGTTCGACATTCGGGCTCCGGCCTTCGGCCAAGCATTTCATTATTATTCGGCTTTGTCTTCGGCCAAGAATTTCATTTCGGTGCATCCCTATTATTCAGTTGATGCATGAGAAAAAAATAAATAAAAAATGCTTTTTTTAGTAGCATCCAATAATCATAAATGCTGCTCTTTTTTACTTTTGATTTTTTTAAATTAAAGCTTAAAGGGGTCATACAAAGCCAATTTTCCACAAACTAATATGATTCTTTAGGGTCTTGATGGAAAGTTTGTAATATAGTTTGTTTGAAAATTTCTCAAAGATAGTGTAAAAAACGCCCATTTTACCCTGTCAAAAAAAGCTCTTTAGAAATCACTCTGTTCTCTGTACTTCCCCTTTAAATCTTCACAAGCTCCGCTGACCCCGCCTCTCTTTTCCGAGACACTCTAAGAGGATCTTTTTGTAGCCGTATTCATAGTGAAGCTTGTTAATTAGCACATTATTAGGAAAGGTGATTTGCAAAGATTCATTAAAAGACGTTATATTCACTGCTTGTGTAGGTGAGGCTGGATCATGAATGATTCACGCGAACATAAACACATTTCGGTAGATCAAGGGCGCGTTTCCCTTCAGAGCCAAACCTTAATCTTCCGCGTCTTTAGTCACTCAGATGTCGAGGGTAAATGACTACTGCTATGTTCATGAATACATTCAACAACAAAACACCTCAATCGCTTAGGAGTCTTGCTTGTCTCTGCGTCTCGGTCTGATGACGGTTCATTCAGGGTGGGTCTGAGGTAAGACACCAGTTCAGTCTGTGTGACACACTGCTGTCAATCAACTATTGTGGGAGTGGCCTCTGTCGGTGTTCAGAAGGGGCAACTTACTTTTATTCCAATAAAAGAAAACTACTGGTGGATCTTTGTCATTGTAGGGTGGTTTAAACACACATTTCAGTTCAAACAGCTTGTAAAAGTGCATGTGGCACCGGATGACCCCTTTAAAATTTCAGTTTCAGTACAAAAAATTATTTTCGGTGCATCACTAGATATGATAGTTCATCATTTTGTGAATAAGCAATGTACTGAAACTTTCTAAACTCAAAACTTTCTGTGAAACAGTCAAAAATGGCCATTTATTGAAACTAAAATGTGGAACATTTTCACTGCACAATGATTTGAGGTACAGAACCGTAAAGCTTGAGTGCACGGAGAAATTGGGAAAGATGGACGTGCGAAGAAAGAGAGAAGAATGAAGGACAGTATGATGGGACAATACAAAAAAATGAGGGAAGATCGAAAGAGTTTCATTGTTTCTGAGCAGTTACATCCCAAAAATGAAAAGCAGAGTAGCTGAGAGAGATGGATTCAATCAGTGAAAGTGTTGAATGTCTTGTTCTTTAGTGACAGAAGAGTTGAATGGTAGAGAGTCTGTCTTTTTCTATATGAACAAGTATGTGTGTGTGTGTGTGTGTGTGAGTAAGGTCCTCATTACTGGTTCGCACAGAAAATGTGCCTGCAGAACTCCACAGGAAGCCTGTGGATTTGAGACCGAGTGCCTGTAATTCACAAAGATCTACATTCATGGCTTGCATGTTTCTTTAAGTATTTTTGCTGATTTGATTATTTATTTAATAAATGGAATACGCTACTCTTTGCTTTGCACATTTTGTCGTGTTTAAATGCTTTTCAAAGGTGTCCGAATATTTTCCTCAGTCTGGGTCGGGTCAGTAGTTTTAGCATCCAAAAGTGAACATACAGGAATACACAAATCAAAATTTATTTTTGAAATATATTTGAAATATTTGAAATAATATTTTACTTTAATAGGTGCAGAATTATTGGTTTTGGTCAAAATAACTCTTTTTATCGGTTTGACAAATTATATAAATGCTTTTCACACCAAAAATATCAAATAGTTTATGATTATTTTTAAGATTGAAAACCTGGATCTGGGTGAAAAGTAAACTAATCTAAATTCAAGACTGTAATGTGACCTTCATATAATGAAATGAAAACAGCTGAAATCTGCTTGTTGTTGTAAAAATCAACCACTATGACAAAAAAATGCGTGTAAACGAATAAACACCAGGAGAGAGAAAGAAAGAGCAGATCTTAATAGTAATAGAGCTGCTCAGCTGCATGTCTGTGTTACATGCATTTACATGTGTTCAATGAGATGCGTCTCTGTGTGTATGTGAGTGTAATGTAATTTAAAAGCTCTCAGAGTAGGAAGCTGAATGTAATAGTTAGATTAGATGTGTGTAATGAGATTGCAGCTCACACACACACACACACACACACAGAATTCAGAATGAAACTCTCTCTAATGAATAGCCAGATGATCTCTCTGTGCATTAAGTCTCATGAGCCGATAAAAGCTGTTATTGCTTTCATCAGACTCTCTGTAGCTATAAAATGAGAGGAGGTTATTGAATTTACTTATGAAAAGCTGATAGTCTTCTGTGTTACCACATCTTACTTTATTGTACATGTGTGTATGTGTGAGGCCTGAAGCAAACTACTGTATAAGTATGTGTCAGAAAGCAGTTCAGAATATGCAATGCATTCTCAGTGTTGCCACGAGGGGTGCTGTAGCAAATCTAACATACTTCCACTTCCAGCTGCTGTCATTTAACATGCAATGGCATTCACCACCATTTTACTTTTGTAATGTGATGGATTTTATTTGATTCTGATAATAGCCAGACATTCAGTGAGAAAAATTGAAGGACAAGACTAGATTTGATTGGGAATCGATTGGACTGTGATATGTGCTCTGTAAATGGTTGTACTTGGAAGGATTACAAAGACAATGAATCATTCACAATATAACCAAGAACATGCTTTAAGAAAGGACATGTCCTCCTGAGATTGATATTGGAAAAAAAAATGTTAGTATATTTGATATTCTGATATCGGTCATTTCTTTCACAGTGCCATTTCTAGCACATCTCAAATGTAGAACTTTTCTCTTGTGGAAATATCCTAAATCGACTCAATTAAATTATGAACCTAATTTTTATTAGGTTGAGATTTTTGATTGTGGTTAAAGTGACAGCCTTTGATATATCATTTTCCACCAAGGAGTAAAAATAAATGAATAAAAAGCTAACTGAAACTTTTTAATGTCACAATTCTGATATTTCTCAGAATCATTCACAGAATTGTGAGATATAAACTCCAAATTCTTAATTTTTTGTTTTGTCTAATTTCAAATTTCACAATTCTGACTTCTTTTAAATTAAAAATCGAAAGCATAATTGGGACTTTTTTGCAACTTTTTTTCCTCCAATTGCACACTTTTTAAGTTTTATCTCAGAATTGCGAGGATAAACAAAAATTATCACGAAAGGAACAGTTGCCTTTTTAATGTTTTATTCTATAGTGTTAACAGGCTTCTAAATAATTTGATTTTTTTTATATAATAATCAATTGTTTGTGATAGATTTTCTAATTTTAACATAAATTTTTTTAATTTTTAGGCGAATTAACCCTTTAAAAGACTGGATGTGAAATAAGCGTAAAACAATAAAATCCTAAGCATTTGTCATATGACTTTATAACCAAAAGAAAACTCCCTCGAATGCCAGTTGCAATAGGTATATAACTATGAAAGTGTTATTATTATTTGCTACGTAAGTCTGATCTTCTGAAAGTCTAATAGTGATACATATGAGAAAACTGAGGCTTTGTCTGAGGAGAAAAATAAGTGTGCAGACATCTCAGTTCATCGCATTGCTGCCTAAAAGAAACAAACGAGACTTCTGATGATCTCATTTGTGATTCTTCTTTTCCTTGAGCATGTGACTATACTACCTGTAATAGCTTGAGGTCAGAACGTGGAACATCACTCTGTGTGTGTTTGAAAGGGCACATTTTATGATTGATCATTTTATGATGATATATGCAGTGTCTGTTCCTCTGTAGTTTCATCCCCCTTCTTTCTCTCCTTCTTTCTCTTTATTCTCTCTCTGGCATGTATGATATTACTCCCCATGTAATGCATATTTATGGCCTGCTTTCACTCTCCTCCGCTCTCTCTGAATTATAACCCTGTTTATTTGTGAATTAAATCCTTTACTGTGTGTATACATCAGTTTCTCTGGGACTAGAGCCACACTCTGGTCTGATTAATTGTATTGTCCTTTTCCTGCTACACACACACGCACACACACTAATGTGCACACAGGGGCAGCTCTGAGTTAATTTGAAAGTTATTCTCAGGATGTCAATGTTTTCACATGTATTAATGAACTTGCTCATTGTGATTGAGAGCTGCACTCATGTAGACTCACAAATGTGATTGACCTAACAGAAATGTTAAAACATTTTGTTTGAAAATAATATGACAATATAAGTAATGGTTTTGGCAAGAAAAAATAAGTAAATCAGCAATTTATGACTTTTTTGTTTTGGAATATAATATAATGTAATATGATTAATATAATATAATATAATATTGTATATGCAAATATATATATATATATATATTTGAACGATTAAAAAAAATTGAAAAGTAATGATTTTAAAAAATCACAGTAGATTTCTGCAGTTTTTTTCAATAACCGTGGAATAAATCTCAGATAATGTCTGTGGTATTTCACCAGAATGCAACAGGTGCTGTTCTTAACCTGTATTTAAGTTGATTTCTTTTGAGACAGACTGCTGCATCAGATGAATTTTCAGTACCACCTGTTAAAAACATTTCAGGACACATTCCTCTCATCGTCGGACATAAATTAACGCATCATACCTTAATATTTTATCAGCATCGCTCATTTGCAAATGCATTGTAACATGCCACTGATATTCCTCCCGATTTTTCAGAACACATCTGTTCTTTTCTGTGAGGGACGTCTGAAAGCGAGGCAGTTGCATTTCTGACACTTTTCCAGTAAATCTGGTTTGTAGCCTGTCCATAGCATTCCTCCCGCGCGTGTGTGTTCTGTTTTGACACAGCAATATCCCTCCTGACACTTTCCTAAATAAACTGTAATAGATATCATGAAAAGCTGGCTTTCTCCTCATTCCACAGCCACAAACCATTTAGGAAGCTGTCAGCGGTCGCACGCTTTAGCACGCCGCTTCTTCAGAGGACACGCAAACCAAGTCTGAGCGCACATTAGCACAAAGTGCCGCGGGGTTTTGCTATAGCTTCAATAACATGTTTCGGTGAGGGAGAACAACTTCCATAGAATACTAATATTGTTTTTGTGTCCACATCGGAAATTACTGTATGATTCACAGGCTTTTACAAGACCACGTCTTTCTGTCGTTTCTCTGTGTCTTGCTTGTGTTGAGCTTTAAGTGGAAGCAATTCTCTAAAAGGCTTTATTAATTATGTCTTGATTATTTACATCTGTTTACAATAGCAAGAGAGCTGTCAGAAGAAATGGAAATAGAGAGCTAAAGTTAGATATTGTTTAGTGAGGGATTGATGCAGTATATGTATACACTGCAAAAAATAGAAATCAAGACTATTAAACATATTTAATAGTAATATAATTGTATATTTAACTATTTGTGATATTTTTATGAAATTAACTAATGTCATTTGCTCATTTATAAATATAGTTTTGTTTTATCTGATGAGGGAATGAAAATGTACTGCGTTGTAGAAATGAACCTATGTTTAATTATGACAGCAAAAGCACAAATATAGAAATCATGACTTTTTACACTTTATGATTGACTGCCTTAGCAGTGGATAGATACGCAAGCACACCGAGTTCCTATAGAGACCTTTGCTGATTCATTGGTTAAACTCTGTGCTTATCGATCACATTATACACACATGCCCTGACTGGATCTAAATTATTCAGAGCTGTTAAATAGGCATTCTTAATTATTCACAAGCTGCTCTGATGTAATTAATATTGTAGAGTTGTGTGACAGACCAAGTATTTTTCTTTCTTTCTTTCTTTCTTTCTTTCTCTTTCTTTCATTCTTTCTTTCTTTAGGTTATACAAAGAGTTGTGCACTCTGACATTGATGAAGTATGCATTTTGGGTCTTTGATGGTCTTGTGGAAATCAAAATGCATAATATAATATTATTTGTGACCGCAAAACCGTCTTAATTCCCTGGGGTATATTTGTAGCAATAGCCAAAAATACATTGTATGGGTCAAAATTATAGATTTTCCTTTTATGCCAAAAATCATTAGAATGTTAAGTAATATGTTCCATGAAGATATTTTGTATATTTTCTACCATAAATATATCAAAACCTCAGTTTTGATTAGTAAGATGCATCCCTAAGGACTTTATCCGGACAATTTTAAAGGCGTCAGATTTTTTTGCACCCTCAGATTCTAGGTTTTCAAATAGTTATATAGCGGCCAAATATTGTCCTATCAAACCATACATCAATGGAAAGCTTATTTATTCAGCTTTCAGATGATGTATACATCTCCATTTTCAAAAAAAAGTTTTGTGGTACAGGGTCACATATAATATAATATAATATGTAGAAAGTACAAATTGATCAAATGTGCCAGTAAAGTCATTTATAATGTAGTTTAAAACAGCCAGCTTGCTCCTAAACATTCATGGACTCGTATTGATCGCTCCAATTTGTATGTATGTACGGCCTATAAAAACAGCTTCCATGAATATCTCTGTGGCTTTTACTCCAACTTTTCTGGCTGTTTGTTAGCAAGAGGTGACGCTTTATGGAAACTGACACCCCTTTCCACTGTATTACAGCTTGGTGAGAATTAAAGTCTCTTTTCATGAAGTGTTCAACATTCAATTACCAAGCCTCTCTAAACAAGTCGAGGGCTTAACATCAAAAAATAAATGAAATGAGATACTGTTGAAAAAAACAAGCCTTGAAAAATATCAGAACACTTCAAACACAGTATCAGTTGTTCTACTCAGGGTGTTAATAGATAAAACAGAAGATGGCACAGTAGAGAGCCGAGTATGTAGAGATGGAGCGTATAGACATCCTTGATGTTTCAACAATGTGTCTGTTCTGGTGGGAAGACAGAGGCAGTGTTCAGAGCAGCATACTGTCATGCTACAGCGTTATTGTAGCTTGATGATAGAGAATGGTGCTGGAAGCTCCATGGTGAAAGTTCATGGATATGATTCCCAGAAAATAAAGGATGAAATCTATACCTTGAATCCTTCGTAAGTTTCTTTGAATGAAAACATCTACAAATGCTTGAATGTAAACATACTCTTAATATTTCTGTAGGATACAGTATGTATTTTGAGGTATTATTATTGCAGGCTATGGATTTAGAATGAATAAGGAGCCCAGTGTTTCCCACAGGATTTTGAGAGATTGTGACGTCACATTTATTAGCATACATTCCGTCGCATACTGTAATACAACTGAATGCCCAATAAAGCTGTTCATATTATATTTTCTGTAGTAAGTATAAATAGTAAACATTAATACTACACAGAAATCACTCTCACTGTACTCCTTAAAGCCTGATTCATAATCGCGACTTCTCTTATAAAATAAGTACAGATCAAACTTAACATACACTGATAAGCGACAGTTTTGGCTATGTCAATGTTTTGTCGCATTCTGCGCGCTGCCTGCGTCTGAGTATGGACAGTGGGTTTTTGTGGCACTTGATCTTGATATTGTGGCGGCCTGCCACAAATAAATCAACGTATGGGAAACCCTGGCTGAGCCGTTAACACAGAACATGTTTTTCCATTCCACTCTGCTGCCTTTATATTGGTTTTCTATGTAAATATGCTAGATGAACTGTTGCATTCACATCTCGCGTCTTTTGCAGCATCCCATGCATGACATAGTATTCTAAAAACATGACACTCAAGTTAACATAAGTTCAACTTAAAAAAGAAACGTTTTTGAGAACTTTGGAGATCATTCCACTGCCCACACAGAACATATTTTTTAAAGCAAAAAAAGTGCTCTGCTTGAATGACTTCTAACAAGATATCAAAGCTATTATACCAAAATTGTACTACTGGGCTTACACTAGCATGAATGCACTATAGCCTACACACATTTTCCATATACATTAAAGATTTACTGCATATGAGCAGAATTGAATGTCTGGTAGTAGTGTGTTTAGTTTCAGCAACTGAAAATAATGTAAGCCGTTAATAATCTGCAAAATAATGTTCTGTTCATCAAGCATGCACTGCAGTTTTGTCACGTGTCCAAGCTCTTTAAAGCAGGATGGATTCTGATTGGTTGTCAATGAAAGCAAGTCCAATGATAATCAACTGTGTTGATATTACTATAGTTGTGATTTTGATTTTGGCACTATTGGATGTTAGATGGCGATTGTATTGGTTAATATTATTTGCCCCACTCACACTGCTCTGATTACATCAGCAGAAGAGAAAAGACAAGAAAGTTATTCGATTTTAATAAAAAAAACAAAGATTTGTTTCTGTAAAACCATGTGTAGTATTACAAAGTATGGTTAAATTACCTATGTGAGTGTTTTTATCTTGAAGATATGTATTATTGAGGTGAAGTTTCGCTATATGCTATAATCTCATTACGTTCTCCTGCAGAAATGCCTACTGGGAAACTCTACACAGCTTAAAGTTTGAACTTCATAAGCAGAGGGCAGTTTTATTTTAGTGTCTTGTCCAGACACGGTTGAGTGAGTATGAGTATGTGTGATGTGCTGCCGCAAACTCTCTCTCTGTGGCATCGATGACGTGAATGTTGTGTTTACAGTCTCTGTGTGTGTGTCTGTGTGCTGAAAAAGACCGGAAGCTTCTGAGACAAGGTCAGCGAAAAGAAATGAGTGCACCTTTTTTTCCCTTGTCCTCTTTTTAGCACTGCGATGGCCAGAAAATCTTCTCTCTTCTCCATCCAGGTGTTTTTTTTCTCTCTCTCCACTAGATCGATCTAGGGCATGATAGAGCTGTCATTTATCAAAGCTGATCTTACTGGATCTTTCAAGCATAGCCCCTGTTCTCACAGCAGATGCTCTTCACCGGCTGTATGACAATCTTCGCACACACGCTCACCTTCAGTTGTAGGCATTCCAGGAATAATGAGCCGCTGTCACACCGCATCTAATTACGTTCACGCTGTGTTAGGCAGTGAAAGCTGGGGTCAGGGGGCCTCTGCTGCAGGCCCTGCCGGCTCGATGCACCCTGCTTGCACCCGGACGCGTGGGTAAAAAAACATGCGGTGCATTCAGCTCTCTTTAATCAGCTGGTTCTCAGAGCATTTTTGAGAGTGTCTGAGACTTTAGGAGAGTGATGGGCTCTGACTGATATTGATGGTGTTGTAGAAAAGAATGTCAATATGTCTTATTGTATTCTTATTGTCTCTGTCCATGATATTAAACATTCAAATGAGGCTGAAGGATGAACCTCACAAAACATGCTGATTTTCACCTACCAATTCTTATTAGCATAATGCATACAATTATGTGAGTGTGTAGTTTCAGTTATTCTCAAATGATGTTTTAATGAGATTCTAATGACTGAAATACAGTCATTTTGCATTTTACTACAAAGTTTCGCAAATGTGTTTTTTGTCACGTTTCCTTTTAAAAATGTAGAAAGCAAATTGATGTGACTGGTTTGCTGAGTTTAAATCTTATGTAAATCTTATGTAAAGTCATGCAATAGTTTTTTGTTACACACTTATTCTGAAGTTTTTCCACTTTGCTATTTAGAATTTAAAGAACTGATATAACTGTAAAGTGCCCCTATTATGGGTTTTTGAAAATTATGTTTCTAAGTGAATGAAAACACCCTGCAACGTGTTTCACAATCTGAAAGTGCACTGTGTATAAAGTTGTTGTCTTTTAAAAGAAAGAGTTCACTCTGAATCAGTGAAACGGATCCAAAGAGATATTTTTTTTTAAGTTACGACTTGTTCATGCACCCCTAAAATGGCTCGTTATAACATGCCCCCACTTTTCTACATCACAGTGTGGGGTTATTTTCAAACACCACCCAAATGTTTACGCAAAGAAAGAGGGCGGTGCTATTATTCTCGCTGTAGTGTTGCAGCTGGTTGCTGGACGCACTGTGTGTCATTGTGAAAGTAAAACTACTTTCTTTGTGCTTCCAAAAGCAGACATAACTAGAAATCAGTGGTCAAGTTGTATTGACAACAGTGTTCCCGAACAGTTCAGCACAAATATTAAAGTGTGTTAACTTTAAGGAGTAAAAATGGTCCAAAATGTCCTGCCCCATTTAGGGAGGACGGACTCCTAAAACCTGGAGAATAGCCTATGCTGGCTGTGCACAGAGACTATGAAGTGGAACAATTTCTAACTCTGCAAGGACAGTCTGGGGCTTCTGACTCACCATTTTTTTGTACAACCCGACCTGTTTCAGGAGACACAAAAATATACAGTACAGTATGTGGAAAATAATGTGTTTTTGCTCCTTAAACCGCATAAACACATTGCATTACACCAAATACACAAAGTAACATTCTTTTTAGAAGCATCAAATGACCCCTTTAAAAGCTCACTGGAGGGGTTTGGAAAAATTAATCATTGAATGAATTGTTTGGGAGTCGTTAAACAAATAAAGTAAAAATAAATGCATATTATAAGAAAATTAAAGTGGTTTTTGACAACCTGTTTTTGGACTGGTCGGGATATTCAAACAGATAGTGTGCAAAATAGTTTTCAACAGAAATAACAACAACAACAGCAATTTCTGGGGAAAATCAGCCTACAAATAGTTTAATGTAATAGGTAACCTTATTGCTGTCTCTGAAGAACAATTGAGATGTTAATGAAATCTCATTTGTAACATTCTTGCATTAAATGCTTCCAAAAGGAAGCAAGAGAAGGACAGAGAATGGAAATTGTTGTTAAAAGATCAGAATGACTTGTATCATGAGGTGCTTAGACTTCATGACTCACTTTTTGGAGTTGAATCTGTGAGAAACTGTGAAATGACTATATAGATGTGTTCGTGCCTGTCTGCATGTGTCTCTGCAAGTATGCGATCTGCTCCAGTTGCATTGTGGGATGGTGGCATTAGGACTCTGAGCCGAAGTGAAGGTCACACATTTTACATTAACAGTCATCACCAAACGCTACTGATGCAAGAGTGTGGTGTATGTGTGTGTGTGTGTGTCTTTGTGTGGGTGAGTGAAAACGTCCAACTGAGTGGTGTGTGTGGGAGTGGAAGAAGAGAGAAGGTAAAGTGTGAGAGAGAGAGAGAGAGAGAGAGGGTCATTGTACAACATTTACTCGCTTTACCCAGCTGCCTCTTAAAAGCACACAGCTTTATAAGGAGTCAGTCTTGCTCGGCTCATAATATTGAGTTATTTAGGACTCATGTCCGCAGCATACTCTATGCAGGTACTTGAACCCAGGGCATATCGACTATTATACCTACACTTTTCGAATCTGAAAATTGCTCCTTCACTTTTTGGAAGATGATCATTCTTAAAAAAAAGGTTTAGTGGCAAACAGTGAAGTTATGTCATAGTTGTGAAAAGAGACAGATGAGTTTTAAGATTTTAAACACAATTTACGTGTTGTTCTTCCAAAATGTGAGAAATGCATTGCTCTTGCAAGATCTTGTTTTCCCAGCGCGTGCACCCCTCGATGAAGCAGCGGTGAGTTCGCTTACATGTGACGAAACCAACATTGAGGAGATTGTAAAGAAAAAAGGTGCATTGTCTGTGGTGTGGAATTGGTTTGGGTATAGGAAAAATGATTTGCAAGGTATGCATGAGCACTGTTTTAGCAAGCTGTAGAAATAGGACATTCTAAAACACTTAAGTTAAAAATGCTTAATGTGGCTTAACGCACCTAAAAACTGAAGAGGGAAGCCCACATTTCTGTCAAACCTTCCTTGCAATAATCACTAACTACTGTCAAAAGAACTAGCCCATATTCGACAGATAAAGTGAATAATATCATGTTAAGCATTTTCTCCCCCATAGAAGTCCAAGGAAACAGCTTATTTCACTTTATCTGTCGAACATGGGCTCGTTGTTTTGACAGTAGTTTGTGATTATTACAAGAAGCGTTTTAGAATGTCCCGTTCAAATCTGTATTTTATTTTAAACTCTATATTGATGTGATGTGATTGTGTCTTCAGTTGAATGTTTTACTCAAATTGCTATGCTGCTATATAATTTGATATTTTAAATTTAATTAGAAAACAATTCTCACTATAAATGTTTGGATTCACCTCATTTACTTGTAATGCACTGTCCAAGCTTTGGCGTCTGTGTTTGCACGCTTGTGTTAGAGTATGTTGGTGTAACCTGTGACTGTCTGTACTAGAGGAAGCAGTGTGCTGTTGGGCTCTGAGTCATGAACACAGACGGCTGGTTGTAAAAACAGCAGAGAGCTCTCGTAAATATTGCTGTAATGCATATTAATTGTATAATAGGGTCATCGGCACTGATTCTTCATAACTGAACATAAATGATTCTTGATAAATGAATACTGTGTAATGGCACACACACACACACACACAACACACACAGGCATCACAGTCCATGTGTGCATTTAGGTTTGACATTGATTATGTTCAAACAGTTAGAAGTGTATATACTTAGTAATTAAGTTTGAATTTGAGCAAACTAAAAATAAAAAAAGCCTTACTGCTTGTTTTTTTAAGTGAATTTAAGTGTGTTTCTAAGAAATAATTATGTATTGATGAAGTTGTTTGAACTGGCATAATGGTGTTTTAAATATGTTTTAAATTTGTAACTGTGTAGTTTCATTAATTGTCATTCATCGTAATGACCTTTACCTTTTTAGTAGTTTTTAGTACATGTTTTTAAAATAAAAAAAACCCACTTGTCTGCTTTTATACGAACAAAAAATTCAATACTCGCCTGTTAGTAAATCCGATAGTCAATACTGACTGTGTGAACAATGATTGCAGCTGAAATAACCAAACTGGTTACTAGCGAGGAATATTTGCAGCCCGGTAGGTTGCTGTTATTCTGTGCCCTTTGACCTTGCTCAATTCCACTTTGACCTTGTACCTTGATGCTTTACCTCACCTCATCCCGGCTCATTCTCTCAGCGCTGTGATCTGTCTGTCTGACAGATGGGCTGATGACCCAGCAGTCTTTCTTCTCATCTATTCCTCCATCCCTGGTTTATTCACCTCTTTGTGCCCATTAGACTCCAGTGGAGAGAGAGATTGGCCTGAGCATATGCTGTTGTCACACACACACACACACACACACTTACATACAGTACACACAATCACCTGTAGACAGAATGACACTAATTTTAACCTGCACCAGCTGCTCACCTCCTCAACTCCATTGTAATGCAGCTGAGACAGATGTGTGTGTGTGCGTGTGTGTGTTTGTATGGACAGGATTTGGTGATATATAAGTATGAAGTCACAGAAAGGCCATAACTGTATGTGCTGTAGAAATCTGTTTTACATTAGTTTCAGTGTTTTTGTTTTGCATCTATTTTTGTCCTATACTGTGTGTTATAATAATTAATTCATGCATATATTTATACTGTGTATTCATAGGTTAATAGCATATTGGTTCAATATTGACCTTTTCAGATTCAGCCACCCTTTCTCCCACTTTGTCTACATACTTTCATAATAGTTATGATTTATAATAATAATAATGACAAAAACACATCTTTAAAAAATATGTATATATAAATGCAGTTTAACTGATTTAATTAATTCATAATTATGAATTATGAATTAATTAAATTAAATTTTTTTTTTATTTATTCAACAAGGCTGCAATTATTTGAACAACAATACAGATAAATAGCAATATTGTGAAATATTATTACAATTATATTTTTATACTATTTTAAATAATGTCTTTACTGTCACTTCCGATTGGGTGTTTAGATTTCCTGAGTCAAGGTATTAGTTTAAAATAAATCGTATTATGAAATCTGCCAGACCTGCTCTTTTTAGTATTTAAACTAAGGCTATTTCACAGGTTTTATCTTATATCTGTTGCCCTCTTGTGTTAAAACCTCTTTCTGACCTTTGCCTGAGAGAATCTCTGACACTTCAGATAGTTCCTTGGCAAGATCCATCAGACATAAAAGGAGGTGACCTGAACTGAACATTTCTGGCGATGTCGAAGCCCTTACTGTAGGTTAGAAATGAAGTGTGTAATCACAGAGATTTTCTTGAGCAGGGACGTTGTCAGTGTGCCGGGGTTTGATGAGATGCAGACGTTCTCTATTCAGGAAGAATGCCAGGCGGGTGCACTGATGTAGCCCATCTCTGTTTCTTCCACTTCTCTCACTCTCTCTCCATCCCTCGGCCCATGTTTCGGACCTGTCAGTCTGCACAGAAGATCTGAGGTGCCAAGTTTCATCTTTCTGTTTTACTATTCTGTTCATTGCCCCCTCTCTCCTTCACTACATGTGCTTCTGTACCTCCTGTTCTGTCTCTTTGTCTCTGTTTTTCTCTCTCATGCCATCTTTGTCCTTAGAGACATTCAGACCACATACTAGCTTTCCAGTTCTTGATTGACAAGCTTGTATTTTGCAGTAAGAGACACTTCGGTTCTGTCGCCCGGGTGACACATTATGGCTGAATTTTGTCTGAGGTGCCTCACGGTTGTCATCGGTTAGAGATGACATGGAACGACTTTCGCAAACCATTTTACTTTCACAATGTGATGAAATTCCGAATGAAACAAGACATCCAGCAAGAATGAAATGTGGTGAAAAAGATGTCACTTTTTATCGCAGAAATTTGAAGTATGGAGTTTAATTAAGTGTAAATATTAGTGCTGTGAAACGATTAATCACTATTAATCACATAACATAACATAATATATACACAAGTGTACACTGATATATAAATACAAGAACAAGAACTACAATCCCATGAAGCATTGCTAATGACATAATCAGATTTAAAACAATGGTGAAATATAAAGCTATTCATTTAAAGTTGCAATTATGTTTATATAAACAATATATTTAAGTATATTACAAAATATGCATATTGAATTATTCTAGAGTTTGTGCTTCAAGTAGTAGATATTTGCAGCAAGCTCATTTGGCGTAATTTGCTGGACACTGCACACCATCATGGGAAATGTAGTTTTTCATCACAAATTCTGTTAAACAGTTATTTTAAAAATGAATTGGCTCAAAAAAAGCATATACCATTGATTAAGAACCTCAGAGCTCACAACAGCTGTTTTTAAAGCTTATGTTGTGGAAATGAAGTTATTTCCAGAACCAATTGTTACACTTTATAAAATTTGGCAACACAAATGACTTAAATATCATTGGTCTTTGAGGTTTTTGCATGCACAAACAAAGGAATTGATTGTAAAGTCAGCTGCTTGGTGCGAATCTGCCTTTATACCGGCTTTCCCTTCATATTCTCTTTGTGTCTGTTTTCATCCATCCTCTTTTGGCTGCACTCAATATGTTGTTTGATCAGGCTTGTTCTGATCCACTCACCCTCAGACTGACTCAACACAGGCTGTTTGAAATCTGCCAATGTGGGCCGCCCTGATTACATGTGTTTGTGCGTCTGGCTGTGGGAGATTTGGATGTGTTTGTATGAAACGCTGCTTGTAGTCATTGTTGCCATAATGTTTGTGTACCTGCAAGTGTTGGTGTTTGTGTGTATGCCCGTTAAAGGCAACTCACTTCTGACTATGTGACCAGGTTTCTTACAATTTTGAGATATCATTTTCACCCTAAAAATTATAAATACATAAATTAAGATACAATAAAGCCTGTTTAATGGAGTTGAATATATTCATAGAAGTACTTGTGTTTTATAATATACTTTTAATAAAATATCTTTAATGTTAAATATTTTTGACTTAATTAATGTTAAGCATTTTCTAAATCTAGTATAAATGCAGCACAACACATATTTTATTATATTCAGTTTTTAATTTAATTGTAATATATATTATACAGGATACACATGAGTATATAGTACATAATTCATTTCAATAATGATCATTTTAATAATAATAATAATAATAATAATAAAGGTTGATAAAATGGTTGATAAAATTGAATTCAGTTTAATTGAATGTTAATTAGTTATTTCAAATCAGCATGAATTAAAAGCAGTGCATCAGTTATAATATTAATTTATGTATAAATACAGTTTAAAAAAAAAAAAAAAATATATATATATATATAAAATTAAAATACACAGCATTTTATGATGGTGGGGTGAATTATAACTGGTTCTTTTTAACCAGTTTCATGAATTCGCTGCGTTTCTGGAGTGATTGGGTGGACGTGATTTACATTCTATGGTTTTTATAACAGCATATATCATTTTATAAGCCTTCCTCTGTTATCTGGGTGGTGATAGAAGGATGAAAGAAGGATAGCAACACCATTAATTCCAGGGTTACGTTCGCTCTTTCTCCCTCTTCCTCTCCACAGCGGTCCTTTAATCAGTTTCTGTCACTGCCACTAAAACTGTCACTGTAGTGATCCTGCAAATTTACTTTAGCTCACATCCTCCGCGTCGTTTTTTCTCGCTCCTCTCAGAGGCCCTCAGTCACTCCGACAGGGGCCCAAGGAATCCTCGCAGCTCAGCGTGGGCCTGTTTACTCTCATAGGGTTCTAATGGATGAGAGAGCCCTCTCACAACAGAGACAAATGGCTTTAATACACACACACGAGGCCTGACATCTCATTAGAGTCCATGTGAATCAAAATCAACCCTATTTGCTTCCTTAATACACATTCCTGGTCTTATTGCAGTGGTTCTCAATTCCAGTCCTCGCGCCCCCCTGCTCTGCATATTTTCCATGTCTCTCTTTGTTAACAGCTTATTAGAAGAGAGCTCCATGCATGAGCTGTGTTCCCAATCGACATTTTCCCTACACAGCGTCCGTTAAAGTTTACTTCACTTCGGAACATTCATTCATGTTCCGAAGTCGCACACACTGTGCTAGATCAGCGGTTC
>JAUCMS010000022.1:15684683-15711304 GCA_032357445.1 Enteromius radiatus | reverse complement strand
TCGTGGCAGGGACACGTTTATTTCATTATTTTCGTAAGTCCAGCACGTTTTTTTAAACTAAGATGCATCCAAGTTAAATGCATTAGTTTAAAAAACGTGCTGGACTTACGAAAATAACGGAATAAACGTGTCTCTGCCACGAATAAATAGATTAAATGAAATTATGTGACTAAATCATGAACTGCCGTAAGACTGGGTTTGTGGTCAGACAGGCAGGGTCAAAATACCAGCAAATAGAGCAATGGGGACAGGGCAGAATCAAGGTTGATGAAAACAGGCAGGAATCATGGCAGGCAGCAAACAATCAAAATCAACAATCAAGATCACAAACGGAAAAACAAACACTGGTAGGAACGCTTAGAGATGAAACACTGGGAAACAAGTCCTCACTTGTGACAGATTTGGATTTCTTGAAATTTGTAGGAGTCATTTTGTAATCGAAAGGGATAGTGATGGATAATGAAAGATTTAACTCTATTTTTGTAATAAATAATTTATTAACTTTTTTAAATTTTGTTCACAACTTTGATTCGGGCCACTTCCAAACTAATCCAGTGGTCAAAAATAGAGTTATGTGTTTTTGGAAGTCTGCATCTGCATCTCAGAGGTCTCTTTTTATTGTTTTATGAATATGCAGTTTGTCTATTTTAAGCAGTGTGCTTTTTTCTACATCAGATTTTAAAAGATTCATATAATTACTGGCATATAGTAATAACCAGAAGTGCAATTTCAGTGCATTTTAATGATTTGTTATATCATTATAGTCTGAGGGGTTAGTTATGTGCCAAAAATGTAATACTTTGGGTTATGAAGTTGTTCAAATCCTAAACTCTAACTCTAAAGTATTATCGATTCTTACGTTAGCAAACCTTATGCCAAAACACTCAATGTTTACCAAAGGTGAAATGCTTCTGCTCTCGGACGTCATATCTACAGTTTCATGCTGCGGCTGTTCTGGATATTTGTAGAATGTAGTTTGCATGCATTATAAACAGTGACATCCTGGTGCTGGGCTGTTGAATAAGGGCTGTGTGTTATGTTATTATGTGCCTAAATAATTCCAGACAGGTCGATAGCTCAAGACAAATGGCATGGTTACCATAATTTAGCTAGAGCCAAAAAAAAAACAAAAAAAAACTACATCTAACAGCAGTCATTACTCTGGGAGGCCAATTAAAAAACAGCATCACTGTACAACATCATCTGTAGCCAACAGCTAATACTGTGTATGTGTGCATGTGTAGTTTGTATTTATGTGTGTCATCGTCCCGAGAAAATCTAGGGCAATTAACAGAACAGTCAGAGCACAAGCAATTATAGAAAGTCTCTTTTTGTCTGTCCAGAGAGAGTGTGGTCCCTCGGTGTCTCTCCTCTGGAATTCTGATCCCGTTAGGAGGTGGCGACCCGGGAAGTGTTCGAATGGTTAGTGACCCCATCACCCAGCGGAGTTCAGCTCTCAGAGCTTTGCCTGGGGTTTTTAATTAAAACCGCACCCTAGTTCAAAGCACTCCGAAGGTTCTTGGTGCCGAGCCAGTGGGGTTGACTAAATATCTCATTTCCTGCTGCGGGGCAGAGACGAGGAAGGGCCGAGTGTAATTAGCCGATATGAGGAAGAGGAGGCTTCAGGTGTGCTGAGAGTCTGGAGCTTTGAGACTATCTGCTTTCTCATTTGGAGGGTGTTTATTAAAATCGCCTGCAACCGCTGATCTCTGGACAATTTAATTGGGGGCTTCTTGTAATTGTTAAAAAAAAAACAAAAATGAAATCTCTTTAATATCTTGTTGTTTACAAGGCGATTAATTGGAGAGCTGACATACTCCAGTAATACATGTATTCAAATTTCTGAAGATATTGCAAGTCAGGTGTTTTAATATTAAAGCTGGCACCATCTTTCTTTTTTAAACCTTAAAAAAACCTTTAATTTTTAAAATTCTTAATCACAATTTCATAACTCAATTTTCCAGTAAAACTTCAAACTTTAATACTTTCTGGTAGACTTGAAATTTTAAATATTTTTTTTTGATAATGCATTCAAGTTCTCCCACAACTCCCATCTTAATTTTATAGATTTTAAAATCATACTTTCTTTCTTTATAATTTTAGCTAAGCAAAATTAACCTCTCATTACTTAAATTAAAAGCAAACTGTGAAATATTGTGAATAAGTAATGTATTATATATGTTGTATTATATTTAAAAAGTATTTTTATCATTAGGCTTTTATCCTTTTTGTACTGCATTTCATTTCATTTTTTCATTTTTTTCTTACCTTAATTTAGCATATAACTGAGTTATAATGATGAGGATCTAATGAGAAGCACCATTGAGAATAATGAGAATTACAAAGAATCTCAAAAGTAAAACATTCCAGAGCAATTATAGTAATGAGAATTTTAGGCTGAATTATGCTTAATTATCATAGAACTAATGACACAATATGAATGATACTAAACCAACTTAATTTTCTTTACACAAAATAATGTCTTTCTTTGTCTTTTTTTTCAGTGGTTGGGTGGAATATGACCTGTTCTTGACTGGGTTTACCTATTAAATTGTACAACACGATAAGTGCAGAGAATATTGACTTACTCATATGAACACTGACCTTTGACCCTCACGTTTGTGACCTCTAGAGTAACCCCTGTGGATGTCAGCTGTCAGATACTGGATCGTCTCATATTGACAGAAGATATCATATGTCTATTGCCTTAGGCTTTACTGTGTTACTCACCTCATTTGGGCTTAATTCAGTCACAAATCTTTCCGGTAATATTCAAGTAATTACAATGTGTTTTATTTGCCAGAACTGAAATTCACATTGACTGAGAGTGTAACGTCCATATTTTTGAACCATTATGCACTTATGGTAAACAAATCAAATGATTTAATCCGTATTAGATTTATTAGTGCGGTAACACTTTAGTTTAGGGACCAGTTCTCACTATTAACTAGTTGTAATAACTAAAATCTACATTCCTAAACCTACCCAATACCTAAACCTAAGAAGTACCTTACTAACTATTAATAAGCAGCAACTTTAGTTAACTGAGGCATAGTTAATAGTTTGTTAACTGCGAGAATTGGACCTCAAATTGAAGTATGACCATCTTTTTATTTGCAATTAATGCACATGTAAAAGTTAATAACGAAAAGTTGTTTGCAAATATATGTGTTCTTTCACTAGTATTCTTGTAGAGTGAGTTCAATTATGAAAGAGATACAGAGATTTTCCTGTGGGTAGAGAACAGGTGCATTCTGGGTCTGAGCCCTCAGACCAACCAGATGGAGAAAACGGTCATGTTTATAAGATCACAGGTTTCAGGCTGTACTCTCACACATTATGCAAATAATCCTGCAGTCCTAGCAGTAATGACACAATGGAAAAGCACGAATTACAGAATAAAGGACGCGCTCACACACACCATTCCTCTCTGACTCTGTCCGTGTAGAAACTTGGGGTGCGTGTGAGAACAGCTACGAGGCAAATATTGACACTGATTTGTAATTGATCTAAACAGAAAAATGAGCGGAAAACCTGAAAGAAGATCTTTGTAGGCTCGCAGTGCATTCTGGGCTGTTCGTATGTGCTCATTATATCCAAATGTGCTGCTCACACGCATGTGATGCTCCATTTCAGGCAAAATGAAGAGTGCTAAATAATTCACAAGATGCTGGGATCAAACGTCTGCCTCTGTTTGTGCTCTTCTGAATGCAGAAGGCTGTGTGTTGGTGTTGGTGGGTTACAATTTGGGGTACTGGGATATCAGTCTTTTGGTAATGTTCGTTATCTTGGTAACACTTTACAATAAGGTTCATTAGTTAATAATAAAAACATTAGTTAACATGAACTAAGAATGAACATTATTTCTACAACTTTTTTTCATCTTAGTTCAGGCTAATTTCAGCATTATTAATATCACAAGATGTGTTTGTTAACATTAGCTAATGAGCTAATGAGCTGAACATGAACTAACATGAATGATTGTATTTTTATTAAGTGACATTAACAAAAATGAATAAATATTATAATAAATGCACTGTTCATTGTTTGTTCATGTAATTTCTTTCACGATTTGATATGAAATGGTACAGGATACAGTGTTGAACTTTAGATGCTTAACGAACAAATACAAATATTTTTTGGGGTGGGAACAATATTGTTTAATTAGCTCTAATGCTGTCACGAAGGGAAGGCGAGAAGGCATGCGGATTCATCTGCAAATGATTTTAATGGTCTAAGGCAAGAGAATGGTCAGGAATGCAGGGAGTCAGCAACGGGTAATCCAATAACGGGGAAGCACAAGAAAACAAAGAACGCTAGGGAAACACGGGAACATGAATATGACATTACCTTAACGAACCGTGAAGACACATAAACATACAGGGTATAAATACACATGATAATGAGTCCGGGGTGGAGACATGAATTCATAACAGACACACAGTACAGTCCGGTGGTGGAGTGCCCTCTGGCGGAGCCCGATGGCACATACAGCTGACACCGTGACATAGCCCCCTTCCTAAGGAGCGGCTTCCAGATGCTCCAGGGCAGGGCAGAGACGCCCACTCAGGCGGATCAGGTGGCAGAAACGCCCTCCAAGGCGGAGCAGATGGTGGAGAAGCCCACCTGAGCGAATCAGACAGCGGAGACGCCTTCCAAGGTGGATCAGACGGTGGAGACAACCAGACTGCGATGTAGAGCATGGAGAAGTTATTAGTGGCCTCCATGGCCGGTTCGGGGCACGCAAATAATTCCAAGGCCTCTGTGAGTGGTTCTGAGCAGTGCAAAAGTTAATTACCAGGCCTGTCGAACTGACTCAGAGGATGTGAAGCCACCAGCGGAGCCTCTGGAAATTCCATGACCAAAGTCGACATCTCCAGGGGAGGTGCAGCCACTGGCGGACCCTCCGCAGTCAGAACTGAACCGGACAAAGGCTTGGGTGACTGAACTACTGAATCTAGATGCCGTGCAGCCACCAGTGGAGACCCAGAAGGATTGGCTGAACCCTCCTGTGTTCCCCACTGGCGGAACCTCCGGAAAATTACAGCCACTGGCAGACTCTGGTAGCTTGGGCCATGCGGAATCAAAGTCGCCGATGGCCTCTGGGGCCTCGGGCCATGGGGGATCAAAGTCACTCACGGCCTCTGGGGCCTCAGCCATGGGGGATCAAAGTCACTGATGGCCTCTGGGGCCTCGGGCCATGGGGGATCAAAGTCGCTGACGGCCTCTGGGGCCTCGGGTTCACTGGCTGATACTGGGGAGCAGTGTGCGGCCCACACACAGAGGATGGCCACCGCCATAACAGGAAGCACTGTAGCGACTGGTACGGTCTCTAAGATGTCCTGGGTAGAGACCGTAAACATACCGGCTGACCTCACTGACATCATCGGCAAGTCGAACAAACCGGACCTCAGCTTTCTGGGCCTAGGAGAGACCTTGTTGTCCTCATACGCAGCACACACGACTCCGGAATACACAGGGGCGGTGTCCGTGGTGGCTGAAGACTGTGGTTTGGTATCCCTTTGGGCTGAGGACTGATGCAGTGTTTCCGAAATGACAGCCAACTGTTGTGAAGTTTCAGGTGCGGCGGCCATTTTTTGCTCGGGATCGGGATTGGCGGCTATTTTGTGTGAGTGCTCGGGCGTGGCGGCCATTTTGTGCGAGAACGGTATTCGTCGAATGGCGAGGCGGGAGCCGGGCAACGATCGTGGCTTGACGTTTGTCTTCACTACCACGTGTGCGAATGTCTACCTCCACCTCACCCGCAGTGAAGTATGACCCACAAAACTCCAGCACAAAGTCAATGAGCTCCTCCAGACTCCAATTGGGGTCCTCTGCGGGCAAATCGCGCAGCAAAACATAGTCCAGCCCCGATAAAAAAGTATGTTTTAATAGTCTCTTCTTCCACATTGACGCGGTGGGAAACAGCTATAAAATCCTGAACATAATCGTCAATGTGGTGTCCTCGCTGGAACAGCAAACACAAGAATGTCTCGGGTACCTGATATATATCCCGCCTGCGAGGCGAAGAGAAGTCTCTGAGCTCGTATCCATTAAAACCATTGCTGAATCCTCTTTGACAGTTCGTTCTGTCACGAAGGGAAGGCAAGAAGGCGTGCAAATTCATCTGCAAATGATTTTAATGGTCTAAGGCAAGAGAATGGTCAGGAATGCAGGGAGTCGGCAACGGGTAATCCAATAACAGGGAAGCACAAGCAAACAAAGAATGCTAGGGAAACACGGGAACATGAATATGACATTACCTTAACGAATCGTGAAGACACATAAACATACGGGGTATAAATACACATGATAATGAGTCCGGGGTGGAGACATGAATTCATAATAGAAGTCCTGAACACAGAGAGGAGGAACAGACACACAGTACATATAGTCCGGTGGTGGAGTGCCCTCTGGTGGAGCCCGATGGCACATTCAGCTGACACCGTGACAAATGCTCCCCAAGGCCTAATTTATTTAATCAAATTTACAGTAAAAAAAACCCCGCTAATATTGTATAATAGACTAAGAAATAAAAAAAGCTGAATATGTTTATAGATTGTAATTTATTCCTGTGATGCAATCTGAATTTTTTGCATCATTATTCCAGTCTTCAGTGTCACATGATCCTTCAGAAATCATTCTAATATGCTGATTTTCTTTTATTATGATCCATATTGAAAACAGTTGTAAAACGCACGCACACCACAGTCACACCTCTGCACAGAAAATCAATGTTTCTGCTCATTGGTATATTGGGTTGGGTCAGTGTGTCATTCATGATTTTCTCCTCTGGCCTGTGGTCATCAGATTAGCTCCAGACCATCTAATAAAATTGAGTGATAATTTGACACGGTCATTGTGATGTGGGCTAGTGCGCTCACCGGCTTAATCTCTGTGGAATTGGCAGGGAACTCCCTACGGATCAGCACATTTCCCAGTCAATCTCTCTGACGGATGTGATGTTTTCATTTGGGGCTTCTTATTGCCATTGAATTTACTCAGGCGTTATGCTTAGATTTCCTTCGCAGCTAAAATAAAGCCATTAATGTATGCTCTCCACACACACAAATACACACAATATCAGGACCGAGTCTATTAGACAGATTCCTGTTTATTCAATTGGAATTAATGAGCAGCGAGGGGTCAGAGGTCAGACTGGGTTACACAGTCATAGATTTAACCTTCACCACTCTTTCCTCCATATGTGATACTGTTTTCTGCATGAGTTTATGTGTGTGTGTGTGTGTGTATGTGTGTCTGGTTTGGCACATATTGAAGTAGCCAGTGTGTGTTCATTCATAGGATTCATTTTTAATACAATTTATTTAATAATTCTTTCGTGAAGCATACAAGGGCCTAGATTCTGTTCACACTGTGAAACATGATAGTGATATTTTGTATCAAAGTCCAAAAAGGACTAAATGTAGTTTAAATACTATTCATACTAAGTCTAAGGCCAAGACCTGTCAGCCCAGAACCATTTTAAAGAAGTGCATTAGAGAACATTTATTGCATCATTCATTCAAACAATGAGACTTTTTGGGAAATGGCATAACCAGCCATTCAGATCTATCGAAACCTTTGCTGAAGTCTGTGTGTTATGTTGAAGATAGTGTGCTGACTTGTTCTTGAGATAATTGCCGCCTTCAGTACATTGGAAATAGTGGTCTTGTCTGAGACCACGAGATCAAGGCTCTGATAATTATGGGTTCTGAGGGCATTTACCTCTCAGATTACTCTATTAAAGAGATTACATGTTCCCAATCTAAGTTAATTCTCTTTCTTTCTGTTTGTTCTCCAGATCTGGATAAGCCTGTGCTCACGGTTCACCAGACGGTGGGTGATGTACGAGGGAACTACTATCAGGAGAAAACAGTGTTTTTACGCTGTACGGTAAACTCCAACCCCCCTGCTCGCTTTATCTGGAAACGAGGAAATAAACCAATCGAACAGAGCAAAGACAACGGAGTGGATATCTATGAGCCTCTGTACACACAGGTACAACACTATCATGACTTTTGTTGTTGTTTTAGTGAAGTAATGATATTTTATTTATTTTTATTTTTATTAGTTCCATTAAATTAAATTTGATTCGATTCAATTCAGTTTGGTTTGATTCAATTCAATTTGGTTCTATTCTATTCTATTCTATTCTATTCTATTCTATTCAGGGACATTAATTTTGGGTATCATTAACAGTAATTTCGAGTTTAAGTTTTAAGTTTAAAGTAAGTTTTAGCTAACTTTTGGAAACAATTTAGTCCCCAAACCTTACAGTAAATCCCAAATCTTTCTTACACACAGCCGGACAATATGCCAGATGTCTCATAGGCTTTATTTCCTCTAAAACAGAAAATAGTTTAATTACAGTATATAATCATTAATCAATAGCAGATTACTACAGGAGACCAGCTCACAGAGAAATGTACTCAATAAATCAGTGATCCATCGGTTATGAATTCATAATCTGAGCACTTATTATTAAAGAGCCGTTTGAATAAGGTGGGATGGATGGAGATTGATGGCTTTGCTATTAATAATGAGGATTATTCATTCTCCTAAAGGACTCAGTTAAAAGAATTAGAGGAATTTAAAATTCCTGAATTCATTCTTTCTTTATCATGCACACAAAGTCTCTGACATCGCATAGAAATACAAGGGTCATTCTCAGAAAACGATACGGTACCTTTTGTGCACCCTTTGTGAATCACTACTGACATATTATACAGAACACAGAACATAGTCTCATTATTTGATTGATCGAACCTGGATCTAGTCTAGTGTACAATGCACAGTAAATTATTTCATGTTTTTTTTGAATATCAGCCAAATTGAATGTTCCAATTCAACCTAATCTGAATGAATGACATTGAATTGAACATTAAAATTCTGCTTTGTTTTGACATTGGAATATCACTAAAATGTACTAATCTGAACGCTGTTATGCTGTAACTTTTCCTGTTTCTGACATCATCTTTAAAGACATTACATCATCACAGTTGGTTTCAGCTAAAGTCAGCTACTTTATACTGTAACCTTTATGAGTGTGTTTTTGCAGTATTTCGTAGTTTGCACTTCTGTTACACTCTGTGATGCCCCGGGTATGAAAATGTGGTTTTGTATCTTAAATACGAATTATTCAAGAATAGTAAAATTAAACAAAGAAAAATTCTAAAAGCACAAATGGCACTGTTTCCAGAGGATGACTGACAAAACAATGTTTAATTGTCATTATATGCATGCTTTGGCTAACAGTTTTTGTGTGATGTGTGAATATCTGTGTGTTTGCAGGGTGAGACAAAGGTGCTGAAATTGAAAAACCTCCGTCCACAGGACTTTGCTAATTACACCTGTCAGGTGTCTGTCAGGAACGTGTGTGATATTGCAGACAGCTCCGTCACCTTTCGCCTCACCAACACCACTAGTGAGTTTCCATTTTCGCTCAAACGCTGACTCTTTTTCCTTCATTATACAGCAGCTGTAGTGAGTTTTGCATATGAATTTTGTGAAAGTCATGCTTTTTTTTATTTTGCCCATTTTATAACAGGAAAGTGAATTGCTCGTGGAATTTCGTTTCCGCCGTTAGCTTTACAGAAACTGTAGGAGTAGCTGTCTTTTCTCCTTAACTTCTTTTTATTATTTTTCTCCTCAAGAGTTCCTTTTCCCCTGGATATGTGTTGACCTGTCAGGTTTAATTCACCTTTCTTTGATTACATCTTCTTTTTTCCATCTTTTAATCTTGTGCTCTTTCTCTTGTGCGCTCTCTCGTTCGCTGTCTGTCAGCGCTGTGCAGAATAACACAGGAACAGTCATGTGTGTCTTTGATCATGTTGGTCTCTGCACTGGTTTTTGTCTCAGGTCTCTGTGAAGGCAGACATCACTATCACTGTGCTGTCCTATACTGTGATTCCTTCAAGAAATCAGCGAACTGACAGGATTTGTCATTGTTAGAATAGATTTCTATTGGATAGCACACTCTGAGCTGTGGTGCACCTACAGTATGGGGCAATGTGAGTTTGCAACCTGTCCAGATTTCATTCCACTATCCTTTTCCCGTCTTCTGTAAATTAAAAAAGTGCAATGATGGAATTTTAATTTAATTAGAAAAGAGACAAAGAATATAAATGGGACTGATAGAAATACTTTTTTGCTTTTTGTTCTAGTGAATATTTGTCAGGCTTGTTTTTTTCATATGCAAGTCAATATACCCGGACAGCGGGGCATGTTGTCACACTCTCAGTAGTGCAGGTATGCAGAACCTGATTTTGCTGAGTTCGGTGTGTCCCTGGAACAACATTGTGATTAGCCAATCAGATTTGAAGAACCACTTTATGGTTTTTGTGAAGTTTAGGCTTACAATCAGTGTTTGGTGCCTGTAAATCAGTATCAGTCATCTATCATTTCCTCTGATTTTAGGCATTACTCATGGGTAGGGTTAGGTTTAGGTGTAGAGATATGGTCAAAACTAAAATTTTGGAATAAAATGTTGTTGTTCCAAAATATGTTAACCCAGGAACACGCCTAACTCAGCAAAATCAGGACGTGCGTAAAGGTACATAAGCTGTTACTGGGTAACGTTTCAAAACAACATGCTTTTAAAGAGGGAGTATCATCAGTAGGTGATATTTCACACTTAAGGCCTATGAAAGCTTTATCCTTGTTAACTAACATTTTCGTCATCGTCAGAATAAATTGTTTGTGTAATCCATAATGAATCAAATTCACAGCAAAAGCAAAAATATGCCTGTGACTGGCAAATGAAAGAAAAATCTTTGTTAGAACAACAAAAAATGCGACTACAATACCCAGTGAAACCCTTTATGAATTAGTCATGTAAAAAACATGTTTGTTCGTGTTCAAATTAGCAGCATTAAGAATTCATGCTTGAGAAACGAGTTCAAAGCTCGCCGAGAAAATCCAAAAGTAGCCCAAAAGTTCTCCCCTCTGTGTGTGTGTCTTTCTTTCCCTCGTTTCTTGTTCTCTCTCTTGTGATGAGTTTGAAAGGCTGTTGATTCTCCTCTTTCTGCTCTCTCCACTAGAAAGGCAGCTGTGAAATAGTCAATAGAGATGAGTGAGTCTGGAGTGACAATATCAGAAGTCTGTACCTCTCGCACAAATACACACACACACACATGCTCCGCGGCGCCCCGTCGGTGTCCTGCCCTGTGGAGAAACAACACACTGCTGCAAATTGGAATTTGTTTTCCGCGTGGTAGGAGCGCGCGGCTCACGAACACGCAGCTCGTCACCGAAAGAACAAAACACTGATTTGTTTTTCTGTTGATTTTCATTTTCTTTCCTTTGAACTGACGAATAGGAAGGGGGCGACATGAAATTGGAGAGAGCAGGAGAAACACGCGTCGAACGCCGTGCCGAAGTTTGAGAAGTTGGTCTCTTTAGAGGGTCGAGTGAAGGAGACTGCGTCTGTGCACAGGATTCGATGCCCTGTTTTAAATTACGGGTCGATCGTGACGTGTAACTCCAAACCTAGTTGGTCAGCGTCCGCTTGTGTGAAGGTCAGAGCTCAGATCGGAGAGAAAGACCGCTATGGTGTCTAGATTAGGATGCTTTATCTAAACCCTCATGGTTGATAATCCGTTTTTTCCTCTTATTCACTAGCATTCAAAAGTTTGGGCTCAGTTAAGAATATAATATTTTTTTTTATCAATAGGGACTCATTAAATTTATCAAAAGTGGCAGTAAAGACATTTATAATGTTACAAAAGATTCTGTTTCAAATAAATGCTGTCCTTTTGAATTTTCATCAACAAAAAAATCTAGGTTTATGCAAAGAATATTAAACAGCACAAATGCATCAAATCAGCATATTAGAATGATTTCTGAAGGATTTTGTGACTGGAGTATCGCTTCTGAAAATTTAGCTTTGCATCACGGTAATAAATATTTTACAATGCATTTCAATAGAAAACTTATTTTAAATTGAGATGATATTTACTGTACAAATAAATGCAGCTTCAGCGAGCATAGGAAACTTTTATAAAATCTCCCTGATATCAGATCTGGAGTGGTAGTCTGTATTAGTATGGTATCTATTTATAACAACATACATTTAACTTACATATATATTTTATTGTATTGAAAGATTTACTTTATTAAGAAATATGACGAATATTCTTGCTGTATTTTTCCTTTTTGACTTAATATTTCTTGTTTCAGATTCAGATGATCGTCTGTTGAATCAGGCTTTTTCTGTGAAACAAAAATTGGTGGCTAGGTTTTTGCATTCTCAAAATTATTTTATATAAACATCTCTCAAGATATATCGCATTAAGATTTGATGACACGTACAAACTCACTATTTCTATTAGTTTATTCATCACACTGGAAATTGAAGGTTAATCTAGCATGGGATACAGAACACCACAGTGCTTCACATTTTAGCACATGTAATATATAAAGAAAGTGTGCATACTATATAGTGCAAGTACTAGTTTGTGATTCCATGTTATGATTAATTAATTAATTTTGCCTCAGCTGTGGTAAAATCACTGCAACCCACAGTGTCAGATGGCTTGTTGCTTTAATACAAGAACCAGAGGAGACTCAAAAGGAATCTTTTTGCACTTCAGTTCACTAATGTAAAAAATGTATCATATGCCATATTCATTTAAATCAAAAGCAATTGGATCACCTTTATCACTGATTACATTTGAAAAACCTTTTGGATTTTAGCTCTATGCATTTATATCAGAAATCAGCCTGGAAAAGATAAAAACAAATGCGCACACTGTACTTTTGTTAATACTGTATGTCAGTGCTTTGTGTTTAATTATATGTTTATGCACTGCATCGTTCATATAGATGTATAGACATATAGACACCATCTGTAGAGATCATTCAAGAGGAAACAACTGCTGTAACTCAATCCCATCACACTTACGCTCAAATGAAGCTTTAATTGGATAATTGTATGGCTGGGATTGAAAGAGCTGTAGAAGCTCAGGAAGAGACAGAATGACATTATTCGGAGAAAAGTGCTAACCTGGTGGAACATTTTTCTCTTTCAAACCATTTCGTCCCCCTCTTTTAACGTTTTTGTATTTTCCTCTTAGCCGAATCCCACTGGTATATGATGACCTGTCAGTTTGAATGCTTTAGGAGCGTCAAAGTAAAGGAGCGGTGGAAATTAGGAGAGGGTCTACACAGAGATAGTTTGAGGCATCATGCTGAAGCTCTGTTCACACTCTGGTAAATAACATGTCAATCTGTTTTTGACAAGGAATTAATTTTCTTGCTTCCTAAAAATATTGTGCAAATATAAACTGCAGCAGTGTAAGCATCATATATATATATATAAGATTAACTATACAGACACGCTCACAATAGTAGCAGTTTCTGGTCTGGTTTTGTCTGGACTGATTGATTAATTGATTTGAATTATTTCATCCTAGCGTGTGGGAATAGACAAAAAGAAGAGTGAAAACACTAAAACTAATCTGATCTTGCTGATATTGACAATAGTGACTATAGTCTATGTCAAATGTTGACATTTTCATGATAGTTTAGCTTATTTACACATAATTCTAAACTTTAATATAAAACAGATTTCACACATAATTATAGAGTTGTGCTTTATTTAGCTTCTGCTTTAAAAAAGTTAATAATCTGCATTTAGTCAGATAAAGACGTACTTGTGATCTTTGTCTGTGCTTGGTTGAAGGTTGGAGGGATTATTTTTTCTGCTATGGTTATGCCATGAATGACCAGAATTAGATTTACACACACACACACACACACAGAACAGGTGGTGTCTGGTAGTTTGATTTTTTTTATTTAACATTTTTTTTTAAATCCTGATATTGTATTGAAGTTACCTCGACCTGTTAAAGATGCTACAATAAATGGTTCTCTCTCACGCCAGTCATGCTCTGACTTCTGCTCTATGAACACACTGCAAGTGTGTACAGTATCAAACACAGCCCACGACAGTATTGACACTAGGTGGATTTGAAAAGATATTTGACATGGCTGATGTTAATGTTTATTCATTCTCTGAACGTCAGCCATAAATCTCAGCTTCATATCATATAAATATAGATAAAGGATAATTTTATATAATAAATAACCACGCAGTAATGTTTTTTTTCATATAATCCAGTGAATTAAATACTTTATGAGTGGAATGAGATGTACTGCATCTAAGTTGATTGTTTTTTCATTTTTTATTGGGACTGCATGGATGGCTTTATAAGCAAATGATCAGATTATCCATACCAAATTAATGAAAAATCTGAGTTCCTATTATATAACAGTTGACCTACAGTAATACAGATTAGTTCAACCATGTAAAAAAAAAAAAAAAAAAAGCCATTATTAATGCATTTTGCACTGGCTATCTGTCTATCTATCAATCCATCTATGAATAGAGGCTAAATAGAGTACTGTATGTCATTCATGTCTTTCCATTACTGCCTAATGCTTTGATGTGATGTACGTACTTACTGTATATTCTGCCAGATTTCCTTTATTGTTAGGGCTGTTCTAAAACAAGCCTATTTCAATGAATCCTCATTATCTGTTTTTTCCATTAATTCCGACTGCCTCGCCTGAGTTGATTATAGTTTCCATGACTGCCACTTTTGTACGTTTGTTTTACAGTGTGTTTTCTCTGAAGTGCTTTTGTAATCTCTGTAGGCTCTCTTTGTACATATCTAGAGGGTTTGAACGCAAATGGTTTGTAGCTCAGATTACGGGGGTGAGGTTTTGGCATCGGATATATGTTAATTAATGCCGTGTGGGTTAATGTGCACTGCTTAACATGTGCTAGTGCTTTAGGGGTCATCGTCTCCCTGTTAGGATGAGTTTAATAAAGGGTTGGTTAAGCGTTGGTTAGCTGTGTTAATGTATATCTGTCTCAGCCTCTTTGAGCCATTAGCTGGCAGTAATTGGCTGGACTTAATTGCACAAGCCTGGTCCCCACGGCAATAGAGACGGTGGATGTCCGATCGCTATATACTTGTTGCTCTGGTAATTCTGTCTCCTACATACACACTCACACACACACACACGCACTGAATGCTTCACTGGTCACTCAAATATATTTCCTTCCTTCAGTCCATTTGTGTGTGAGAGAGAAAGAGAGAGGATGTTGAAAATAGCATACCGCTCTCACTACCTCTGCAGTATATGTTATGTAGACTGTGTACAGTATGTGCATTAATGAATACACATACATTACCTCCTGTATATGACAGGATGAGCATTAAACAACTATACAGCATGCACATCCCATAATGCAATGCGCTCGACATGCATTAAGATGAATGAACCTGAAGAAATATGGGGATTCTTACACTGCAAAAAAACTGTTCTTGACAAGTATTTTGTCTAGTTAAAATATATAAACATGCTTTAAACAAGATGAATTTACTTTAGAAGCAACACTGCTTTGGATATTAAGGCTTATTTGTAGACAATATATCTTTATCAGAATAATGTTAGTGTTGTCTTAATGCACTGGAAGATTTATTCTCCTTATTTAATTATAAATATGTTAAAGTAACAAGTAACAAAAGAAAGGCAAAATACTTTTTTTTTTTTTTACTATACAGTGTTGGAAAAAAGAATGGATATACAGTATTATGCAGTGTTGCATCTTACGTAAATTAAGTAAAGTGACTTGTGGCCAGGTACAGTATGGTGACCCATATTTTGTACTTTGCATTTAACCCATCCAAAGCGCACACACAAGGCTGTGAACACACACACACACACACACACACCCAGAGCAGTGGGCAGCCAATGCTGTGGCTCGGTGCCTTATAAACTCGACTTTAAATCTCACAATTCTGACTTTAAAACATCAAAAAAAAAAATTGAGTCAGAATTGTGAGATAAAAAGTTGCAATAGCTTTTTTTTTTCCTTTACTCAGTGACAGCTTCCGTACTTTCTCCTCCGAATAAGTATTTTTTTTTCTAGGTGTAGCCAGTGGGTCTGTCTGATCTGGTGAGAAACAATGCGCGCTGCCCTTTATACAGCATGAATCCCCTCCCTATGCATATGCAAGAGCACAACTGTGACTTTTCTATAGCAAAGCAGATTTGTGCCATATGCATAGCAGCGGCTGAGGGGAAATGTGTCTCATATTGATCAGTCTGTGTCTCGCTACACACACCTGCCGTCCATATCATCAATACACGGCGCTAATACACCATCAGGTGTAATGAGGATGAATGGGCAGCATGTGTGTGATGTACACTCTCATTTCCCCTTGGGAGAGGACATTTACCTGTTAAAGAGACAGAAGAGTTACATTTTTGTCATAATTTTCTTACCCTCGTGCCATTCCATGATTTTCATGAATGACTCTTTGCATGGTTTTTTAAATTTTCATACAGTTACCATGGCTCCAATGCTCCATAAAAGACAAAAACATAACATAAATAAATAGCTGTCCACATTACATATTTGTAAGTCTTCTGAAGCCAAATGAAAGTATGTAGAAACTGGTGCTAAAAGTTCCCTTATTTTAAATCTCTTTTAAATTCAGCATATTTAAATTGGTGAGCCATGTTTGATATTTGTCAAGAGGAAGATCAGTGACATGTTTTTTGTTTTCTTTTGTTTTCTTTTGACAGTTTTAGTTATTTTAAACTGTCCTTTAATTAAAAACAGTAAAAACATAATTGGAGGGGACACAAACAAACAAAGAAACACACACACACACACACACACACACACATATATATATAGTAAATAAATGCAATGCAAAGTCAAAACCTAACAATACTGTACATCCATAGACTGATGCATGTTTAGACAAACAAAATCACAACATTTTCTGACTTTGATGAAAGGGCAAATGAAACACACACACACACACACACACACACACACACATCTATCAGACAAAAAAAAATTATATCAGTAGGCTTATTGCCATGCAGTTTATTTAACAGCACTAATTGAGACAGGCATCATTAAATCAGACAGGATAAATGGCTTTAATTATGTTATTGTCGTGTCTAACATTGCTGAGTACTAATTACTTTTCATCTGTTGTCACGGCAGCACAGCACCGATAGACTCGTTAATCTGCCTCACTTTTGCGTTACTTTTTTTGTGCTGAAGCCATCCATGATTGATGCATGTGATTGGCGCATGTGACACTGAAGTGAATAAACATTCCTGAAAGTGAGATCCCTCACAAGAGACAGAGAATTCTTACAGAGAAGAGAAGGTTTTGCCATGTTTGTTAAGCCTAAATCCTTTAATAGAATGTTTCTCGGATAAACTTAGTGGCTGATGTAAAAAAAAGCACAGGTGCTGAAAGGGTCATGCTGCCTGCTTTGAGAGCACGTCATTATTTTATCATTCTGTCTGGAAGAAAGTTGTGTTAACTGAATAGATACAGTAAGTTGAAGTTTGAAGCACTAACTAGGAGGTAACTAGATATTCCTGAGTACAGCAATATATTCTGCTTTGTTCTATCTGTGAAAAAATCTTTACTTGTTTCGTATGGACAGATATAGATTTTGAATCAAAACATTTTAACAATTTCAACTGGCTTTCTGTGCTTTCAACCATTCAGACTGCTGTGCCATTATTTCAATTAATTTTTTACATGCCGCTGTATTATTGTAATTTGAGACTGGAAAGCCACTGCTTATTTTTGAAAGCAATAATCAAAAGAAGCTGGAGGATGATGTGCGAAATTTTATTATTTATCCGATTCCAATATAATTAATCAGACTCAATTAAATTGTTAAGAAGGAGAATTGTGTTCTTTGAAGGGAAACATTCTCACAAGCTAACAGAAAAACAGAATTTAATTCCGAGGAATTCCGAGCTCTGGGGTCAAAAGGTCATGGTCGATTCAGATGTAAGATGGGACTTCAAGTGCATCAGATTGCACAGTTTTAGATAGAATCACCCTGGCATGGCACATAAAATTCAAACAAACTATGGTTTGATTGCTTAAATCATGTGAACAACCCAAGAATTAAAGGCAGGGTAAAATGCTTTAGAAATAGAATTTAGTCAGGGGCCAAGTACCAAAACAAACTTGTAGCCAATCAGCAGTAAGGGGCGTGCCTACTAATAATGTGAAGGATAGTGCGTTTAGTGAACAGCCGAGCGACAGAAAGATAAAAAACAAAAGATGAAAATGTCTGCGGGACGATAATGACTTCTAGTACAGTATTTTGTTGTTCTGCTCGCGTCTTGTGTAGACATGATGTAGCATAGGTTGTTGCCTGGGTTGCGTAGGCTATGTACGTCTGGAGCAGAGCGTGTTTGTTTTGGTGATTTCAAATAACAACATTGGCTTCCAGAAATAGCTTACCCTATCCATACACCATCTTAGAATAGATTTCTACAACTTGCATAGTCTCTAGTAGAATGTTGTAAATAAAACATCTACCGGTTTCTTTTGGAGGAGAGAACCAATGGTTTGATAATACGGTAGATTCGGTTGATTTGTCTGACCAGGGCAGGTGTTGAAGTTGATCTTGGTACTTCAGCTGGCCAGGATTTATGATCCTGACTTTTTCTTTTTTTCACATTTTAGCTTAGGCATCTGTGATGAAAGTTTTAGCAGTCGAGGCTCTTTCATGGATGTTGGCTTTGTGAAGCTCTCTGTGGTCATTTTTTTTTTTTTTTTTTTTGGAGAAAACAGGCACTTCAAGGTGAATATTGAAGTTTGCTGTCAATTTGTAGCAGTAGTTCTGTGTTGTTTCGATGTAATCCCTCTTAGTTTTCAACAATCCCGATCCTTCACTTTTAGTTTTCACCCACTATTCATCTTCGCTGATGAACTCTTTCCATGATTTGTATACCCTGACATAAGGTCAAAATTCAGAGTTGATGAAGGAACTAAATAGTTGATATCCATTGACATTCATAGCATATTTTTCCATTCCATGAAAGTCAATGGCAATGTCAGCTCTGTGGTCATCATCAGAAAGAAACTCATACAGATTTGAAATGACTTGAACTTGAGTAAATGAATTAAAATTTTTGGGTTAACTTGTCTCTTTAAGGTTTCACATAATCTATATATAGTGTATACAAATATGGTTTGTCCAATTAAATATATGTTTATAATTAACGCATCAGCTCTTTTCTGCCATCTTGGTTGTAGTTTTTCCACTGATCTTTTGTATTCACCACAAAACCTTCATGCGATGCGGTCTGGAAACAAAACAAGATCTCAGAAGGCAACATATTTCACTTTCTATCTTATCCTAAGTTAATGTCTGACCCTTCATTTCTTTTAACTGAAATTTCCTCTATCCATTTCTCTATCTGATGTGTTTGTGGAGCACAGAAGTGCAGCGGTTTGTAAAAGCGGTGTAAACTCCGTAAACCACATCAGTCCCATTATCGAGAGACAACAGTGGACTGATGCTGCGCCGTCCCCCTCGTACCGTTCCGGGAAATTGAAGCGATAAATTCTTTCCTCCTCAGACTCTGTTTCAGTCCCTGTGATCTCTCTGTTATTTGTAGAACAAATACGATTGTTGTATGTGGCTCTGAGCTTGTAGATCTGTTGGCAGCACAGAAGCCCAGATCCTCTCCAGTCTGGTGCTCTAGTCCATCAGGATCAACTGAGATTTCAGCATGTAAGTCACAAGAGCTTAGTGAAGAGATCAGACCAGTTTTAGCTTGTGTTGTTCTTTCTATCTATTTTGTTATTTATTTATTTTTTCTCACCAAACATTCTTTTATGCTTATGTCGTTTTAATATAATTTTGATTTTGGAGTGAAATATGGCCCAAAAATGTTCTCGACAGGTTACGTGAGAACTATCTCCTTTTTTTAGGATTATCCTGGATTGTAGTGCTTGTGGGACATACAATTTAAACCACTCTAGGTCTGAGTCATATTATATTAGCATCTCTTCTTCTCTAAAGGGTTAGTATATTTTAATTTTAATGGTTGTATGAAAGAATAATTAGGGAGATACAGTATAATTCAAAATACTTTGGGCTTTCATTTTCTTATTCTGTATTTTAAAAAAAAAATCTAAATATCTTTAAAATGTTCTGTTTACTTAAGAAGCAAAACATTAATATAATAATAATAATTTTGTTGGATTTAGTTTTTTTTAGCTGTGAAAATATTGTACACGATTTGGCTTCTAAATCTTGTTTCAAATATGTTAAGACATTCTTTACTGGACAACAAGCCAGATGTATTGATTATTATGACTTTAGTTACGATTCAAGTCATTTCATGATAGTTTTTTAGAACTAAAAATATATTTGTAATCACTTCTGATGGTCTTTCATAAAGTATTCAACTTTTTGGATCAGTTTTAATTGGGCTCATAGACATTGAATTAGATTTTTTTGGCATTGTATGCAGGGTGTTTTACAAGTCTATTCTGAGCTCAAATATTGCCAATGACAATTAATTTGTAGGTAGATGAAAAGCACATTGGCAGGTTTTTTGCTTTTTAATTTCAGTCATTTATTTTTTACTAATGAGTTTATGATGCTTAGCAGCAGTCTGGTCTTGTTCAGGTACAGTATGACAGTTGTAGACTGCAGAGATAATGAATACAGATGGGAGTGATGCCATTCAGACAGACTGCAGAGTGCTGCATACCCTAAAAAGCAGGGCAGATTCGAATCTGGTCTGCGTCATGTCCTCATGTCATTTCTGTGTTTCTCCCTACAGAAAGATATGAATCAGATTCAGATATTCAAATCCAGTTTGTTTTTGTACCAGTGTTCAAAACAGTTTGCAGCCGTCCAAGTATTGCACTGTATAGTATATTACATTTGTTTCTTTGCAGACACCATACAATGAAAAACTCAAACGTTAACAAGATGATTTATACACTGACAGTCACCCTGATGAGTCTAACACATTTACTTACTTAAACAATATATAAACATACATTATGAAGTCATTTTGTTTTATTAGATTCACTGTAATACTAGGAACCTGCTTGGTTTTCTTTTAATAACATTATGCTTCATATTGTTATTTTTAGTTCAAGGCATTATTTTATTACACAAAGTAACTTATGTTAACAAGAAAATACTTTGATGTTTATTTAAAGCTAGCCCGTTTAGCCACTTGTTTGCCAGGTCTATGTCTTCTTAAATATATTAGCTTAAATATTAAAGATTTTCAGATAGGAGTTTATACTCACAAAAATAGGCATATGTCCAAAATCAAACATAATGTATATAGTGATTTATTTTTATTTTTATATTATATTAAAGTTAAAGGAAATGTCTAAGGTTTGAGGTTAAATGATCAGCAGCTGCTGAGGCCAAATCAGCTGACAGGACACTTTTGTTTTAAAGAGGAGGGAATCAGTGAAAGGGATACTGTAAAGACATGAGTTATGTGTCATGCTAAGAATAGCTGTTAGTTCTTTACCCAGAAGCAGTGAAGAGGTGATTTCTCATGAAATGTTATTATTGATCGATGGTAGTATTGACCCTTTTGTTGAAGCACTTTGAAGTGTTCCCATGTTGAAGCAAGACCACCCGCACTTCTCTTGTTCTGGCTTATTCTGTAAATGTGAGACTCACTCATCTAGACATAAACAGGAAACCCATCAGCTTCAAATGATGCAAACTGTTGTTTACTCATTCCCAGCACCCCCTGCTCTAAAGCTGTCTGTGAATGAGACGTACGTAGTGGACCCGGGCCAGGACGTCACGCTGTCCTGTGAGGTAACATCAGGCTTCCCCACACCTACGGTCAGCTGGTCACGGTACCCAGGATCCCTCCCTCAGCGCTCCATGATCCGGGGCGGGTCCCTCACTCTCCGGTCCGTCACTCCCGCTGATGCCGGCGTCTACAACTGCACAGCTGTCAACAATGTGGGAAACCCTGCGAGAAGAACCGTCAGCCTCATTGTGAGATGTAAGTGTGCTCGCTTTTACACATGTACTGTACTGACATTTGAATTTGAATGTAAGGAAGTAGAATTTAAATGCACTGGGAAATCATCTCACTTTAACTAGAATAGCAAAGTTTGTCTGTAGATGATCAAGCTGTAGATGGATGGATGGATGCATGGACAAATGGATAGATACACATAAAGATAGATACATTTAAGGATAGACATAAGAAGATGGATGGCTGGTTGGACGTACGTATAGATAGATAGATACAATTTCACTTCCTGTGGGGTGTGGCCAATTCAGTTTACACTCTTGGTTTAAAAAGGATCCAATTCACTTCTGAATCTCACACAACCCTGATTTGAAATCTTTATTTCTGCGGTTCTGTTGGGTGGCACAGAAATCACTTCACCTCTAATGGCTCAAATATTAGTTACATCTCAAGCCATCAGATTCAATTTAAGTTTACATAGCCCGCTGACCGCTTGATTGACACGCATTTGAATGCGTTATGACTTCCCGTCTATCCCGCGCTTAGCACAGAAATCGCAGAGCCAGATTTGTTCATATGTATGCGTGGGAGCATGTGTTTATGTGGCGTGAGTTAGCGGTTGAACTGTAATTAGCTCTCTTGGCAGTGTGTGATCGTGTTAAACTCCTCAAGCCGAGAGGGTGATTCAGGAACGGCTGCCATAACGCCTGCCGTTCATCAGGGCCCGGAGCTATTCTTAGCCTCTTTAATCATTTTTATTTACTCCAATTAATTTGAAAGGAATGGATGTAATTAGCAGTAGAAGCGTCTTATTTCAGAATGCGTGCTGGATCCGTCTCTGTTGACGGTAATGAGCTCGCTTTGTGTCAAACGCACACGCAGGTGCCGTGGACGCCTGAGCACAGCCAATCATCCAGGTAAGGCAGCCGTCTGTTGAAATGCGGGGCGCTGAACATATGGCGCTAAACTTTCTGTCTCCACCTGCAGGGTCGTTTTTCATACTGTCAGAGCGTAAACACACGGCTAAGCTGTTATAGTTATGAATTGTGCTTCAGTACTAACAAATTACAGCAGTAGGGCTGTGGAGGGGTTATGGATGCTCTAAGCATCTTCAGCTGTGTTTGTGATGTTGCCTTTAGCTCATTATTTTCATCCTTAAAAAGCCGTTTATGACGAAGTCATTATTTTTATCATGTAAATTGTGCTTTTTTCCCTCATGATTAAAGCCAGCTTTTGTAGTAAAGCGTGAGATGGCTACATGCACAGTGACGAAGCAGTGCAATGGAAGGCAAAACTGTATTAATGTCCCTCAGAAATGTGCTTTATTCTAAACCTAAATGTTAAACAATAAACAGACTATACAAAAGCAAACATACTGTACAAAAAAACATGAAAGTTTGTGAACATATAACTTTATATATATATATATATATTTTTTTTTTTTTATTTGTGTGTGTATTGCAATGCAATGTAAAAAAAGCTTTAAACCTAACTTCATTTAACCCTATAGTCCAAATCTAACTCACCTAAAACATAAAAAAGAAAATTATTTTATATAAATATACTATTCTATTATTTTAATATATATTTTTTTGTATTTAATGAAAGTTTTTATTGTCAAATAATTATTTTGAATGAATTTTGTTTCATTTGTTGTTTATTATGACCTGTAGAGCTGTGGCTTGCATTTGAACTTAGGTTTTTGCATATTTGATCACAAATTTCATAATGCATTTAGCTACTAAAATGGGCATAGTATGCTGTTGGCAAGACCAATTAAAAAATTCTTAATTCTGCAGACTATCATATATTTTTCCCACTAAAAAGTGTGAAAAAAACATTTTATTTATTATAGTGTATTATTTAGGCTATTAAAGGGTTATTCTATATATATGACATGATACATGCATGCAGCCTTACGACAAATACAGGCAATTTTTTTTGTGCTCGTTTATCCTACCTCTTTCATTCATCACAAATCCAAATATTCCATTTAACTTATTTTCATATTTGTGATGTGTATCTGAATGCTAAACTATCAGAGGTGGACGAAATACACAATGTAGAGATACATATAATAAAATATTACTCCAGTAAAAGTACTCCTTTTTCAATTTTACTCGAGTGAAAGTACAAAAGTACTCTGTTTTTTATGTACTTAAGTAAAAAAGTACTGATAGATTTGTTTTGCAATTTATATAGGCTACTTAATCCTATATAGCACTTTTTTTTTAATCTTACTGCTCAGAATACCTGGGATTTTCCTAAAATAAGCACTATATGGATTCAAGATACAGTATATTTTTGTTGTTGATTGGACCACGTTGACGATCATGATGTAATGTTCACTGTGAAGCTTACACTGCAGTGTACCTGAGAGAAAACAGATTTGAGTGTCTAATTTTCACCCGTAAGAAAAAAAAGTGTTTTGAAGCTTAGGCTATTGTTTTGAAGAACGTTATATATGACATGAGAATAAATTAGGAAAAAACATTTAAAGGGAAATTTTTTTTTTCTTCTTCTCAAACCTTGAAACCCAGAGGGCATTATTTCCCACTTTGATAATTACTGTCGTTACCTGAACATCACATTATTCACATTAACATTCTTTTCCCCCCCTCAGATGTAATATATCAAAATATTTGGACATTATCTAAAAATGACTATAATTTAGCACCAGCAAGCTTGTTAGCTAAACAATTAGCATCAGATAACAATATTTAAACTACATATTTTCAGGATGGTTATGAATAAACATTCATATCTGTCTACTTAGCTAGTTGATCCAAACAATATAAAAAAGTATACCAATGATAAACAATATAAAAACCGACATAGGGCTAAATGTAATAAAACTTTAATAAAACTGCTAACGTTAGAGCAGCAGGGAATATATGAACGTTATTTGACCTAGAGACCTCAGTGGGCTTAAATAGATCACCCTTTACTGGTGCAAGTAAACAATGCTGGAAATTATGTGTGTGTGTGTGTGTGTGTTTGTGCGCGTGCGCCAACGCCATCACTTCAGCTGTATCCTTACCAGCAGAAACAACTTTAAACACTGTCTTAATAATGATGCATCAATGTATAGAGGTATGCTTTTATTTGTGTGCAAAATAACAAAAAACAGATAGGAACTTACTTTCTGCCATTTGAGTTTCTTTTCTGTGAACAAATTAAGCATATCACAAAAATGTATTTTAGTTATTTTAGTTTTAGTATGTGCTTTTGACAGTTTTATTATTATTACTTTTAAATAAGTTTACTGAATGACTGATGCATTTTAATTCAAATTTAGTACTTTTAGTAAATTTATTTGTTACGTAGAAAATTCTACTTTAATATTTAATATTATCTAATATTTCAGTAAATTTTTGTTTAAATTAAGTAATTGATTTTTACATAGTTTTTACATATTTTTACATAGTTTTATCAACACGAGTTCTGAGTTTAGTCATTACTATTTAACCTAAATGCTTCTTTCACGGTGATCACCATGTCATCCTTTCTTTCTCTCCGATAGCCATGAAGAACTTAACGTTCCAGATCACGCCAGACTCCAACAAAGACAGCGAGAGCATACAGATGGGCCGAGACCTCAAACTTTCCTGCCACGTTGACGCTCAGCCTCAGGACAAGGTGAACTACACCTGGTACAAGAACGGAGCTCTCATCTACCCCACCGACAGCCTCATTGTGCTGCGCAGCGACCCAGACATGCCGCCCGGTACCAGCAGCCTGGAAATCGTAGACATGAAGTTCAGAGATCAAGCCACCTACAGCTGCGTAGCCAACTTCCCCGGGAGCAGTGTTCCTGAACTGAGAGTGGACGTGAACATCACGCAGAGCAGCGGTGAGACACTGATCGTAATACTAAAGACGTGCAGAGTTTGAGGCCCTCTCTTGTGCTCGTACTGTGAAGTGGCCCTTTGATCCGACTCCTTCTGCTAGTTGCTGATGATGTTGTTTGCTTGTTAAAATAGAATTATCTTTGCTCACAAACATGAAAGTGTTGTTCTCTTTCCAGTGTTTTCTGTTGTCCAAATAGACTTGACTTACGTTCTGTCTCTATCTATCGTTCTATCATTCTGTTGTTTTATTGTTCTGTTTTATTGCTATTCGATAATAGCAAACATAAACTTAAATTTAAAACATACATTTTTTAATGATATAAAATTTTACGTCGTGTGCCATCTTTTAAGATTTTTATTTGAACAACAACAGAAAGAAACCGCTGTTTAGCACACATTTCCACATATATAGGGCTTTGTACAGCATGGTGTTTATTGAATAGTTTATCAGCTATCCGAGATGTTAAGCTTATGCCTTGTGGGTAAACAGTGATAATGTGGGAATGACCATTTTGCTGGCTTGATGGTAGTAAACTGTTGAATTCTGGGAAATGCAGACGCCCTCTTGCATTTGAGTCCACTCTGATCTGCTCTCTCTCATCTCAGCAGGATGCTATTTTTTCCTGAGTTTCTGCTCTTTTTTTGTACTTGAAGTTTCAACCTTCTCTGGGGTTACTCTGTTTCTGACTGCAGTACCTAACATGATCAATCGTATCATCTGACAGTCTCTTTATCTCTCGCTTTATGATCTTCTGTCCTACTGTTTGATGTCTGTCCATCCTATATGGCTGTTATTTTGACAGTTTTTTCCTTTATATGCTTTGGTTTTGGGCCAAGAGATTTAACATCTTGGTTGCGTATGCAACCCACGTTCCCTGAAGGAGGGAACGGAGACGTTACATATGGGATCTCGCTTGAGAGACCAATCGTGTTCGAATCTATGA
>JAUCMS010000022.1:15656483-15675542 GCA_032357445.1 Enteromius radiatus | reverse complement strand
AGAATAGGTCTGAAAAAACAAAGAAAGGTGCAGGTGTGTCAGGCGGCCCAAAAATGCTCTAGGTCTTTAAGGGTTAATGACAGAATATACATTTTGGGGTGAACTAACCATTTAAGTTGCTGGGGTATCTTTGTAACAATAGCCAAAAATACATTGCATGGGTCAAAATTATTGATTTTTCTCTTATGCCAAATATCATTATGATATTAAGTAAACATCATTTTCCAAAAAGATTTAAGATTTTTGTAAATCCCTGCTGTAAAAAAAATTAAACTTAATCTTTGATTAGTAATATGCATTGCTAAGAACTTGGACAGCACCTTCTTAAATTTATTTTGCACCCTCAGATTCCAGATTATCTCAGTCAAATATGGTCCTATCATAACAAAACATCCATCAATGGAACGTTTAGAAATTGACCTTATTACTGTTTTGGTGTGGTCCAGGGTCACATGTCACGGTGAGAAAATTTCCTCAGCGGTTAATCGGCATGTAACAGCACCGGTAATACCGGTATCACCCTTCTTTCCTTCGGTTATAAATATCCTGAAAGCACCGTGTACTTTCTCTTTTAAATTCGCAGCAATTCGGCAGCAAGCAGTTGTTTGCTTTTAGTTTGTTTGAGTTTCCCCTCTTTCTCTTATTGGCAAAACAAGTAAGAAAATAAGGAAACACGCACAAAATACACCTTGATGTAAAAAAAAAAGCAGTTTAAAAAAAACAAAAACCAGCAAAAACTGTGTTTACCATATATTTTAACAGGGGCTTTTACATTTCTTTTTGAAACTCTTCCATCATCGTCTTGTCTGTCTCACCTCCTTTTGTCAGTCATCTTGACTCGCTCTCCTCACGTGATAAATGAAATCTCTGATCTGCTGGCGACTGTCGTTTATTCATTGCGCTACATTGTAGCAGTCACGTTCAGATTTAATTGTCTGTTCTCTTTCCGAACTAACAGATTTTTTTATTATAAAAAAATCTAAACAACGGTGTGGGACGGTGCCACGGTTGCCAAGTGATGGCTTAACACCAGTTTCACTGCCAACACCGTCTATCGCAGCAACCCTAGGTCACATGTGGGAAAAGGAATTGTGTTGCAACATTTAACATTCGATTGTCCTTTTTCTGAATTAAATGTACCCCAGCTAACATAATTATGTTTTCCAGTTAAAAAAAAACTTTGTGAATGTTAGATTGCTACTGTATTTTGGTTTAAATGATGGTATACCATAAGGTCCTGTGAGGGACAACACAGTATAATTGCTTCAGTGCATTGTTTTGTCCTCACAAAAATGACTTCAAACATATAATTTATCCAACATCTCTGGAACAAGACAAAATTTGAAAAATATTTATTATTGCAATTCGGTTTGGTGACACTAAATTAAACAGTTCTCATTTAATGAAATGCTTGTCTTTCTCTGATGCTCTAGATAATTGGTTCTCACCCGGTGGGTCGTGACCCAATAATGGCTTTTTTTCTGCAATAATAAAATACAATTAACATTGCATACCTAGAATGGCAAACAAATTTACCACATTATCTTTAATGTAACAGCTATGACTAGAAGCAGAATCACTGCTATTTCAGTTGAATATCCACCATATTTTTAACATATTTTATACAGTCCATTATGCTGCTTGACAAAATGTTTTTTTCTAATCATATTATTTTAATCCATCAACATAATTATAAATACACTAGTTTGTAGTGCAAAGCATTGCACATTCACAGGAAACAACTTACTTCTGCATTGCAAAATAAGGTGGTTAAGATGGTAGTAGTTTATCTTTATAAAGTATTTGACTAATTAGTCTTGCTCTGTTTTGGTTTGTTTGTTCATTTAGCTCAGCCGTATAATGCAGAGTTTTACTACGACACTCCAAACCCCATTCGCACCTTGAAGAACAATTATTCATACATCTTACAATGGACACAGAAAGAGCCCGGCGCTGTCGACAAAATCATCGGCTACTGGATCAATGTCCAACAGGTAAAGCAAACACCCACAGACACCCTAAGCTTCATATTACTTTCTTTCTTTTTCTTTCTGTGTTGGCGAGGTGGGAGGTGGATGAGTAGAATAAGTGTGTTTGTAATAGGAGTCAGGGGAATAGTGTGCTCTATGTAGGGAGCAGACAGCGGATCGATCACTGCTTGTACTGCATTAAAGAGACTCTCAGAACCCCGACCGGCCCAACACATGAACACACAAGCAGCCTGATTGGGTCTGTATTTCATCCTTGCTGGGAAAAAAACAAAACAAAAAAACAAGTCATACACCCTAGGGTGCTCTTTTAAGGAACATGGTCAAGCAGGTCACTACCAGCTCGTAGTCTACAGTATGTGAGCTTGGATTACAATCGCTAGAAGCCATTCATAGGTCATGTTTCTTCTCTAACAGTGTCACCGATGAAGTAAATTGGCCTTTAGGGTCGACCTCATTGGACGAAAATATTGGTGCTAGCACAAATAAATCACAAATTGGAGCATATTTATAGCGTGCGCAAACCTATTGTGTTTGCTTGAGTTCTCGTCCACAGAGATGAATATGTCCTCATTGTGTCCATCAGACTCGACTTTGCCAGATGGGATTGGGTGCTCATGTATAGCTAACTTTATTTCACACTCAAGCCGCTGTAGTTCACACAGTTCCTGCTATTTGACCTTCATTCCTGAGTCAGCAGTGTTGAGGCCGCATGAATATCTGCTTTGCATTTCTGTACATGGTTTAGTGGAGCACTGTCCAAAGTACAGGGTCTGGGTAGTTTGCTAACAAATGTAAATATGTCCCAGTTTCCACTGTGAGACTCACTGACTGAAAAAGCTTTTATCTTCAATGCAGAGGTGGAGATATTTTATATTTAACCCTTTTAACAGTACTCATCAATGTTAACGGTTCCCAACCAAACTAAAATTAAAGTGTAATGCTTCAGTTTTATTTACTGCAAAAGTGTGTTGCAAAATGTACTGTAAAGTAAACATTTTAGATTTTACCAGCTGTTTCTCAATTAAGATGTTACAAAAGACTTGATTATAAATTAATCAACTTTTTTGTCAAAAATACAGGCTGTGATTTACATGATTCATATACAGTTGATTTTGAACAGCTGAAAGAATAATTTTTAGCATATTAGGCATAAAATGGATGCATTTAAAAATAAAAATCATGAAAACTATATAAATTGTATACTTAATTACTTACGTAATTATTTTAAATAAATTACTTTAATAAACACATTAAAAAAAATCATTTGTTTAAGACATGCTTCAAGCTGTTTCTTGTGTTATTTATCAGCACTTTTATTTAGTTGTTTTTTTAATTAGTTTCAGAAATAAGCTTGCAGCAAACGAGTAGGTAGCTTAGCTTGAAAAATGCACAAATACATTTTTAGCAACCTTTTTTTGAAACATGAATGTGAAGATATGTTATGATATGCACTAACTACTATTATGCAAAACATGAACTTTGTTCAGAAACTTACTTAGCTGTCTATACTGTAAAATCTCCTATTCCCAATAAGTTTTTTTATGTAATTATGTAGCTAAAATATCTAAAATGCTTGTTTAACAAGATACATTTTCTTGAGAAGCATTACTTATTAAAACTTGAATATAAGGGTATTTTGTTTCACTGCACTGGCAGTTTTTGTAACTTGTTTTTAACTTCCTAACGTAAGAGAAAACATCTGCCAGTGGAGTAACCAAGAAAATACACCCATATTAAAAATACATCCACTGAAAACAAGCCATTATATGTAATTATAAGGAAACTGTTCTTGTTTTCAGAATCTTGGATATTTTAACTGGAAAACAAGTCAAAACAGTTAGGCCACCTTTAATATACAGCACTTAAAAAAAAAATAAATAAATAAAATTCAAAATACATAATTTTTGTGTTTTTGCGCTTTTTTAGAATATTGTGTTTTAGAACATTTTAGTAGTTGTTCTCTAAGCCAAATTCTATTGAAATCAATCACATCAAGCTCATTAAAACACGGATAGAGCCATTGTTTAATCATTTGAAGCATTTTCCGGAATTCCCTCCCCCTCCCACGTGTCCCAGTGGAAATCTGGCCACCCTACGAAACAAACAAACACCCTCTAAACAGCTCGGGACGACCCCAGCAGCGATGGCGGTAGGATAGGAGCGTGTCATCGGCGCATCAATTCCTTCCATTGCGACTCTTCATCAGATTTTTTGATTCCGACGTCCTAATCATCTATTCATAGAAACCTGGCCCAGAGGGGGGCGGCAGGAACGGAAGAGCACCAATGAATTATGGAAGGAGGCAGGAATCAAAGCGAACGGGGAGGGGGAGATTAGCCACTTGTCTTTGTGTGCATGAATAGCTAATCTTCCCCTCTTTAAAACCTTACCTTAAGTAAGAGTCTACAGGGACCAATGAATTAACATCCTGACTGCAGCAAGCGTGCATTAACTTTTATGAGTGTGTGTGTGTGTGTGTGGTGGAGAGGGAGACAGATTATAGATGAGCTACTCGGTAGACTCAGTTGAGTATATGTGCATATTTGATCATAGTGGAATAACAATGAATGTCTGTGTGTGAACAGTGAAATATGTTCATTCAATGTGTGTGTGTGTCTATACGGTCAGGACCGCACATTGGCGTGTTCTTCTGTGTATGAATTTGTCCAAGGTGTGAATGCGCTACGCTGCTTTGCAGTGGTAATGTTGATAAATGTTTTATAGATGTTGCTGTGAGAAATGTAGACAAGAAAGGGAAAAGAGAGAGGGGTAATGAGCTGAAGAAAGCAGTGCCATTGTTTCTCACGGAGACGAGAGCGTTCAATACAAAGAGTTTCAGTCTCTAACTTTAGAAACGTCTCTTGTTACTCATCACTCGTCTTGGGACTATCACAAGATATATGTGTGAGAATAGAAAGTAAATTAACAATGTAACAAGCAGATAATATAGAGATATGATAAATCATTAAGTCATTTTTTTTGACAGATGGGAGAGCAGTATTCAGGAAAAAGAATATACTGTCAAACATCAATCACTTTTTATTGTACTTCACATGCTATGAAACATATCTCAACACTTTAATTTTCTTTTTTAGCAGTTGTTTTTAAGGATTACATTTTTGCCTTTTTACTGTTTGTCACATAAAATAATTAGTAAAAAATCATTTGACTTTTTTACATAAATATTAACTGTAATACTAATACTACTATTACTACGACTAATTATTACTATTATTATTATTTCCACTTTGAAATCAATCCAGAATGCATAAGAAATCTCATAACAGAATACAGTTTTATTTTTTAAATTATTGTATTTATGCGTTTGCCTACAGTCATAAAAATAGAACTAGTAATAATAATTATTATTATTGATGTTACTATTATTTTCACTTTAAATTAATTTGGGATGCACGAGACATTTCAAACCAGAATACCTTTCTTTCTTAGCTTAAAACGTTTTTCTTTACCTCCGTAACACTTTCATTTAACAGGTGCACAGAGCGCTTTCATTTCTTAGAATTTTTCAAAAAAAAAACAAGAATGTTTCTCTCGTTTTCAGCGATCACAGGAAACAGCAAGCCTCATTTGTAAAGCTGTGCCGCTTGTTTACCGGTGCGGAAAACCCAGTCCCTCCAGAATAAATGTACGCTGAGTAAGATGAGAAACTTTCATTACCGATTATTATTTTGGGCTCATTTTTCGCTGTTTTTTTTTTTTTTTTTTATTCCCTCAAACTGATGCTAACAAGCTAAACTCCGTATTCAGACATTGCACTAAATTTGCTGACAAACGACAAACATTTTTTCATTTTTTAAACACGCTCTGTGCCATATGTTTCTCAACCACCGGAGACTCAAACAGCTGTCCGCGTCCGAACCCGAGGACTGATGACAGACCTCCGATCAGTGGGGTTAACCACCTCAGGAGAGAGAGAGCGAGAGAGTGTGTGTCTGAATGCATTTACACATCTTTATTGAGGTGTACCTGCAGGGGGAATCCTGCGGCAAGAGAAGTGCGCTTCACAGGCTTCTGCTCACACCTCGCACACCTGTGATATTACGAGAGAGTGAGATCTTACAGCTGTGTGTGTGTGTGTGTGGGTGTGTTTAATATAAAGCCCTGTGCGATTTGATGTAACCCTTTTTGCTAGTTCTTCATGCTTTAATGATTCAGAATCTACCATATTCTTAAAGAGCAGAGATCAAGATCCAGACATATAGACCCGCCAAAGCCCAGCAGACCGAGACCTGTTGATCTAACAACTATTTTAATGAACTGAGAACATGCTGAATGTACATATATAGCTCTTCAGAGTCATGGATTTATTGTGAATTTTGATATCATTTGCTGACTTGAGGTAATCTTATAACCTGACCTAGACACACATTTTCAGTTGATATTTTCACATGCAAACAAAGTTTATTGCAGAAAGTTTGTAGCAAACAGTTGCTGCAAACCTTAAACCGTTTATTTTAATGTTATTAAGCTTAAGTGTTTTGTTATTGCAGTTACAGAGTTTTATTTAATTTATTATATATTTTGGCTTATTCAGAATTGAGTTTATGTGATTTTGTTAACACTTTAGTATAGGGACCAATCCTGACTATTAAACAAGCTGCTTATTAGCATGCCTATTAGACATAAAACATACTGTAATAAGGATATGATTAATCTATCGAATGTGACCACAAAACGATTCGTAAGTGTCAGTGTCAAAACTGGGATTTATACATCATCTGAAAGCTGTAATACATCTGAAAACAAATAAGCTTTCCATTGATGTATGCTTTATTAGGATAGAACAATATTTGGCTGAGATACAACTATTTAATAATCTGGAGTCTGAGGGTGCAAAAAATATCGAAAATCACCTTTTAAGTTCTCTAAGTTCTTAGCAATGCATATTACTAATCAACAATTATGTTTTAATACATTTTACGGTGAGACATTTACAACATATCTTCATGGAACATTTACTTACTTTACTAATAATTTTTGGCAAAAACAGAAAAAGCAATCTCTATGACCCCACACAAATATAATGAAACATTTATAAACAAATTGGTTGTTTATTAGCATATTACCATATTCTACATCCCTAATCCTACCTAAACTTAAGTACCTAAATTTATCAACTACCTTACTAATAATCAGCAGCAAATTAGGGGTTTATTGAGGCAAAAGTCATAGTTTGTGGTTTGTTAATTACTGGGCCTTAAAAAAAGTGACTTAACAAATTAACTAATTAAATTAATTTATTTAAAGATTTACTCTGAGTAATTCTGAATTTATTGTATGCTGTATGTAATCTTGATCTGATTTTATAGTTATAGCCAGAATATTACATATCAAGACTTTCTCTTGACTCAATTGATGTATTTGACCAATTAATGACGTTTTTTTTTGTACTGTTAGATGACTTGTTCCCTTTATAAAGGTTAAAATATATTAAAATAATATAATATATTTGTCTTCACCTTCACACACATATGTCTTTGTCCAGCTTTCAAATGCATTTCAGATATCATTGTTCGCTCTTCAAGACAGATTTATCACCCGCAGCGTCTTTAGAGGCAGAGTTGATGCGAGAGAATAAAAGATATCTTTATAGAGAGATGTGTTTATATTTACCCAGCATGCCCTGCTGCAGGTCATCATGTGACAAATCAAATTATGTTTGAACTTTCACTCCTTGACATGCGGTGAAACTACAGCTCGTTGTAACCTGGTCTTTATCAATACAATGATCTTTTTTTCCTGGCACATATGTGTTTCTTGTATATAAAAAATCCAAACAAACTAAAAAAAACAGGTTGATTTGTGTTAGTCTGAGAGTTATGACAGAAAAAAGTGACAGTAGCCCCTGGTCTTTTTTTAATGGATGTGTGACTTGATGGAGGAGAGGAAGTAGTATATGTACAGATGACTGATACATTACCAGGTGTGTGGAAACAAGAAAAGAACAAATAATTGCATGAAAAAAGACATTTGGAAGTGAAAGATTGTGGGAGGTAGAAAGCACAGGTGTGTGAGTACAGGCTTCACATCTGAAGGTTAAATGTCTCTATTAATATACTGAAATATTTTATTTTTCCACACTAGATAAAATGCTAATTTTATATAGCAAAAAATAAAATGTTACATTTCACGAGTTCGCACTTCCTCATAGTAAATATATATAGCATGTTTGGCGTGCTGTCCGGGGGGCGAGCTGCGAGCCAGACAGACTCTGAGCCCTGCTGGTTGTACCCCTAGCGAGGGTAGAGCTCGGGGCCAGGCTCGGACCCCTCTTGCCCAACGCGGAAGGTGCGAAGTAGGCAGAGAAGGGGAGGCGGAGGGATGCGATGCTAGATAAGGAAGGGAAGTAATTGAGGAAATTTAAAGCGGAGGCAGGCGCGCCGGTTTGGATAATGCTTAATAGGCTGATTAGATATAGTAACCAGCTGGCTAGCATTTGTACGTGGTTATTGATAACATTCTTTAGGTCTTGTGTTCCTATCATTTTTGACAACGTCCAATTCTTTAGGCCTGTTTGCACCAAGGAGGATAACAATAATGATACAGTTTAAAAAATTGTTCTACTGTAAAACTGTAGCATAATCCACACCACGTTTAGAAAGATGATGACGCTGAGGAACAATATTGTGGAAATCGCTTTCAAAACCTTTTTTGTTCCAGGTGATGAATGATAAGAATCAGAATTAAAACAGTTTTAAAGAGCCTGAGCTTTTAAATCAACAGGCAACAAACTGCAATGTGCTTGTAATAAACACAACAATTAATGTGTGTTGAAGTGGATGGTTATATACTGCAGTTATCATTACAGTTATTGTTATACTTGGCGTCCTTGGTGTGAACGGACCATTCATTTTTTGTTTTCCTCTTATTTTTTATATATTTCAAACAAATCCTTGGTAAATATCACAGTCATTTCATTTAAAAAGAGCTCAAATTGAGTTATTTTTCAATAATTATTCAGACATAACAATAAGAAATGCTATCAGAGTACATTGAGTTATTTGTGGACCGATGTGAATATGATAGGAGGGTTTATTAATATTGACAGAATAATCAGCCAGTCACAGTGATGACTGTTTGTCTGCTTTGCTATATATTTATATATTTAGCATAAGATTTGATATCATATTTAATAATATTTAGTTTCTGTAAAATCAATTATTCTCTCATCTTATCTTTTTTCTTCATTATGCACTGCCACCCTTCCCTTGGGGAAAACACCCCTGGTCTTTCTCTGTGTGTGTGTGTGTGTTCAGAATGTGGGTGGTGATTTAGATGAGGAGAGATACACAGAAAATTCCTGTTAACAGAGAAGAGCAGCCAAGCAGAGACAATTTATCTGTGACTTTTACAAGGTGCACGTTTGCGCGTACATGTGTGTGTGTTGGATACGGCTGTTAAGTCTTGGCATGCATTGTGTGAGCTCAAGTGGGTTTAGTGTTGAAGACATGGCGGCACACACTCCATGTTGCCGTGGTGAACAGCCCAGTGACAGGGGTTTACGGTGGCATTTAATTAGACAGATAACAAATGTGTTTGACCCTCACTAGCCAGGTTAACATCACAGCTACGCTTCTACTTCCTGCCTGGAAAAGGGGGAACAAAGCATGAATAGGAAGCTTCACACACATTTATTCACATGTGTAGTGTTTGGAGGGAATGCCGGCGGGTTTACCTACTGATAATTTCTCATTCCATTGTGCACTGTTTTCATGGGGCTGCTGCTATGTTTCCCATAATTCCACATGGAAAAGCCTAGACTGCCAGTATGCCTCTGGCCCTGTGATTACTACACATCCTCTGGGAGTGAGAGCTGACCTGAAACAGCTCACTGCACATTCCTTTCATCTAATAAGATACAGCTAATAGTGTGAGATATTATCGGTGAAAATTTTTTTGGTAGCAAACAACCTGTTTGTTTGAAACAATGGACAAAATCAAAAGCATATCTATTAGCAATAAATATGATGCATTTCTATTTACAATATATTTGACCATTTTCCATATGAAAAAGGCATTTTCAGATATATTTTTATACACAGACTGATATATTTCAAGTGTTTATTTCTTTTAATTTTGATGATTATAACTGACAACTAATGAAAACCCCAAATTCAGTATCTCAGAAAATTAGAATATTACATAAGACCAATACAAGAAAAGGATTTTTAGAAATCTTCTGCATTGTTGTGTCTGGCATATCGCATCTTCCTCTTCACAATACCCCATAGATTTTCTATGGGATTAAGGTCAGGCGATTTTGCTGGCCAATTAAGAACAGGGATACCATGGAACTTAAACCAGGTAGCTTTAAGTCCTATTGGAAAATGAAATTTTCATCTCCTTAAAATTGGTGAGCAGGAAGCATGAAGTGCTCTAAAATATCTTTTTGGGGTTCCCCTTCAGTCGAGTCACTCCGACGTTACATATTTGAACTCGCATGAGAGACCAATCACCTCTGAGTCTTGTTAAAAAGGCCGATGAACATTGGTGTGCACTGATTGCATCCAGGTGCACCTTATCACTGCATGAGTATAAGAGAGCACGGATGCAGTGCACCTACAGACTTTTGCTTCGGAGCCTCGTCTCGGGAGCACTGAAGAAAAGAGTTCCTGTGAGTTCATGCTCTCTCTCCCCCTGATGGAAACGACATCTGTGCAGCTGTTGGCGGGTTCCTGCGGGCTGGTTGTCTTTGCAAAGACTAGAAAAGCCAGCTTTTTGCATTCCAAAGATGAAAGACCTGTCATTGAGTACACAGTCATGCTGCAAAGGTCCTCCTTGGGAATCTGGGAAAAAAGATCAATTTCTCACGGTTGGTAGGCATTCTCTCGGGATGTCTACCGGCGGTGCGCTTCCGGCTGCGGAAGTTTCCTCACCTCTCTGGACGGACATGATCACTGCCTCACGTGTCAGGGCGAGATCACGTTCATTGCAAATGCAAATGATGGCTACAGTGAGGTCCCGTCTCTCATTCGTGAGACTACCCCCAACGTCGTCTTCCCGTGGCAGATCGTTGAGCCGTAAAAGTTTTTTTAGGCATTTTGCACCTATTGCTTCCTATTAAGTCTATTGCAGCATCAGAGGGAGAGTCAGCTGGTAAGGTGGACATCTCCCCAGGACAGTGCCCCTCCGCGGTCACAAAGTACGCTTTTTGATTCTCCCATCTCCCAGGTCAGCCTGTTTGGTGACACTATCAAGGACTATTTCACTAGTTCCCACTCCCTCTGCGATAAAGTAGCTTGTTTGACGGACTGTCCGGGGGACACTGTATATATATATATATATATATATATATATATATATATATATTAACGTTTAAATAAACTACTACAACCCTAATTCAGAAAAAGTTGGGACAGGGTGGAAAATGTGAATTAAAAAAGAAAAAATCAAGTTATAAATGTTCCTCAAATTTTATTTCATTGCAGACAGTATGAACACAAGATAATTCATGGTAATTGTGGTCAACATAATTCGATTTGTAAATAAAGATCCATTCTTGCCATTCAGGCTTGAAAAACATTTCAAAAAAGTTGGGACGGGGGCAATTCAGGGGTAGTAATGAGGTATAATAATTATGTAATTTCAAACTGGTGATGTTAACAGCTGATTGCAATCATGATTCGGTACAAAAGCAGCATCGAGGAAAGGCCTACTCCTTTAGGAGCAAAAATGGGCAGAGGATCACCAGTCTGCCGCCAAGTGCGGGCAAAAATCTTTGAAATGATGAACAAAAACGTTTCTCAGAGAAAGATAGGAAGAGATTTGGGCATTTCTCCCTGTACAGTGCATAACATAGTGAAAAGAATCAGGGAATCTGGAGAAATAAACCTAAACTGAATGGCCGTGATCTCCCTCAGACGGCACTGCATTAAAAACCGTCATTCATCAATAAATTTTCTGTTCTTTCTGAAAATGCTTATGGTGAAGATTCAGAAGGGTGAGTGATTGTGTCCATGAGGTCTTCCTCTTCTTCCTATGTCAGAACTACAAATGAGACACAAAACTATGTGCGTTTCATTATTGTTGGATGATTCTGTTAAAAGCCAGCTGAGGAATAATAGTAGGACTACATTTGGCAGTGTTGTATCATTATTGTTCCATAAATAATAGAGCTTAATGATTTATTTAAGTGACTATAATTGCAACTTCTTCTTCTTTTTTTTTTTTTTAACAAAGACCAAATTATTCACATGTTGTACACATAAACACAGTAGACATAAAGATAGAAAACAATATGTTTTTGAAAAAAGGTGGAAGTATAAAATGTAGTTATATACATATTTAATGTATATGTCACCCTGCACCACAAAAAGTAGCTTGGGTATATTTTGTAGCAATAGCCTAACAATATAGAATTTTCTTTTATGCCAAAAATCATTAGGGCATTAATTGAATTTTGTGTTCTATGAATATATTTTGTTAATTTTCCTACCCTAAATATATCAAAACTTATTTTTCATTAATATGCATTGCCAAGAGCTTTATTTGGCCAACTTTAAAGGCATATTTTTGCACCCTCAGATTCCAGATTTTCAAATAGTTGTATCTCAGCCAAATATCGCCCTGTTCTAACAAACAATTCATTAATGGAATGCTTTTTACCCTTATGAATGGTTTTGTTGTCCAGGGTCTCATATACAGTAGCATTCATAACTTTGGTTTGCTAAGATGTTTTTAAAAACAATTAATACTTTGTTTGGCATTAAATTCCAATGTGGTGATAAAATACATTCATAATTTGTACAGTTAAAAGCAGATTATTGAACTTTCATTGAATTTATTAAATAACACACACATATAATAACAAAGATATTATATTTATTATATTATATTTAAATTGATGTAATATGAGGACATGCATTTACTTTTACAAATATATGCTGATCATTGAACTTTCACTGAAGTCATTAAAGAATTGATGTTTAAACTTTAAAATGCAGTAACATTTCAGTTGCAATGATTATATTTAAAGTCTTGGTTAGCTTAACAGACTTTCAGAAATGTAAAAACCTTGAACGGTAGTGTATGTGATTTCATATGATAAATAAATGCATTGAATGGTAATTTATTCAGACCTTATTTAACTCTGATCACAGCATGATTAAGCCGTTCAACCCTTTTCTCTCTTGTGTGTTTGCAGAGCCGACAGACGATTTTGTCCAAACAGATCACCACTAAAGAGCCGGTGAAAGGTGTGCTGATGTCCTACACGCTGACAGACCTGCGGATTCCTCTATCGTATGAGGTCAGCCTCACTCCCATAACCAGCTTTGGCACCGGAAACACAGTCACGCGCACCATCCAGTACTCTGAGCGTAAGTCATCTTTCAGTTGAGCATGTTACTTTAAAAAAGCAATTAGTTACAGTTACTAGTTACTTCTCCCAAATAATAACTGAGTTGCATCATTAAAACAGTAACTAATCACCAGGGACAGTAACTTTTCAAATATGTCAAATAACTTGGATGTCCTCAATAAAAATGTTAAATAAATAAAAGGACACTAAATAGAATAAATTATTATCCTAAAACATTGTACACTAATCTAAAATATTTTAATGTTTCTGTTGGAAAATAATGCTACTTGTAATGCCATCATCACTGCACAGTGTGCAAGATCTCTGTTGTTGATGGCTACTCCCATCCATTTATTTTTCAAGTTATTCTTTCAGCTAGGTAGTATAACATTTTTTGATGAATTTAGATTTTTTTTATTCTACATGGGCAAGCGTAGGTGGGCTAGTTGTGGAATGGGAATCAGAGTCAGAACTGTTAAAATCCCCATCAGCAGAGGTCATGCATTTCAAATGTGAGGTTTCACTTTCGGGATTATGGTAAATTGAGATGTCAAACGTGTGACAGTCATTGTGTGGAGCATTTGCTGATGGCTACAGAACAGGCCAGCGGTTTCAGCACCAGAGCTGAGTCTGGATCTCAGGAAGCGCTGATAGAATCTAATCCCATTGGATAGTCTTTCAATCTTCAACTCCCAATTTCAGCATTACTCTAACCAGACCAAACTCTAAAAAATGGCCAACCTCTAGAATAAATGGACTGCCGGAAGACATGAAACCCTTTTTCTGTGATGTCAAGGCGATACAGACAAAAGTTTGTTCCTGTCTTCTAATCTTATAGAGTTTTATTTATCAATTATAATTATTTTATTTTATGTATATGTATAAATAGTTTTTTTTGGGGGGGTAAAATATATGTGAAAAAATGTATTTCCTTATTAATACTACTACTAATAATTAATATTATTCTCTTATATTAAAATATTTTGTAAGATATATGTATTTAATGCTTTCTCTGTAGAATGATGTATTCATAGCCTTGTTTGATGTGTATACATTGATTTAATTCGTTATGTTAATTGATCCATAAGAAAGCCCTTCAGTCACAGTTTTTCTCATTTCTTTTCTCTCGCAGCCTACACTTACCCAAGACCTTCAGGTGAGACAGTCTTGTGCTTTTTCTCTCTGTGATGGTTTTGTGCATGTTGTCTTTCTCTCTCCTCTGAACCGTCCTCCCATCTCACGCTTGCCCTGCCTTTCAGTTCTTCCCAATTAAATTCAACACATTTCTCCTGGCAGCATAAACGCAGAGCTTTGCCAAAGAGGTACAAAGGGAAAAAAAAAACATAAATTAAAACAGACTGGTGATCAGCAGAGTAAATTGAAGAGCCGAATGCATGCAGAGGGAAGAAAATGGTGATTTCAAACCACAACTTCTCCATTCAATCTCTCTGACTCCTCTCACACTTGGAAAATGAGTTAATCAGCCATTTAAAGTGTGAATGGAGACATTCTGGGTGACTAACTACAGTATTCTGTATTCTGTGTTTGTTAAATGAGGGTAATCGCTGTGAACGCTGCAATATGCTGAGAGTGCTTCAGTACTCCAGAGGAACCTGTCGAGAGGCCTCCTTATATTAAACATGCCTGAGAAACCCTGCAGACCTTGTCCTCAGATCTGCTCATCAGCATCATACCAGAAACATACTAACATACTTTACACAAGTACGAAAAAGCAGGTGTGGATGCTTAATGGAGTTAGCTGCATTCTTGTGCTACTGTGGCAGAAACGTCAGCCGATAGTTCACCCCAAAATGAAAATGATCCTGTCTTTTACTCACTTTTGAAGCATCCTAGGTGTATGTCACTTTCTTCTTTCAGACGAATCCAATTGGAGTTACGATAAAAATTGTGCGGACCCCTCCAAGCCTTTGAATGGGTTTAAACGGGTGATAGCCGTTACACTTCAGAAGACGTGAAATAACATACGCATATTCGTAATAAAAAGTCCCTCACGCGGCTCTGGGGAGTGAATAAAGTCCTCCTGTAGCGAATCCATTTTTTAATTTTTAACCAGTCCTGAAAGAGGGGTTTCCTGACCCTTTAAAGTTTATCGCAAGCAGACACACTTATAAACGGTGCTTCTTAAGCAGTGTTATACAATTCAAGGAAATATTACCTTTGGTAAAGTAACAGACTCGCAGCATGTGGAAAACTCAGTTCTTGAGCAGAATCACACATGGCGAATAACAGAGAAAGAATAAGAGGATAGTTTGAAGGGGAAATCACTATAAGTGTACAATTCCTTTTGTGGTCACCTGAGACCTTTTTTACTGCGGTAAAGCCCCTTTTAGAAATGCTAATAAATATTGCTTTAATACATTACGACACAATGCTTGATTCTGATTGGTCAATCGTGACGTTCTAACAGCGGTTACTGCCCAGCAACTGTTTTCATCTTGTGTCTCAGTTATCGATTGTATTTAATGTTTATTTATTTATTTTATTATGCAAGTTAAGAATGTTACAATGTTTACATGTGCTAAATACAAAGACCCATGGACCAAACATATACACTTAAAAAACATTGTGACAATATTTACATCTTGCAGATGGATAAACAAAAAATTTTATTTACTGTTAAATGAAACGGGAAGACTTAAGTATTAATAGTAGGCCTATATTAATATTATTGAAATGTTCATTTTGTTTTGTACATAGTAATAGATTTCAGAAAATAAACTGGTATGGTTTTAAAACAAATCTTAAAACGCAGTTTAAAAAATCTGCGTAGCTGTTTATTTTTGCAGAAGAAAAATAGTTCAACTCAATATTTTCTGTTTAATTATTTACTCATTTGGCAAAACGGGGGTCCTGATCACTCTGTCAGGGTTTATTCCATTTGGAAATACATAATCACTTATGCAACGCATTCTTGCATTCATGAAAGATTTTGTTTTTGTGTGTAGATCATGTGTGCGGGTTTGAGGACATTAGGATATGTGGGTTCACTCAAGACCGCGGCGATGTGTTTGACTGGACCAGACAGAACCATCTCACACAGAACCCCAAACGATCCGTTAATACAGGGCCGGATACAGACAGGAGTGGGACGAAAGAAGGTAAAAATACACACCAAAATAATTTTTCACAATTCTCTTTATAGAGAATTTTGCCAAGAAAACTGATAGTAAGTATATTTTTTTTCTGTTATTCATTTTGTGTAATCTTCTGCCCTTTGAAAACCTTGTGATGACTCATTTTATACTTTTCATCTATAATAAAGGTTACTACATGTACATTGAGACATCAAGGCCTCGTCAAGCTGGGGATCGAGCTCGTCTTCTCTCTCCATTGTACAACGTTACGGCAGCCAGAGGACCAACAGGGACCACCAGGACCCCCTACTGTGTCTCCTTCTACTACAACATGAACGGAAAACATATTGGTGAGCCTGATTTAAAACCTGTTTTACTTTGGTTAGCTGATGTTTTACTGCTGTGCTCATAGAGAACTGATTGAATAGCGGAAAGCAGTCTCTATACGACAGGTAGGAGGCTTGTTGATATTCTTTCCTTGAAAAATCTGTGTACATGCTTCTATCTGTAGTTTGGTTTGTCTGAAAGTGTTGTCCTAAAATGCAGCATTGGGCTGAATCTGTCAGGGAAAGTACGGTGCTTTATGAGTAGCGTTCACTAGAAGGTCAAAGACAATGAAGGACGCAGACAGTGAGAGAGAAGTGATGTCATCCACACATCCATTACTTATTTATCGTGACTGTTAAAACATTAAGGTTTGTTTCAAAGTGACATCTGTCTGTTCTCTCAGCTCCAAGCAGTCTTGTGTGTGTGTGTGTGTTTCTTCCTGCCACATTTAAGCTGATGAAGCACATCATTCAGTGCCACACTGTAGTAATTATGGGAGAAAATACATAGTACAACAATATTGGATAAAAGTCATTTTGTAGTTAGATTAATAATTTTATATACACTACCATTCAAAGGTTGAAGGTCAGAAAGATTTGTTTTTTAAGCAATTAATACTTTTATTTATTGGGAATGCATTCAATTGTCAGAAATGACAGGAAATGCATTTAAAATGTTACAAATGATTCTATTTTTAAATAAATTCTGTTCTATTAAGTAATTAACAAATCCTTCAAGAAAATGTCATGGTTTTAACAAATTATAATCATACATAATACTTTAACATTGTTAATATGAAGAAATATTTTTGAGCAGCATATTTAAAAAAAATAATGTTGTTTTAAATTGAAATAATATTAATAATAATATTTCACAAAATTGCATTTTTTGACTGCATTTTTGATACAGTATACACTTTCCAGTGTTGAGAGAGAAATGCAGTATATTATATAACTATAAGTGTATATACAAAGTCAAAAGGATTCTTCTTGCATCATCTTCCAATCTTGGGTGGATTATTTTGTTCTTCTCGTCACAATGAATTATGGTATCATCTTCTATGTTAAGGAAACATGCGATTCTGCCTTAGGGGCCTTTCACACAGGACATTCTCTAGCATCATTTGTGCAACATTTTCATTGTTTTTTAATGGCAACATGTACTAAGTGGGAACTGTTGACTGTTGCCGCTTCATGTCAGGTTAAATCAAGTTCATCTTTTAAAAATGTGCCTTGAGACCTTGTGGTCCATTCCTCTGCACTGTGTTTAGCTGCAAGAACACGTCCTGAGTGAACGACCACTTGACCAAAAGTAGCTTGATCTTAAAGTCTGCCCAAAACTTAAAATTCTGTCACGTTTATTCCAACTCTTGTCATTCCAAACATGTATGGTTTTCTTTTTTCTGGAGCATTTATCAAAAAAATAAGATACTTTGAGGAATATTGGTAACCAAACGGGTAACGAAACCAAACAGACTTCAATTGGTTTTCCGTCCATACATTTAAAGTGAATGGGAACCAAAACGGTTTCATTACCAACATTCTTCAAATACCTAATTTCGTGTCCCACAGAAGAAAGAAAGCCATATTAGTTGTAAATAAACAATGTCAGAATTTTTATTTTTGGCATAACTGTGTCTTTAAGATACTGTATCATCTTTTTTTCAGGGTGTGGACTATTCCTTTAAAAAGCAAATCCAAGTTTTACTGTTTCACTTAAAATGTGTTCTAATTAGGCAGCAGGCTATGTTTGGGAGCAGAACCCGTGTGTGAAATGTGTTTGTTTATTCAGGGTGCCATATATATATATATATATGTGGGTGGCAGGGATTTACTGTAGTTTGAGGACAGAAATGTCCCCAGAAATGAGCTAAATCTGACAAAAGCTCTCTTTTGGGACCTCAAAGGCATAAATGACTCATAAACGCAGTAAATAATGTTGTTCTAAAAATGCAGTGTGTGGAGTGATTTATGGATGTTTCTGATAGGGTTCAAAGATCTGGCAACCACCTGTTATAGCACACACTCACACACGCAGACAAAAAAACAAACAAAAAAACATCTGTGTGCATGCTAATATCAGTAGGCTATATGTACATATATATATATATATATATATATACGCACACACACACACATCTATAGATATATATTTATCAAATAGATTTGTGAACGGAGTATTAATAATATGGTCTAAACATTCTTAGTCTCTTCGCATTCATCCTGCACTATTATCATATGGTTTCATAGTCTAACGTTACTATATAGCACATAGAAACAGCATCGCATGCAAAGAAATGTAGGCTAGATGTCATATTCAAAATGTT
>JAUCMS010000022.1:15627894-15645473 GCA_032357445.1 Enteromius radiatus | reverse complement strand
CTAAACCAAAAATACAAAAACACATGGGCAAAACTTGAAAACATAAATAAAACACAGAAGACGCCTACGGCGTGACACTATCTTTATTGTTTTATTTATATAATTTTTTTAGATTTTATTTTACATGGTGTTAATCTTTTGGCACAAATCCAAATTTTTCTAGTAGAATACTGTTTCCATTTCAGATAATTGAGTAGGTTCAACAGAAAATTGATTACATTTAGTTTTTATGTTGGCCAAATCTGTTCTCACCTCTCACTTTTCACTTGCCATCTAGAGTGGGAAAAACTGGTATTTTGCTTCTTTTTCTTCACAGTTATAAATATATATATATATATATATATATATATATATATATATATATAAACAGTTGTTAGCCGTGCTCCTCTCTCTGTGCTGTCTCTTTCATTTCACTCAATGATGCCACGTATTTGACACTTGAAGACGTAAATAGATCCTCACCTCTCATCCAGGCCCCAGTTGGCCTCCATCAATCGATGCTAAAGACCCATCCAGGCGTTCCTGGACAGTAGCACTTGACAAGTCCGGCAGACAGCCGTGTTTCTGTGCTGTCTGTTTGTTTGCTCTGTTCTCATCTCTTTGTTCCTCCATTGACTCTTGCCGTGTGGATCGAGTGACTGCGGAGGCTTGCCGAGATAAATTAGCATTGTTTTCCCACAGAATCTCAGAGACAAAAGGAAGTATGTCTTTGCATCGTTGCATGAGGCGCCTCACCCATCGCTAAGCCTGATGGATCAAGCAAAATCACAACAGTGTTACTTCATCCGAAAGCTTTACTCGACTGTGTGAATCCATTACACGGGCAACATGTTAAACTGAGCGGGATTGATAGTTGGGGGGGGGTTACAAAGATCTAACAGACCTCACAGCATTAGAGGAGCTCTGATGTGTTACAGTTGAGAACTGGATCTTAATTCCTTTGTATTCTGAATTATTATTGAATTATTATGTATACGTTATGCAAATACTGGGGGCGTAACTGTTATTGATCCAGACTGTTACAACACAGTCGGTCTTATGTTCATTCTTTATATTTTTTTGATGTCTTCTCATTGATCAACAGCCACGTATGCTCAATGTTCTGTGTCCGACAGACTGGATGTGGGCTGCTGAGAGAGGATTCAAAGGACTTTACACTCGGGGTCTCTTTTTAGCGCTCGTTACTTTTTCATGCCATGTTATAGAAGATAAAAGACACCGTAATCTTTAACGGCAGGGGAACGCACAGTCCGTTTAAAGCCTGGAAGATTACAGCCATGGACAAATCGAACGTGATTGAAGGAAAAGCTCAGATGAATATTATTATCATCACCTTACCTCCCTATATAAAATTAGTCTAGTCTGTGTAAGTCTTTTTCCAAATGCTTTTTAAACCCTTCAATTTATGGAACTAATATGGAAATCATGGCATGAACATCTGTGTGTGTGTTTTTTGTATGTGTAATGTGTTTTCTTACATTCATAAACGCTGCTGATGATGTGGCCCCGGGCTTGTGTTCCTCTGGTGTACTGTATGTTTGATTGCTCCCTATCTATGACACAGGCCAGTTGGTGCTGTACGTGTGAAGGCCCAGTATAGCTGTTCTCTTTTATAGAGCTCTTAAATGCCACCTGCCTGGTACTGGGCTGTTTAACACAACTATAAATGATTACTACCACAGTCTCAGTAGAATACACTTTATAAATGCTTTTTAAGCTTTATATCCTGCAGTTTAGTCGAATTTTTACTGCACTTATGCAGGTTTCTGGCAGCAACAGACATTGTCTGTATTTAACTTAAATTATAAATATAATTTAAACAAACTACTAACACTAATGACTAAACTGTATCAAAACCCACAACGGTTATTAGAGTTGACACAAGCTACATTTTTTATCTAGGAGGTTTTTGAATGTTTTAGAAGCTGCACTTATTTGATCAAAATAATTCTATAAAAACCTTTTAAAATAACTGTGTTTTATATAAAAAATGCAATTTATTTTCAGCATCATTACTCTTCAGTGTCACATGAAGCTTTAGTAGTGATTCTAACATGCTGATTTAAAAAAATATATATATTTTTCTTTTTAAATTTAATATTTTGTGACATTATAAAGGTTACTTCAGTTTAATGCATCTTTTTGTAATAACAGTATTGATTTCTATTAAAAAAAAATCAAAGATCTTAATATCACAACTTTTTGCAGCTGGTTTCTTTTAAGTTGGATGAGTAGGGAACCCCTAGCAACATAATTAAATCCCTAACCCTAACACGCAACAATTTTGGTAGCAGTTTTTGCAAAAGCACAGCACTACAGAAAATGTCAAAATCTCCTCTGAAGTCTACAGTTTATCTTACGCGTCTCTAAACTCCTTTTTCAATATCTTAATGGAAAAGGTCACTGCAGGCAGTGGTGTTTTGTACAGTCGTGCGAAAGATGCCAGCGGGGAAACAAGATGATGACAAAAGCGCAGGAGCTTTACAAAGGAAGAGTTCAGGGAGCGAGGGAGGGTTGGTAATTAGCTTTGCTTAATTATGATTTTCTGAAAAGATTGAGAGAAGAGCAGAGAAAAGCGTCCACTCTATGAGCGCTGATCCATTTTCACACAGCCCTTTAAGCTCTTTCCTCATCATCTCCTCTTTTCTCTTTATCCTCTTTATCGCTCGCTGGTTTCTTCACTGATGCTCTCAGCTCTTTGTCGTGTTTGTTATCCATTAACCTCTCCTCTCTGTGTGCTGGAAATTTCCCATCACTCTCACCTCTCGCCTCTCTGCTAGCACTGCTCTCCATAGTGATCGCTTCAGGAAATTCACCGGACTGTGAGTCTCCGTTACAGCAAGTGTTCTGGAACTCTTTCTTCCGTGTTCAGTGGAGTATTTTATATTCGTTTAATTGTTTTTTTTGGCAGTGATGAAATAAATGGAGAAAAGGAGAGTGTCTCAAACTGTGCTCGGATTTGTAGTCTGAAATCAAAGTCAAGAATGAACGTAAATCTTAATTATTACATGAAAAATTTTCTTTTTGTATTTCACCGATATTTAGCTACTGGTCAGAAATTTGGAATAATTATTACTTTTTGAAACATCTTTTAAAGTAAGAGCTTATGCTTGCCAAGGCTGCATATATATATATATATATATATATATATATATATATATATGAGCTTTGCATCACAGAAATGAATTACATGTTAAAATCTACTGAAATATAAAACATATTATATAAATATAATTTGTAATAACATTTTTACTGCATATTTTTACTGCAATTTATATATATATATATGCAGTAAAAACAACGTTGAATTTTCATCCTCATTCCTTTAGTTTTCAATTTGATGAAAAAAAACAACAAATTATCAGTGTTGATAATGTTAGTAGTTATTGACAGTGTTGGTAGTTATTATCAGTCTCTGTATTTTGAAGAACTTTAAATATATAATGATCAAATAAACAGTATTTATTTGAAATATGAATCATTTGTAGCAGTCCAAAAGTTTTAATTGTCACTTTTGAAAATATTAATTACTCATAATTAAGTTTTTACATAATATGATTTATTTACCTTATTTTTTTACTTAGTAAACTTAGTTTTTTTTTTTTTTGGACTCATTTGAAAGTTGCTTTTGATAAATATGCTTAAATCTGCTTAAAAGAAAAAAAAAAAAGAAACAAAATATAAGTTGCTAATTAATGGAAATAATAAGCAAAGGTCATTTATATTTCCATGGTGCTTTTTGAGAGCCTCTGGTCGCTGTGTTTGGTCTTTGTATTGAAAAGAGCAGCAGCGATATTCTGTGTAATTTCACATTTTGCGTTCCACAAACCTACAGCGGCAGAATTTGGTTGAACTGTTTCTTTAAGTTCTACTTCAGCTCCATCTCTCTCTCCCGCTCCCGCTGCTCTCTATCTCACCCAATCTAATGAACATGGAGCTGGAGAGGCGTCTGCATGCCTACGCCTCTCAGACGCCGTGCATAATTGTTTCTTTCTGTCTCCGCTGGCATCTGAGCTCATGTGTGAGAGGTGAACGGGTTGTCATACTCTTAATGAGCTCAACCCACTAAAGTCAACTGTGCTCTGCCCGTTAGAGGAAGCCATTTGCATTAACGAACAGAGAGGAAACACACATCGCCTCACCTACCAATTACTGCTACAACAGACTATGGCGAGATCTCTTTGTGCATGTTTTGCATGTTTGCGTTTGCCCTTTGAGCGTGTTTTTATGCATACAGTGACCTTGTAATTCTGGAAGTGTACCGCGAGTTAAATGCGTTCTGTGTGTGTTTGAGAATCTGGGTTTGTAATGCATGAATATATATTCAGGTGAGCGGATATGCTTATGGAGCGCTGCTTGACATTGCCCTAATGATGTCGTGTCACTCGGCGTCCACTGTGGCCCCGCAAGCCAATTAGCACACACAAGACAAATCAAATTACCCATCTGCCCTCATCCCTTGATCCCGCACAGCCTCTGTTATTTATTCAGAGTCACTCATTCTTTTGGGCACCGTGGGACCCTGGGATGATGCTGCAGGTGTGTGTATGTGTGTGCATAAAAGCACACGGGTCAAGAGTGTGTGCACTTAGCAATGCATGCTATCTTCACCTGGTCAAGTGTGTGAACAATGCTAAAAAAGGTCATTTTTCGGATGAATAAAAACATAGTCATACTGCCTCTCTGCTTCAAATCATGTTAAAATAATCATATACAAGCAAAAAACAAAAAAACGAAAACACCTTTGGGACTCTTTTTTGCCATGGAAATGGCTGAGAAAATGTGCCTGAATCAGCCTGAATTCATCTACTAATTATGCACTTTAAGTAATAATATGTAGTTTTAAATACTAAAACTAGTACTAAGATAATAATATGTTCCATTTAGTTAATATGGAGGTTTTGTACCTTAGGATAATGTCCCACTGGGGCTTTTCTTTCTTTAGCTTTTCTTTCTGAAAGTGTATTTATTAGACCAGTGCACTTAAATGCCACCACAATGAGATTTACTTTGTGGTTGGACTTTTGGGGAGAAAGGCACATAAGTTGCAAAGTACCATAAAATAAGGTGTTAATGATTAAGTATATTTAAAAATGCATTTATTTATATACGTTTTATTTTTTTTTTTCTAGAATGTATAGCCTAGTTGTGTTTAATTTCTGCTATATTTTAATAAAAATAAATAAATAAAAAACACATTTTAGCCCTGGTCTCAATACTCTATCCTGTGCCCCATAAAAGCTCTGTCATGCAAAAATTGTAATGCAAAAGTTCTTCTAACCTTAAAGCTAAAAAGAAAAAGTCATTCTGCGAAGTTTGAGAAAGTGTGAATTGCTTTAGATCTGTTATAAGGGACTGTGGGTGGATTAAATGTATTGAATCGCCCTGTTCACTTTTGCTCATTTATACATTTCAATTACTTGTGCGTTAGTCCGCCAGCTGAGGTTTAGAGGTGTGTGTGTGTTTGTCTGGGGAGGGGGTAATTCTGTAAACTCCAGTTAGACTGAACGTAACTCTGACATGGATCTGATTAGGTCTCAGCAGTGAGCTTCAGAGCTGCTGTAATTAAGCTGTCAGTCAAACACAGCTTACGCGGGGAGAAAATAAATACCAGCAAAGAATGTGGGAGGAACTTTATTATTATCAAAGACTAATATGCTTTTTTTCTAACTTACTGTACAAATGTTTAATATAGTACTACTGTGTTATTTTTAATGTGCCCTGTAGTGCAAAAAATAAGAAATACAATAAAATTGTCAGTAGGGTCTCGTGTTATACAGAACTCAGATAATATGAATAAATAAATGTTGAAATTCTTTCTACTATTAATACCAATAAATATGCTATTAATAATTGTTTTTCCCCCTGCTATGTGCAGTATGCACACATAATGTCAGCAGATTTATGTTTTATTAATGTATCTCAAAACAATAACGTGGATATTTTGTGGTGCTGTATGATCAAATTTAAATCTGTTTCGATTGTTAAGTTAATTACTTTGACAGCAGTTTGGATAATTGTTTCAAATCAGTTACTATGTACAAAGGAATAAACATGCATAATTACTCAGGACATAAATGATTATCAATTTTTTGTCATAAAGCATGTTTATGAAAACTTCGGTCCTGCTGAATTTTTGGAATTACAGTTGATCATTTCTATTCCTGGCATCGAGTTATTCAACTTCCTGTGGGATGTGGCAAATTAAATTTACATCACACTCTTTTTAAGTCAGTCAGCTCTCACAGAGTTTTCTCACTGTTTATTGGTGTTGATGGTTGAGTCATGTAAATTTTATCCGTTGCTGATTGTGACATCCCAAACAAAAATGAAATGTTTCGATTAATTTGCCTTCTCTCTCTGTGTGTGTGTGTGTGTGTGTTTGAAAATGTGAAAAATGAAATGTCTGTTTTAATGGACTAGCGTGTCTTCAGAGCAAACATGTCACGGACGAGACAGCTGTCTAACTCGCAATTTTCTTTGTCAGGTGGTTTTCGAAGGTATCCGTGGAGGCGGCTTTGAAGGAGACATTGCTATCGATGACGTTTCTGTTACCAAGGGGAAATGCAAACAAAAGGATAGCGTGGACAAAACAGGTCTGTACCATCAGTAACACTTCTACAGCACAAAACACGTCTCAACCTTGATCCTTCAGTAATGAACTTCGTTTTATCCCTTCATGCAGATGAGTAAGTGACTAAAAGCCACATTACCAGTCAACATGTAATCTTATTTAATTATCCATATGTTGTCCACAAGTGGAGAACATTTGAAAGTACCATATGAGAAATCAATTCATCCAAAAATTTAAATCTTACAAATCCTGACATGCACTCGGGCTCTTCTTAGTAAACGTTCATGAGAAAAACAAAGTCAGATTTTGTTAACTGTTCCTTTGAGTTGATTCCTTTCAAAGGAAACAAAACAGTTCTGGATGATGCATTCATGCTTCAGCCTAACATATGAAATAATAGTCAGGATTATATATTTTTAAATATTTTTTAAACCTTTAGTCAAAATATGTAAACTCAGAGATGATTCAGAAGCCCAAACTAAGCTGAAATTGCTGATATTTATCTGGCTAAAATTAATTCTTATATTTTGTCATGTAAATCTATTGCATCATAAAAATATAGTAGATACAGTATACTTACATAAAAAATATACTGTATAGACATCAGTTGTCACTCTATACCTATATGGGCACAATCTGGCACCCGCGTCCCGATCTGTGTAACCTGCACGTCTGACTTCTGGACGGGACTCGCCGTGGTAGACTCTATCACTCAGGCTAGAGCCCCCTCTACGAGGCAGGCCTATGCCCTGAAGTGGAGACCCTCAGAAATGTTTGGTCGGTGTGGTGCTTTCCTTCCTTTAGGCAAGTTGGAACGGAGGCTGTCCCCTTCCACTTTGAAAGTCTATGTCGCTTCCATCGTGGCTTACTTTCGCTGGGAGAACATCACCTGATCATCAGGTTCCTTTCAAACCGCTTGATGCAGTTGAGCGCAAGTTTTTATTGTTAAAGACAATAAAAGACAAGAGCTCCTCCTCGCGCTGGCTTCGATGAAGAGGATGGGGGACCTGCAGTCATTCTTGTTCAGCAATTTGTGCCTCGAATTCGGTCCGGCTTACTCTCACGTTTTCCTGAGACCCAGACCTGGTTATGTGCCCAAAGTTCCCACCACGCCCTTCAGGATCAGGTGGTGAACTTGCAAGCACTGCCTTTGGAGGAGGCAGACCCGACCCTTGAGTTGAGTCCTTCACTCTCCTCGGGCCTGGCATTCTTCCACCGTGTTATATTTAAATCAAAGATTTGTAGTTTGTATAGAGGCAAAACATTTTTGTAGTGCAATACAGCAATTTAGAAATGAACAAATACAAGTTTTTTTTAAAATATGATTTTTTTTATTTTGCATGGATAATCAAGTAAAGCTTAAGTTCCTTCATTACATTAAAATCCTAAATTCTAAATTCCTAAATTCCATAATATTCCATAATTTCATTAATAAGTTCATAATGAAATATTACTAAAAATATAAAAGCTCTCATTATGTTTACTTTATAAATATTACATTGCAAAAGACACATGTACCACAACATGAAGGTGGGTGTTTTTAAAAATTATAATAATTATAAAAAAGTCAAAAGAACCATTAATCAAACAGCAGAATGCATGTAGAAGATTATGCACAACAGTACATACGAGTTTTCAGCAAAGTTTTGATCGTATCAATTTTTAAGAAATTAATAATAATTTTTAGAAACCTGTTCATAAATAATGAGATTTAAGTCAAGTCAAGTCTTTCTGTGATGTTTTAACAGTGCTTTTTGATCTTCTTTGAGCTTTTAATAATACAGACAAAATATCAAACGGCATAAGGATGAGTAAATGATGACAGAATTGAATTTTTTACAGCAGGAAGGTTTTGGAAATGAACTGTCAGTGGGTAAGGTGTTGCTGATGGTGGAGGCAGCTGTAGTGGGCTGCAGGGGTCCGGGCCTGGGGCCCAGTTCTGACAGTTCTGGCTTCTTCTCACATCGTGCAGCCCCTCTCATGGTGCGGCAGGCCTCGGGTCTCCTCCTGAATGCTGATCTTGGCACATGATGGGTGTGAATGCATGCACACAGACAGGAAAAGGCCCAACGCCAGACACTCTGAGAGAGAGAGCTGGACAGGGCAGCTGTCCAGAACACCATCCTCCTCAAAACCCACCAGATGAATTGATAAATGATCAATCTCATTACTGCAATGCAGGAAAATATACTGTTTAATTTATGCTCTAGAAATGGTATATAATATAATTGTACTTGTATTATTATAATATAAAAATAATATATTAAAAATAAAATGCATATAAGAATAGGGCTCCTTCAGAAATCATTATATTTAATTTGCTACTCAGTAATAATTTCTTAATTGTTATCAATGTTGAAAATGGTAGTACTGTTTAAAATCTTTGTGTAGTTCTTTGATGCATAGAAAGCTCAAAAGTTCAAAGTATTCATTTCTTGTTCTTTTGCCTTTATCAAATATGACCTGGACATATATTCATGATATTCATCCAAAAACAAACTTTTTCAAATGTATATTATCATCCTGCCTGTCAAATATAAAGACTGAAATAAACACTTCTTGGGCCTGCCAGATGAAACATTTTGTGAACAGTTAAATTGAAAATTGTCAAACACAGATTTCTTTAACATGAGCGCTCCTAGGAAAGAAATCTAACAGCCACCTCAAGCTTCATCTGAGATGTTCCAAAGCATATAACACCAAAACATTGTGTGTCCATGGCAGCAGCTCCTTATCAGCCAACCTTGAAGATAATACAGACACTCCAGCAGAGAGAAGCTCTCCCTGGTACCAGAAAAATAATGAAACTTCAACATTACCCTTTACACAGCATTGTGCTTATTACATCTACAGAGACCTGTAGCAAGACAAAACCAATATATATGTAAAATATCAATATAAATGTAAAGTAAAAATGAATATCAAGAGTATATGACCAAATAAGTGTATATGAATATGACTAGGTAATTAAATATGGATATGGATTGAAATAAAAGACAATCATGGAGAAAGATCCAAAAATCATTCTCAGAAACCAAAAGATAAACAGTTAACAAAGAATTATTCAGATCAGAGCAAGAACAATTCATCAAAAATGAAGTATACTATTACAACTAAGAGTACACCAGTAACCTTAACAATGACCTCACAGTGCTTTGTGTCACACAGTCTTTTATAGCATCTCTGTTAAATCCTGAATCATCATCACATTTTCAGGGCATAGTGATTTTTGATAGATTGAAATCTTGACCTTTTTGCTCTGAATATTAAAAATGGCAGAACCCTTATTCTTACGCTATGAAACCAGTCAAGAACATGTCCTGGCCATATTTCACATCAAAATCAAGAGAAAGATATATAAGCTGTTTCTTTTTTTTTTTTTTGGAGGAGGAGGAGGACTAAAAGTTATTTGTGTGTGCGTGCAAAACATCTGATTCTTTGGTGACACTTTAGAATAGATAACAGTTGTTAACAGTTAACTATTAACTCTTAATTTGCTGCTTATTAATAGTTAAGCTTAGGTAATGGGTACACTGTAAAACAAATCTGTAGAAATCACAGTATTACTGGCAGCTGTTTGCCAGTAACTTACTGTAGATTTAAATATATGTTATTTACTGGCAACAGTTTGTTCAAAGTTAAATGAACATTAAACATTAACAAGTCTTTATCTTTACAGAATAAAATAAACAGCCTCATGCAAAGCATTCTGGGAACCAACATCTGAAGGAAAAAAAAAACGAAAAATGGCTCATTTTCTAGTTATAAGCATGCTAATAATCAACTTATAGCTGTAACTGTAAAATATAGTGTTACCAAATTGGCTTTATATATTGCAGGAAAATGTTTAAAACATTTAGTTTTTCTAATTCTGTTCGGTTGAGCAAACTGTTAATGAATTACAGAGTTCACTAAATTACCTTGTCATATACATTCTGAGGAGTTCTGTCTAATTAGGCTTCCTTTTCAGTCCAACTGCTTAATTTGCCAGATGGTCTCAGATTTCAAAGCTACATCTCAATTCTTTAAGTCACCCATCATGCAGTGTCACTTTTAATAAACAGGTAGGATTTTGTTCATTGTTTTATATATAATTAAATGATACACCAGCTGTTGACACACACACCACTGTCCCTATTTATTTAAATATTTACCTTTAAAGGGGTGTAGAGTGTGAAAACAAAAAGTCTAGGAAACACATTGTCTTTATGAATATTAATGTACAGTATTTGCTGAAAGGCACGGTCTATAAAACGGTTTTATGATTTTAAAGCAAACAGCATTTTTTTTTTTTGCCAAACAAAACAAAAAATGGTCTCCCAAATTGGAAAATGACCCGAAACAGATTCTCCCGCATACAGGCACCACTCTGCGATGTGCCAAAGCATGTGCACTGCCTGCTAGGCATTAGTTTGTTCTGACAGTAACACGTACAGACATTTTCATATACCAATCCACCTAGCTCCTAGTGCTCCAGCATAATTTTTTATTTTTTTTATTTTAAATTGTTAAACACCTCAGGAAGCTGTCATTGTAAAGTGAAAAGTAAAAACTATACATTAGTCTCTGGAGGAGTGCAACTCTGCTCTCTCCTCTGTACCTGGGTCGGTAGGAACACTGGTGTTATATCACACACACACACACACACAGCCCACACAGTAAAACCTGTTCATGCCGCCCACAGGTGCTGAGCTGTGCTTACACACAGGAAAGTGTAACGTGAGCTGCGTTCGGCACACCGCAGGGCGGAACAAAAGAGCCAAATTAATGATTAAGATCAATCATTGTGAAAGCTCTCTCACAGAGAGAATATTCCAGCTTTCAGCCGCACGGATTGCTGATAGCTGTTGTTTGTTCGGGGGAAAGCTGTGTGCATGTGTGTGCTGTTAGCTTGCAGGCTCTGTCTCTGACCCATGAGGCTTTGCTATAGAGGATATGTGCATTCATCAATGAAACTCTTCTCCTCTTTGATTCTTTGATGTTTTTCATGGTCTTTCTGTTATGCAGTACATTTGGAACTCTGTGGGTATAACAGACTTTTTCAGAAGTTTGTTCTGGTTAAGCTCAAAAACTTTCAACAGGTTGGGTATTTACACAATTAATAGGAAGGATGCCTAAAAAGATGGGAATAAAGTGGGAATAAGTTCATCTTGATTTTGAAATAGATTATCTTTCCAATTTCACTGATTCTATCAGGAAGGATGGACTATTTTAAACCAGCTTAATCCACAAAACATCATAATGAATCAAATTTATAATAGAGAGCTGCAGGGATCACATATTTTGAGCTCACATGCATTTGAGCATTTCTCTTTCAATTTTATTAAAATGAATGTTATTTTTAAACAGATATTTTGGTGAAATTATGTCATTTCCTGTATGTTGATGTTCCTGTACATGCTGTTCCAAACCCATAAAAGCTTTGTTTGTCTTTGGAACTCAGTTTAAGATCTTTTGAATGAAAACCGGGAGGCTTTTGACTGTCCCATTAACTGCCAAGTAAAGAACACTGGAGAGTATTCGCTGGACGCACATAGTGTATGCTCTTCTGTTAAGGTTACAGTTACACCGCTGATGGGAAATGGACTATTTCAGAATATTTGATGTCTTTCATACTTTTCTGGACCTTGACAGTGTTCATTACTGGGCAATCATTGGGACAATCAGAAGCCTCATGGTTAAATTGTGTGACAAATTAAGCTAGGCAAGTCTATTTATATAGCACATTTCATACACAGAGGTAATTCAAAGTGCTTTACATAAAAGGAAGTAGAATAACCATAAAAACAATAATAAAACAATAATCACAAAGAAGGAAGTAGAACAATCCTAAAAACAATGATCACAATAACAGAACAAAAAATGTAAAAACTGATTGATATAATTATTTAAAAATGATTTAAAAATTGATTTAAAATAAGTTTAAGAGAATGCAGTCAGTTCGGATGAAGCACAGTGCTCATTCAGTAAATGCACAGCTAAACAGATGGGTTTTGAGTCTGGATTTAAATGTAGCTAATGTTTTAGAACATTTTATCTCTTCTGGAAGCTGGTTCAAACTGCGGGCAGTATAATAGCTAAAAGCAGATTCCCCTTGCTTTGTGTGAACCCTTGGTATGTCTAACTGATTCAATCATAATGATCTGAGTGGTGTGTTAGGTTTATATTCACTGAGCATATCTGCAATATATTTTGGTCCTAGGCTATTGAGTGATTTATAAACGAGTAAAAGTACTTTAAAATCAGTAGGGGACCTGAGGACTGGTGTGATATACTCTGATTTTCTGGTTCTAGTCAGAATCCTGGCAGCAGCGTTCTGGACGAGCTGCAGCTGTCTAATGGTTTTCTTGGGAAGGCCAGGAGACCATTACAATAATCCACACTGCTAGTGATAAGAGCATGAACAAGTTTCTCCAAGTCTTGACTGGAAACAAAAAATATAATTCTTGCAATTTTTTTGAGATGATAGTATGCTGATTTAGTGACTGCTTCGACATGACTACTGAAATTAAATAGATCATTAGAAGGCCTTAGACTTTCTATCACTTGTTAAAACAGATATAGAGAAAGCTGCAGGCACCCGATACACATCACTGAGAGTTGTTATCAGTTATTTTTGATTTACCTACAGCAGATGGAGGAGGTTTGGGCCCTGGCGTTGTGGCGTTGCGTCTTGAAAGTGGAGGAGGAGGGTGAGCTGGGCCCACAGGCTTTGGTGGTTGTGGTGCCCGGCATTTTTTATGTTTTTTTTTGTGGTGGCTCTGGTGTTTCCGGTGGCTGAAATATGTTATCCTGGCTTTCCTGGCTGTTTACCAGAGTCTTGGAGCTGTTGTAGTGCGTCACAGTCAGTATGTGATGAGCTCTGTGGGCAGGGCTCAGCCAGGATGGCGTCCATGAGCAGTGCTTGTTGTGGCTGTGTGGCATTGTCAGTGTCCTTCTGGGATGTGTCAACCACATGACGACTTTGTTGGGTGGAGTGGCACACTCCACTGAAGGATGGCGGAGTGAAAAATAGATGTTGTTCTTTAGCACTCTTGCACCAAGCTTGTTTGGATGGAGGCCATCCAGTTTAAACAGTTGTCTATGGCCCCAGAAAAGGTTGACGTTGTCAATGAAGTTGACTCCTTTAGACTGAAGGTTCTTTGTAGCCATGTATTCAGCCCGAGCAGCCATGAAAACATGATTCGTTCCCCTTGCTGGAAGTGGTCCGCTGATGAATGGCTGAACTTCAAGTCTTCAAAGTGTTTCAATGAGTTTACTGAAATCCTTCTTCAGGGGTTCTGACTGCTCTTTCCGAATATCATACTTCCCCACATGGATGATGATTCGATTTGAAGTCTTGTGCTTCATTAGGATGTTCGGAAGTTCCCTGTTCACATCAGAGACGGTTGCTTGAGGAAAGCAGCATGTAGTTTAGTCCTGCTACTGATATTTCTGATAATGGAGTCTCCCACTGTCCTGGGCTCGGCTGTACTCTGAGCTGAGTGCCGCTGTCTGTTCGTCCTTGAGTGCCTGTTTGTAGCGATGTTCGCTGCTGGCTCATACGATCCATGTTTAATCACATTTAGGGATTTTTCACCCACATTCATTAGTGCTTCAAATCCATTCCCAATCTGTATAGGAGGTAGTAAAATAGCAGTTTTTTCAAGCCTTGTCATAGCCATATCTGGGGTAGAGGATGCTATTGCACACTCGTGACAATCTGATGTCTTGAGTGCTTTTGGGTCTCACTTCCTGTTTGGGCCATTGATTAGTTTGTCGATCAGTTTCGGCTTGTTCATCTACACTTAGAAACTGTTGAGCTTCACTAGGTTGACGGGACTCACTGGCTGTATGCTGAGGGGGTCCGTGACGATGGTCTGCTGAGTGTTCCGCCTGTTTTGGAAGTCCAGTAAGTAACTTTGTTTCAAGAACTACAATCCTTTGTAGAAGTCTGTGGCAGTTGTGTGCAGCAAGTAGATTCCAGAAGAGGCTGAAGAGGCATTTTCTTGTCTGTTGAAAGTAGGCAGCTGTGTTTTCCCGTCTCTGGAATGTAAACTGCTGGCAGCTGGAGGCAAAGAGTCTCCTTTTTCGTATTACTCCAGTTGCGAAAAGTTTTCAATTTAGTGTTTGTGCCAAAAATGTGTTGTTTGAGCACTGTGCTGATCTGCTGAGGTTAAAATCTTAGAAAAATATGATGAAAGTATATAAACAGGGAGCAAATTGCAGAGCAGTAATCAAGAGCATCCGAACAGTAGCAAAGCCCGAAGAGAAAAATATGGTGGAGTATCCCCTTAAGGAACCAGTTTATGTTTGTTAAGGTATTTTACTAACTGGATGGAATGTAATGTTGCGCACTCAAGACTTCTTATAGTAAAACAATATTCTTAAGAAAATATATATTGTCAATGTAGAATGTAGAAACATTGGAATAGTTCTTAATTAAATTGCCTTTTTCTAGCAACTAGAGAATATGATTTTCATCTTTAGACATGATGGGGACATAAAAATGTACTGCATAGCCAGAATGACCCTGGTTTCCTCTGCTCTCCTCTGGCCTGTTCTGCTCAGGGTGCTGCCCATGGGAGCTCAACCGGGAGCTGTTCCTCCTTTAGAGATGAATGATGATTGGTTCTGACATCCCATGTGTTACTGCGTCCCCATAAATCTCACCATGACTGGGATTTGGCTGTAGGGTGGAAAGGCGGAGCGGGTAGAATGAGAGAAAAGAAGTGTGATTTGAAACAAAGGTGACCTGTTGAATCAGAATTAGAAATCTAAAAAGCCCACAACACACGTGAAAGATGAGTTTTTAGACTAGAATCTCTTTGATAATAGGTTATAATATTAAAACTTTTTTCATGCAGCCTATCCACTCTCAAAATGACCCGTCTCCTTCAAAAGTCCTTGAGAGAGATGTCACGGCTCACACAATCTCGTTCTTTATTGAAAAGGAAGAATAAAAACCTTTATTATGAATGTATTGATTTCCTGCTAGCCAGAGTAATCCTTGATATAAATTCATATTGATTTTTTTAAATACAATACCTGCTCTTTATTTATTAAACCCATTTTGTTGGCAGCTTGTATGCATAATTAAATGCGCATGTGTTTGTGTTATGATTGGAGTCTGTTCTCAAACAACACTGCAGTCATGTTTGGTCCAGCCCTCATCATAATCTCAGGCCATTTCCTGTGAGCTGTGCCGAAAGATATTACTCAACGTTACCTCTGAAGCATAATGACTTGTAATTGTCCTCTCACAGGTCATTCGTCTTCCGTAGCTCATAGATATTACCGCTTACAGCCTCCGGTTCAGTCATACTGTATGATGATGCCAGCCACTGTAACCCTGATCCATTATTTCAGTGTCCCACGCTTCTTTGTGCCAAAAACTCAGCAGGAGCGCAAAACCATTTACAACAGCATCCCAAGTTCCCTTCTGAAAGGGGTCTGACCCTGGAGCTTTTGTGTGGTTCAGGTTAAGAGATGTTTTTCTTTACAAGAACACTTTATGAAGTACATATTGAGGCAAATTGCCCCATTTGAATTAGATTTGCAATGCTTTAGGCCTTGAAGCAGTCACTTCTCAGCATGTACCACTCACATTTGTATAGAATGTAAGTAATAGGTCACATTCACTGTCAGAGATAATGTGGACTCTGGGGCAGTACACATAAAATACTCGCATGTTACTTAAAAAAAGTAATCAATTATAGTAACTGAGCTACATCATTATAAAATTAACTAATTACCAGGGAAAGTAACTATTCTAATGATATGTCAGATAACTTGGATGTTAATATAAATGTTAAATAGAATCACCATAGTATTTTTTATAGCATTATAATATGATAGTGTGCTAATTTAGCATTATAAAATGATAGATTGATTAATTAGAATAACTATGAATGTATATTTGTTGAATTGTCTGCTTAAGATATTGTTTGTCATTTAGCATTTCTATAAAAAAGGGAGAAAAATTAAAAATATTTGTGAAACAAAATTGTGGTACTACGAATTCTACTGCTAATAACAACATAAAACGCAGTAGGATTAATGAGCTGCTGGGTTCATGAATATTAATCACGTTGTCTGCATTCGCTCAAATTGAGTTGCTGAATTTAAAACAGGGACAACAATAGGTGAGCGCCAGCCAATGAGATTGTCATTAGAACATTAGCTCCGCTTATTTCCAGAGAAACCGGCAACTCTTAAAAGCTGAAGAATTTTTATGTAAGACCCTCTGTCTGTATCTTTCTTTGTTTATGGTACATAAAATGCAGTTAAACTGTGCATATATTAAGATGAACTGAGCCTATTATAAATTAGAGTAATGCTGCATTTTAATGTCAGTAACGGCATTGTAACAGGGGAAACTGTTATTAGTTTGATTACTCATTATTGGAAAAAATAATACCATTAGTAATGCTTTTTATTTATAATGCAGTTATACCCACCCCTTAAGAAAATGCACCACATTTTCACTCTCTGAAAATTAAGGGCATAAAATGGCACTTTTGGTTTTTGGACAAAAGAAAAAAAACAAACAAACAAACAAACAAACAAACAAAAAAAAAACAATATGAGCTGAAATAATGGAAATAATTATATGGCGTGGTCCAGGACCCAGCAGTGTTCACTCCACTCAATATTCTGCTTTATGAATATGCTTTTAATAATACTGTAGTAATGAAATGAACATTAACTAAGTTTAATAAATGCAGAACTATTGTTAGTTCATGTTAACTAAAGAAATTAACTAATGGACCCTATTGTAAAATGTTACCAATATCAATATAAATTCTGTAAAAGGGTTTTATTGTCTTGTGTTTTTTTTTTTATTTAGTGTAATTCAAATTATTGAGTAAAATTTTTAATTCTTACTAAATTACATTATATTATTTTAATAAAATAATACATAATAATTAAAAAGCATTTTCAGTATTTGTAACGTTTCGTCTTTTCGTGTCACATGACCTTGTCTGTTTAGTTCCGTGTTTTTGCCTATGTTTTCCCCATGTGC
>JAUCMS010000022.1:15609624-15627794 GCA_032357445.1 Enteromius radiatus | reverse complement strand
ATTACCTGAAGAAAGTAAAGATGTTTCATTTTGTAAACGAATCTTCGACTCCTCGTTTTCTCAACTCCGACGAATGTAACAGTATTGGCCCAGAAATTTCATTTCGGTACAAATAAAAGAACTTGAAAAAGTCGATGAAAAAGAATTTGTACCAAAGGAAGGAATTTTCAATTCAGTTGTATAAATGTTTAATTGTGTAAAGTGTTGTGAAACTTAACAACAATTGTGACCAACAAAATCCCTATCAAAAGTGTCTTTTTTGGGACATAATATTCTAACCTTGCTGAACAATAGTTTTCATATGTATGCAAAGCATTTCCATAGCTCAACACTAAGGTTATGGTTTATGTTTGGACTAATATACTTTAAATGTACTGTATACAGTTCTGGTTCCCAGAATTATCAGAGAGCAGATTCTAAGCTATATTCTTCTGGAGCCGTGATGCTCATGTAGGTGATGCAGCTTTGAATCCCACTCACTCCTACAACGCTTTCATGTTCTTTTCCACCGTTCTGTCAACTGGCAAACGGACAACAATAAAGAAGTGGTTGTGTAAAGAGTGTAATAGAGTGTTTGTCTTTATGTTTACAGCAGTTCTGTCTGGGACACGCCAGAGTCTTCACCTCCTTCCTGTGATCGTCCAGCTGTTCTGCACCATCTGTCTGACATTCCTCCTCAGATGATACAGATACCCCTCAGCACACACGCCGTCAGCGTAGGACACCCCCCCCCTTGGCAGCAATAAGTACTGCCCCAACACGTGACCACCCTTCCTGCTACTGCCTCCTTCACTTCCTCCTGTTTCTCATTCCCTCTGTTCTTTTCTTTGGTTTCTCATCATCTTTGTGGTCATTTTTTGAGCTTACGTCTGCTAAGTGGCACCTTTTATGTTTTAGTGCATATGTTTTGATGTCTTCATCTCAGTCGCCCCTGTGTATGTATCTGGCACACCAAAGTGTCAATTATTACCAAAGATGACGGAGGGCTTACAGGATGAACAGACGGCTGAAAGAGCAACAGGGACGTCCTTTCCCCAAATGAATTACTCTTTTCACAGACTCAAGTGCATGGAAATGTGATTTCCTTAAGACACTATGATTTGCAAGGAATAACTTGGGCCGGAATGGATGAGTGAAACAGGTGGTCACAAAGTTTTCGATGACCTGCACGTGTACATGATATATCGGAAAGTATCAAGCTGCAGAAAGGACAAATGGACTCCAACTGCAACTTCTAGGACTATGATAATGTCAAACTAAAGAAGCACAAATTTATATCTTTTTTGTTTGTAGTTATTTCGGTTCCTTTACGTGGTATTCCGTCAGTCTGGGTTTGCTGTACACTTCTCGTCCTTTGGCTTTCTTTAGCAGAAACCTCGTGCCACTGCTGCATTGCCACTCAGTTTGTAACGGGGTAGAATTCGATTCAGAAAACGACACAATGTGAACTTCAGACCAGAGGATCATCAGTTACCTCACCTTCACTCTACAAGAACCATAAAGCACCTGGACAACTTATGAGAATGATCACTTTTAGCTCCAGTCAAACTGCCGGGAGAGTGTTAACTCTCTGAGTCAGTCGTTCTTGTTCAGCAATAGAACCGTACTTCTGACTGCAATGGATATGATTTGGGCACACAGACTCTAACAGATGGACTTCTCTGGACAGACAAACTCCACTCTTCAATTTGGTTGATCAAGAATGTCATTTTGCATAGTGTTAGAGAGAAATCGCATGTACGCGCAAGCTCTTCAAGGGTTGCCATTGACAAACTTCAAAAGTATTTTATTTAGTTTTGAGATGACAAGCAGTGTTGATATGACAAGTTAATCTAAAAGACACAATGTTCATCCAATTATATTGCTGCATTCCATTAGCATTGGACTTTCTAGCTTCCGACTGCAAAACTGAAAACTGCAATAGAATGCCACTCAGAGTTGAAAATCCAGCTTTTGGTAACATGGTGGCATTCAGTAAAGTGCACACACTTCTAAGCAAATAAAATACATCAATAGGTCAAAGGTTCCTGCATTAAAACACGATAAATCATCCACATGCAGTACAAATGCTAGATCATTTATCCTCTAATATGGCTGCTAGGGACTTCTTAGTTCACGATCAAGATCTGGACAGCAAATGGTAGCATTGCAATTATTATTATTTTCTTATACATCATCTTCCAAACTTTAGGCAGAAGTCGGAGACATCGAGTAGAAATGTTCCACATCTGACTTTGAATGGAATGCAGCATAAATCATAGATGCCAATGGTTTAAGATTCAGATGCAATACGTTATGGATGATTTTATGTCAAAAAAAAGAAAAAAAAAAAAAAAGAAAAAAAAAAAAGTAGTCTACCCTCCCTGGAACTCTTTTTAAAATGTCACATTACGTAAAATAACATTTAAGCACATGGTTACAGTTCAGTAGCAATATGTGATTGTCAAACGTGTAAGGGCCGTTTGTGTTCAGTCCTTTTTGAAAGTTCAAATACGTTTCATCACATCTTTCATCAGTGCAAGGTAAGGGCAGGCACAGAATTACTAGAGCGTATAACGAAAAGAAGGAACCATTTGTGCCTCTGTTTGAGTGTCCTTTATCGGATTTGCGTGTGCTTAGATGTTACGGTGCAATCGTATATCCAGTATATAGTTCAATTGCTTTGCTCTAGTATTACTCATACTCGTAGTTCCATCCACAGTGGAGGCTTTAAGGTAAGTCTGTTTACAATCATAAAATGCGCAAAATGATTTTCCGGCTTGTAATATTCGCTCGCGCTCATATTTAACCAGTTCATATTTATCCTAACGTGGCGTACGTCTGTCGCTGTTGAAGAGATTATCATAGACTCGCTCCTCAGGTAATTCCATAGGTAACAGGGACAGGGCCTGGAATAATTCAACCCCAGTCCAGGTTCTCCTACAGTTAAAGACACTCCCGCGGCTGTAATACTGTTCCTCGTGTATGTTACCGTAAATGCTCTGAACTCTTGCACAATGCCTTTCACTAAATCATGTATAATCAGCTATCGTTTATAATCCATGCTAGGTTTAGTAGGGCCTACTACAGGACACGAACGATTAGATTTAACACTAGAAGGGAAACGAGAGCAAAACAATATGTGGAGGGTTACGTTGCAGGATAGTGTGCGTTTATGTATTCTTTTAGATATGTGTGTTTGGTGACATCCCGGTATTACCCAGAAGCCATCATCCATGTCTCTGACTGTTTGTGTTATCCTTTGGTTTTGTATTCAAACCATGTTGTTTCATTTAAATGGATCTGGTGTAAAAGTCTGCATTTCTAACTACGGTTTGAGACGGGATCTAAATACTGTGCAATATAAGATGACAGAAGTTTTATCATGCAATTCAACGTATGAGCTTAAATTTAACAGGAAGTGCACCATCACCCCTGATGATGAGCAAATGAATGTGAATGTAATCTAATTAGAATGTGAAATCTTACTGGCCGGACTTCTTTGCGTTGTAAATGTGCAAAATTCAATAGAATGGATTTAAATATGGCATGATGTGTTAAATGGAGATGGAAGCACTTTGCTTAGTAATATCAGCATAATAACATTAGCCAAATCATCTGGAAATTCCACATTGGCTTTTTTTACTGGCTACATTCACATAATACAAAAGAACAAATGAAGTTTGAAGCTGAATACATTGCATCTTTAAAGGGTTAGTTCCCCCGAGAATGTAAATTCTGTCATCCTTAAGTTACTTTAAAACTGTAAGATGTTCATTCATCTTCAGAACACACATCAATATATTTTTGATGATATCAGAGCCATCTGACCTCCATAGACAGCAATACAACTGGCAAGGATCCAGGTCCAGAAACATCAGTAAAACAGTCATGTGACATCAGTGGATCAACTTCACAATTTCGATGCTATTAGAATATATATTTCTTTTTTTTGCGCGAAGAAAACAAAAATAGCTATTTACTCAACCATTCTTCTCTTCTTACTTCTTCCGCCATTTTATTTTCCAAGCATCACAAAAGTGATGTTGATCCACTGATGTCACATGACTGTTTTACTGATGTTTTTACTATGTTTCTGGACCTGGATCATTGCCAGTCGAGTTGCTGTCTGTCGAGGGTCAAATAGCTCTCTGATATCATCACAAATATCTTCCGAAGATGAATGAACATCTTACAAGTTTGAAACAACAAAATCATTTTTGGGTGAACTAACCCTTTAAGAATTACATTTTGGAACATTCCGAACGATTTCAGACAAATAGGGTTAGGTCTGTGGTTTTGTCATTTTTCTTGTATTCACAGTCTTTTCACGGTTTATTTAAGTTTTATACAGGACTAACATCTGTATTGCTTTGCTGTGTGAATGTAGCCTCTATCTAATGCCGTCATCAGACTGCACAAGCCATTTGGTAAGGGTTGAGGTCATCTTGTTGCAATACGTTTTATGTGGCATTCATATTTAGTATATAAAGATCAGCGGCCCATGGGACTTCATTATCAATGCTACCAATGGGAAATCAAGTTGTGACGTCTCACTTTTTTTTTTTTTTGTCACTTTTTAAACTCATCCACTACCAGTGTCCACATTTATGAGTGGAATATGATAGGAGAATCAAGCATTATAACACTTGTAGCATTATCTCTGTGAATAGAGTTAGACGTTAGTACAATGTACCATAAGAAAGACCATGTCCCGTTCCTCCTGGAAGATTTAGTAGATTCCCATTGAAAGCACTGAAAGTTCACTATGGATCTTACTGCCACATGCCCTCCTAGCTAGTATTGTTACGTTATACTTTAAATATTACATGGGTGAATCTCACATAAAAAAAAAACATAGCCAGGACATTTCATTCTATAATATTTAGGGGGGAAATAGATATGTGATAGGATATGGAAAATTAAGCTTAAAATTATTATTATTATATATTTTTTTAAATTACATTTATTTTCTCATTTTGACATTTTTGTGACAATTAAGAATGGTTTATTATTTTCATGTTTCATATTTTCAGTTTGCTTGACATGGACCATCACTAATTACTATAATACAAGAACAAAGCATTAGTTAAAGGCATGAAACACTTTATCATGTAGATTGCTATTTTTATTTATTTATTTTTATTATTATTATTTTTAATCTTTATGGCATTAACGGGAATGTGGTAGGAAAATGTACTTGTAAATTTCAAACTTTTTTTGTGTGTTGTTGTTATTGATTCACCTGTGCATTTAATAAAATACAAAAAAATCCCTTGACCAAACATAAAGATGCATCTGTGAAAGACACACCCTCACAAAACCAATCCCATCACTGCTGAAGAATGTCGTTGAGTGTTGATTTGATCAGATCTGATCGGCTGTTCTGCCGTATGCAAAGCGTTCAGACCAGAGAGAGCGTTTCTGTTTAGTTTTTTTTTTTTTGTTTGTGTTTATTTGTTTGTTTGTTTTTAGATATACCGGTGCACAAGTGAGAGAGCAACTTGTAGTGCTGGATGTTGTATATTCTCCGTCATGTAATGAACTATTTTAGAGGAAAAATATATTTGAAATATGACTCCAAGATGTATAAATAAATAACCATGAAAGATCCGCATTGTGTGGTTGTGTTCCTAAAGCTTGCTCACTAGAGCTGTCATAAATGGTTAGATTATGCAGCGTTGTTATGGCCAGAGGAATCTGTTACAAACATGATGCTAAAAAGACATCACGCTGCATCTGTTAATCAAGAGCTCGTTCACACGCACCGCAGGGGCCATTAACACTGACGACCCTGAAGAAGATCCAAATTTACACCACACGCACTTTGCACTTGGAACCCATTACTGAAAATTGAAAAATATTTTTAAAAAGGCACACATAGCGGATATATTTTTTGAAATAGGATCATTTAAACAGGGTGATTAATAATCATCTTGAATTTATGAATAACACATTTTTCCACCGAATTCTTCCAACGTCAATATTCTGTGCTATTTACATTTAATTGTGAATCATAACTCTCACATATAGCCTAGAGAATTTCTCTGTTATATTAGTGTATATATATATAGACAATAATAGGAATTTTACGTTCAGCATATGTCCCAAAATTATTTGGTTTGTGTATAGAAATTTAAGCTTGATTCAGATTTACATTTTGCATCTCAACAATATTTTTGACATTTACCTTTTTGTTTGTGTAATTCACATTTTGCTGGATTTATTGTAACAATCAAATATTAATGTAATACAATTACATGCTGTAGATTAGTATTATTTATTCCAAGAGTTTGTGCTTCCTCATTTAGCCAGCGAGCCAGGTGGACGGCAATAGAGGGAAAGATGGATCTGATTGGCTGGTGAGATGAGAAGACCATTGGACAATGCGATTTCGTACGCGCTCCTCTCGAAACTCGTTTAGAGAAACATCACTTATTTTTTATTTTTTTAAAACTGAAAGTACAAAACATATCTAATAATATCTTATTGATACTAAAATACATTGATGTGTTTTTGGATATTAAGGTCTCCTTTATGTTCTATGGATGAAACCCATATGGTTTTGGTAGATGATGGTGAGTAAATGATGACAGGGATTTTATTTTTGAGTGAAATGTTCTTTTAAGTCTCTTGAGCTATGGAAGAGCAACCTGTGTGCAATACCACTTCCTTTGGGCTTAATTTTTTATTGCATTTCCTTCTATTGTATTTTTTCTTCTCTCTATATTTTTCACTTGCACCTCATCTCTTTCTCTGGCCTGTCATTTGTCCCCTGGTTGTCTGTGGATCTGTCAGTATGTCTATATTTACCGCCGCAGCTCCTCCCACACGCTCTCATCCTCCACTTCTGCTCTGAGAGACTACAAACTCCATGACGCTTGATCACATTTTTAAGCTTATCCTGAGACACCATCATCATTCTTAGTGCTCGAGAAAGCAGGACATGACAGAACAAGGTGCTTACACGAAAATATGATGTCCTGTTGCTGAAAAAAACCATGGCACGCTTGTCGGGTTATGCTTGACTGAATTCCAATTGAGGAGTTTAATTGCTGGTCGCTATGCTGCGTCGACGCTGCATTCGAATGGAGGGAAAAAATGAGTGGAGATGCTTCAGTGGCTACAGCATTTCAGACACGTTATTAAAGAGAGCTCAGAAAGACAGCTGCTGAACTCTGCTACACTTCATCTCTCTCGAATGAAAGAACCTCTGACCCTCAAAACCATACTCAACTATCACATACTGACCAGCTAATGACTAATTAGTTCATTTCCAAAACATCACATTACTTGACTGAAAAATATAAGATTATGGGCCATATACTATATCTTGATCAACTAGTAGTTGGTGAGGGGCTAGTCTTACTATTTCAATACAAATATGACAAATTTATCTTTTCGTAATGTAATGATTTACTAGTCTAAACAGTTTATGCAACTAGCCCCATGTTTATCTGCTCATGATAGAATTTCCTGAGAATATTAATATTCTAAATTTAAGATCTCCCAAGAGAGTGTGTTTACTCATTTCTTTTCATTTTAGTTTTTAGCACATAAACAAAACAATACAATTGCTACATCTTCAACATTTAAAAAAGAAAGCTTACAATATGTCAGTAAAAACTTAAAGTCAAGTTATATTACCAGTATGCATTTTTTAATAATATTAATAATAATAATTAATCATGTGTTGATAATATTTAATAATTGTATAATAATAAATTAATAACCATTATACTATATAATATCATATAAATGATAATTAATAAAAATGAAAGTCCAACTGAATATTGGTCTATACCTGAGCCATAAATGCCATGTGTTTAAAAATATATATAAAATAAGAACATGACAACACTGAGTGAAAAAACAAAACACACAAACATACTTTAAAACAGTAAAAATCATATAATTTATACTCCTTTCTATATGCAACTCGTATGACGTCCTTAAAAGCTACATTCTCTCATAATGGCCGATGCATGCTATTCTACCTCATGTTTTCCATATTCATTTTCTGCAAGGCCATGCTGCTTTAAACAGTGTAATTTAATAGAAATAGGAAATGAGTTCTGTAAGGTGATTAAGGAATGGTTCTGTGTTTGGATGGAATTGAATTGTCTGCACCAATACATCTCTCAAATCAGCGTTAAAATGAAAAGGATTCCTGAGAACACAAGTGTCAAGCATGTCATGGTGATTTCTAATGATCGTTCACCAAAGTATTAATACTAAGGTTTATGAAATAAATACACAGGATATAAATAACATCAAAAGATTCATGTAAATATGCATGCAATACATAAATATTGTATGACAGCCCATGAATAAACATCAAATTGAATATATTAACACAAAAATACCACTATAGTACACAATCTACTATATCCTAAAATGTATATATATATATATATATATATATATAATATAGAATATTAAGTTTCATACAGAACCCACAGAAGTTTTTTTAATTTATTTCTTTTTTACCAACAGTGCAAAGTCTAAAAGATAAATGTATTGTTTTGATATATAGCTGTTATGTAGGCATGTTGAGATATGGCAGATTATAAACTATAGTGGTGTTGTTTGTTCTGTATATATACAGATGATGGCTTTTGTAGTCATATTCAGAGGATAATTTTATTTCCCTCAAACGCCATCTGCCTACTCTAATGCCAAATTAAGTCTGCTCTCTGAATCTACCATCAAATCCAATTAAACATATTTCAATTATATGCTACATATATATTGTAAACAGATAAGCTCAATTAAATACTGTATAAATGGATCAAAAAAGTTAATAAAAGTTGTCCTAAGACATTTTGGATTTAGGTTTTAGGACATCTTTGATGAAAGCTTTTCCATGTACATACTTCAAATATTGACTACAGTTTTTTTTTTTTAATTGAAAATACACTGCTCAAGAAAATGAAGAACACTTAAACAACACAATGTTACTCCAAGTCAATCACATTTCTGTGAAATCAAACTGCTCACCTAGGAAGCAGTACTGATTGTTGATCAATTTCACATTCTGTTGTGCAAATGGAATAGAAAGGGTGGAAATTAGCAAGACACCCCCAATAAAGAAGTGGTTCTGCAGGTGGTGACCACAGACCGCTTCTCAGTTCCTATGCTTTCTGGATGATGTTTTGGTCACTTTTGAATGCTGGCGGTGCTTTCACTCTAGTGGTAGCATGAGACGGAGTCTACAACCCACACAAGTGGCTCAGGTAGTGCAGCTCATTCAGGATGGCACATCAATGCGAACTGTGGCAAGAAGGTTTGCTGTGTCTGTCAGCGTAGTGTCCAGAGCATGGAGGTACTACCAGGAGACAGGCCAGTACATCAGGAGATGTGGCGGAGGGCAACAGCCCAGCAGCAGGACCACTACCTCAACCTTTGTGTGAGCAGGAACAGGAGGAGCACTGCCAGAGCCCTGCAAAATGACCTCCAGCAAGCCACAAATGTATATGTGTCTGCTCAAACGGTCAGAAACAGACTCCATGAGGGTGGTATGAGGGCCTGACAAATATATCATATCAAAATGAACGAATCGTTCAAGAACGACCCATCACTAATGTATATTTGTATAAAAATGGCCAAAGAATATATATTGGTTAATACTTCCTAGAAACACATTTTAGCAAATCTATATTTTGGCCATTTCTTTGGCATTGTCAGCTCTTTAATTTCAGACACTGTAACATACTTTGAACAACTTGAATCTTTGTTAACATTTAAACTTTTGTATTGTCAGTTCAGGTTAGTTTATACAACTTACTGAAACTGTAAAGTGTTTTATAAAAGATAAACTAAATCTGTAATTTATGTTGAAACAAAACACTCCCACTGTCTCATATGTGATGTTTACAAACTAAGTTTCGGGGGGAACGCACACACATGATTAGCCACAGCTGGCCCGCATTATCTAATCAGTCTAATTTTGTCCCGTCCAATCAAACCATCCAGCCTCCTCCTTAAATAAGCTCACTTCCTTCCCCTCCTCATCTCGTTACGCATCCCTCCCCCACCCCTTCTACACCTAGTTCTCGTCTTCCTGCACCAGGGGGGCACGAAGGGCTGGAGCTGGTCGCCGAGCTCAGCCCTCGCTACGGTTCAAACCACTAGGGCTCAGAATCTGCCGATTCCCCAGCTCGCCCCCCGGACAGCACGCCAAACATGCTTATATTATTATTATCGTAACTTGTGAATTGACATTATATATGCTTTATTCTGAACAATGGCTTTTTGTGCACATATGCTGTTATTTGAAGATTGTAAATATGTGTCAGACTGAGAGACATTACATGAGATGTGTAGCTCTGCAACAGACCGAAGGTGAAAGCAAGACGTCTTAAAATACTCCCTATCAGATCATTTCATCTCACCACAGCACAACTATGCATATGAAGTGAACGAGACACCTCTCTCTCTCTGGTCCTGGATTTTCTCTCAGAACTTTATTAACAGAGATTTACTCCTGCGGGTCTTTCACGGACCTGACTTGCATCTCAAACACCTTGACTCATTCCCTCGCTGCCTCTAAATGCCCCGCTGCAATCGCCCGTGCAGCTCAATTTCACCAACAAATGCGTCTAACAGAGTCTGGTTAGGTGGGCCCTGGTGAGCCGAAGCCCTAAATTGGAGAGGAATTGGGTTTCTAACAAGACTCCAGAGCTCTGGTTAGCTTTGACAAGCCCCTCCGAAAACACAAGTATTAAGGCGCTCCGCGGCTGACATGCACATTAAGACGGGCCACTGTGTTCTGCAGAGGAGAAACGGACCTCTTGGGACAGAACTGGAGTGGCAGGGCAAACTCCAGCGTTCTGCATTATACTTCATTCCCATGTTGTTCCGCTATTCTGTTCGCTTGCCGTTTTTCTCAAAGCAATTTCTATTGGTTTAGGATTATTATTTAACTGCCTCCCTCATTCCATGTTTACACAGTTCTCCCTAATCAAACATCATCTTTCGTTAAGCATTTTCATTATGTCACGTTTAGCATTTGGCAGAGACTTGTATACAAAGTGGCACGCTAATAAGGAAAAACACAAGCCATCTATCATCACACAGAAGCCAACAACATTAGCAGTGTCAAATATTAATATATTATATTAAATATATGAGTGTCATAGCAAAGGGTCTGAATACTTAGGACCATGTGACACTTCAGTCTTTGTTTTTTAATAAATCTACAAAAATCTCAATAATTCTGTGTTTTTCTGTCAATAAGGGGTGCTGTGTGTACATTAATGAGAAACAATAAATAACTTTTTTTAGCAAATGGCTGCAGTATAACAAAGAGTGAAACATTTAAGGGGGTCTGAATACTTTCCATACCCACTGTATATGTATTTCTCATAAAACATGCATTTATTTGACTGACAAAACATCACAGAAGTAGTCAACTGCTTTGCTAAAACATTTTACATAACATTTTTGTGCTATCACTTTCCTACCAAACTGATGATTGCGTCTTGAGAGTAAGTGATTATAAAAAGATATCAACCTGGTCTCAAAGAAATACGTACTTTGGTGGACTTTTTGTGCAGCACCATTTTAACATACATTACTGCACATTTCGCCACAGTTTCAAAGACAAATGTCCACTGAGTTGTGCTTAATTCCTGGAATCTCTGTATGTTAATAAGGTACGTACTGCAACGGTTGAAAATTTGGAATATCCAGGGACTTTTGCTAAAAGTTAATTCTCTATTGTGTTGGAAATACGCTCTACACCAAATTCAACCCTAAACCTAAACCATAGTGTTAATAAATGCAAAACTGATATAAAAAGGCACTTGTTGATGCAATCGTGTCCTTTCAACTTCCTTTTATACAGATTTGAACTGTTTTATTTTAATCTTCACCTCTCAAGTATATCGCTGTACTCCGTGAGCTACCGAACAAACCTACCGTCTATGAAAACACATATATATGAAGCTTGATATAATGTGATGCTAACATTCAAAAGCATCGGTTTTCAAATCTACCAGCATTTTAATATTGTTTTGAAGTCATGACATGATGTTCTTAATGGTGTAACAAGTAATCGTGTTAACATTTTGCTTTTATTAAGCAAAACCTTTATTTGTGTGAAAAGGAATGGAAGTTGTCAGAGTTTTACTACCTCTAATGTTCATTTCTTTTGGAAACTGCAGTGATATGTACTTGTTGGTACATATTTCGTGTCTTGCTGAAAAAGTGCACCCAGGTACTTTTATGACATGAGACCAGCTAGAAAGATATTGCCACAAAAAAAAGTTCGGTTTGAAACATTTTGACTAGAGAATGTAAAAAAAAAAAAAAGAAAAGAAAAAATGAAATGACATTTAATGAAATTAAATGAGTTTCAGGAGAACTATGAACGAACGATTCGCAGCTGTGATCAATCTCCTAATTATCAAGCTACCCCGCCAAATGCTTTACCACTGCAATAAATACTGCTCAATGCCTCTAACCTAGCATCCGCGTTTTTGTCTTCCACCACCACCCCTTCCACCTCCTTAGCAGGGAAGGACTAGCAGCCCAAGTTCTCCACTTCCTTCGGGGGGCTCGCGGGGATCAGGCTGGGCTCCGAGCATCCGTTAACCCTAGCCACCTAGGGGTAAACCTCCTAGGGCTCACGGACCCCCAGACAGTCCGCCAAACAAGCTTATATTTATCGCCGAGGAAGTGGGAACTAGTGAAACAACTATTTCTTAATAGATTGGCAGTTATTAGTAACTGCAGAACCTGGAGAGAGAACAAAAATGACATCTGCTCAAACTAAATTCATACCGTCTCCTCTTACATTGATTTAATCATTTACAAATGATGTGTGATGATTTATCCGATATATTAAGAATATATATATTTACAAGCTCTGCACATTACAAATTACTCATAGTTAGATTAATTAAAAGCTCACAGAAGAAGTGTCTTCACTTTTCATTTTCTTCAACATTTGGCATTGAAACATTTACAAATTATGTGCTATATCTCCTTCTTACTTTGATGCAGATAATCATAATTAGATAAATGTAGTATATACATTTAACCTCTTTAGTCTTTAATCCATCTGCATTATGCATTTCTGACTCCAAGAGATCCTCATCTTTGCATGCCGCCCCATTAGCAGGTCATCTCTGGATGTGATATGTGATGTACTGCATGTCTTATGTAATTCGTCTCTTTTAACACGTATTCGCTAAATGCAGATACACAATATCATTTGACATAAAAATACCCACACTATCCAGCTCTTCACACAAACGCGGGTCAGTAAGCCAGTCCATTAGTAGCCTGAGAAAGAAGCGGGTTACTAGTAAAGAGATCATGTGATGGGGTTGAGAGTGCCTCTTCATTCAAACCCTTGACCTCATGCTGCATTATCTCTCTGAGCGCAAGAGCCTGGTTTGCTACCAACTTCAGCTTTTTAAAGTAACACGCTAAAACAAAAAACACTTCAGAGATGACTGGTTATATTTAACCAACAGTCTTTAAAAAAGATACGACTATCAAATATGAATATTTACATTTAATCATTTAACATATGCCTTTTAGCCAAACCTGGACTTAAAAAAGGGTTTATTTAGTTTCAACCAAATTTGATAAAGTTCCTGTCTAACATGTTTGATCTCAGCTTTTACCTGACATTTGAATTAATTTTTACACAGAGATTGTTGGACATATTCGTAAAATGTGTTGACTTTAACAATCTTCGTTATATTTTATGCCAATGCTGAGAGTTTAAAGGTGGTTAAAAAAAAACAAAAAGAGTTTTTGCAGCCTGTAACTCAAAGATATCTCAATACCTTTATAAATTCTGGTTATTATTTATATCAGTATTTCCATTGTTAAGGCCCTAAGTAACTGATTCTCAGAGGTATTGCGATCTCAATGCAGCTCCTTGTGCGAAATGTTACATTTTATACATTTTCCAGTCGTTGAAAACCATACAAAGTCACGTTGCCATGCAGCTGATACTAGTGTTAGGTCAAAGTCCATCTTGTTACAGTAAGTCGACTGCTAGTCCAAATACTCTAGCTTATATTAAGTGGCCTTAACTATGTACTATTGCATTAAAAGATAAATGTCTTAACTTCAGCCAAATAACCTGGGTCTTTTTCTCTAAAACAACTAGAGAAATGTCTTCATACACAGAGAAACTTGGCTGATACATGGAAATGGATATTTTCTTATCAGGTTCCAGGTACATTTAAAAGTACATTTACAATCATTGATCTGATTGCATTGATTTGCATTAGCAAAGGTAAAACTGACAGTGTGAGAATCATCAGAGGCGCAGGCTGATGCCGCGAAACGTCTGGCTTTGGTCTCTGCGGGAGTTTTCTGTATTAGAGAGTCAGAGCTAAAGTCACGCATCCACCGAGTCCTTGTGAAGGAGAGTGAGAAACAAACTCGGGGAATGAGAAGCACAGGAAAAACACCTTCCTGTTTAATTTGCAGACTTTCTAAAACAAAAGTGTAGCTTAATGAATTGGAAATGGTATTATTCACTGGAGAACATGAAAGCAAACACGGCAGAGCATGGAATCGCACTACATGGGTTTTTTTTTTTTCACGTCCGGGAAGACACACCAGCGCTTGAGTGGAAATGAGGTCTCAGACGTGAGAAGCTTCGAATATTATGAGATGGGGTTGAAAATGACTCTAGCAGGGAGCCCTGTTGATTAATAACAGACTAGCGGAAAACCTTTGCATCTGATAACACACACAACCCCAAATCACTGAAGTGAACATAAAATGAGGCTATTAGATGGTAATACTGAAATATACCACTGTACTGAAATGAATTTATAATGGTATTTACATGATACTTCCGAGAACAACCATAGTATGTGTCCAAAATAGCACGCTTATGAAAAATGCCATGGTATTATCATGACAGAGTTACCAAAATACAATGGTATTACTATAGCTTACATCCTAAAAATGCGGTATTACTGTCCTCTTGTACATATCCAAAAATATAGCAGGCTATTACCATACTACATATTCAAAATACCATGGTATTACCAAGACACTATGATAAAAATACCATGGTATTACCATAGTACATGCCCCAAATTCATTACCATGATACTATAACCAAAATACTATGGTTTTACCATTGGCCATAAATAAATAAATATCAAATTATTACCAATAAAATAAACATTGACTGAAATTATATATATATATATAAATTTTATTTTTTCAGATCGTTGCCTATACTATATTACTATATTTATTTGTGAATGATATTCAGCTGTTCTTTTTAAACACCGCCACAATAATATATATCTGAAAAAAATGTAATTTCATCAAGCTAAATTTTCACTAATAACTGAAACAGTCATCATGTTTTTAGTTTTACTTTGACGCGAAAAAAAGCAGTTGATATCTAGCGGGTGAATTGTTTCCTTATTTTATAATTAGTCAATAACGCCATTAATTTCTTCATACAGGCCGAGAGCTCGCACGAGAACAAGAGGCTCAGTTTATCGCACAGGCCTCGTTGAATATTTTAAACGATTCATAAACATGAATCAAATCCAAAACATATGGAGAAAAAGATGACTCAGAGTCATTAGAGACGTTACTGAAGAAGAGCAGTGAACAGGAAGTTAATGGGTCGGGGGAATGTTCTTAAACAGAGCCATATTGAGAGTCACATATTTAATTAGTCTCTGGGGAACAGGTTTGTACCATATTTACAGCTGAAAGATGAGAAGTGGAGAGAAAACATTTCTGTGACGCAACAGGTGTCTAGACTTGATGACAGGAGTGACCTCAACAACAACACATGTGTAGTGAGAACACAGAAAGATGACTTCATCTGATGAATACTAAGAGCCAGAGTCTTGTTCTCTCTTTTTTGATGAAAACAATGGTCTGTTGCAGAAAATATTAGCAAAAGAAGGTTTGCACAGATGAGCTCTACTATTCTCCTGCATGTTTTCAAATTTATTAATGACTAAGGCACAAAGAAAATTAACAATTATTTTTGTTCTGTTGTAATTAGTGGATCATGCTAGGGTGAGCATCACTATTATATTGCTCATATACTGGCTCATGGCTTCATTCTAAACTTTGGCAAACAACTTATCTGACACTGCTTGTTATTGTTAGATACATATAATATATTTACACCATACCATGCACTTTTAAGACTACATACAGTGCAGACATACAGATAGAGAGCGAGAGACTGTCAACGTGAAAAATACATTAAAAAAATAGCTTTCATTTTTATATTTTTATATTTGTACTTCAATTTTCAGTTTAATTATAGCACAGTTTTAGATCAAATACAGATCTGGCCATTAAAAATGCATCTATTTTCACACGGCAGCCTGTAAATTTTACTTGGGCTTGCCAAGGTTAACATTTAAATTTTACTAAAAGTATTTCACCTAATATTTCTATTTTACATACTTTATGTTTACTTTACACACTTATATGTATTAAAAAAAAAATTAAAATTGATTATTAGACCCAAATGATGCTATCTTTTGCATGTTGTTTTTAAATGGAAATTAATATATATATATATATATATATATATATATATATATATATATATATGTGGACATATTTGAGAAAAAAAAATTAATAACATTATATTTTATTAATAGGTCAAAATCAGACCTATTAATAAAATTGACCCATACAATGTATTTTTGGCTATTGCTACACATATACCCCAGTGACTTTAGGTTTTGTGGTCCAGGGTCACATTTATTTTACATTTATGTATTGCTTCTGGGATAAGAATTGTCAATTGACAGAAAACACACAAACAGCATATCTGAATGCTATTAGTCCCTAATCAGAGAATGCCACTTGTAACTATGTGTATATGCCAATTAATGTAAATTATTGTTTATTAAATGCATTTAATTGACAAGAGTTAGTAGAAGAAGGATACAGAATACAGATGTGTGTGTGTGTGTGTGTGTGTGTGTGTGAAAGCCTAACCTTTCAGTGAATCTCTTAAATGTCATGTATAGTGTACTGGAGAGGACTCTCTTTAGCACAGCTCTCTGGAGGACTGCTCCCGTTTTCATAACCCTGCACCCAGGACCTTCTGAAACCAGACCCACTCCATAAGAATCTGCTAGTGATTATCAAGCAAATGCACAAGACTTTGTAAACGAAATAAATACTGTTTCTGTGATAGACAAAAGATAGATATTAAATAAATACACTACATCTGCAGTTACACAGTACATACATACTATCTGCAGTTCTAAATCAAATCAAACAAACTATACCTCAGTACCTTTAATCACAAAGGTACAAACACTATCCTTGGGTTGGTAATATTTCAAAAGGTAAACATTTGTATCTTTTTTAACCCTGAATGTTACATATTAATAACTCAAGTGTATACAAATGTTCTATTAGTAGCTTTGAGTAGCGCCTTTTAACTTTTTCTCTGAGAGCTGCGTCTAAAAGCTGAGAAAGTTTGCTTGTTGCCTCACTGGTCTATGAGCCAATGACTTTAATCAATCAATCACTTTTATTTCTATAACTCTTTAACAATACAGACTGTAGCAAAACACTGAACATTATCAAATAGGAGAATAGAGTGATGGTAATGTATAATGACAAGATTAAACTATTTATTTATCAAATGCAGAGATGGTCTCTGTAATCATAATCACTAAAAATTAAGTGCCAACAACTAAACAAGCCCGAGGCGACAGCGGCAAGGAACCAAAACACCATCCATGAAAGAATGAAAAAAAAAAAACTTGGGAGACACCAGGCTTAGTTGGGGTCAGTTCTCCTCTGGCTGGACGCCCAACACCTAATCTCCAGTTCAATATTAAGCACATGTCAAATAGTGCAAAGGGCTTATAGTGTGTGTGTGTTTGTGTGCATTTGGTTCTGGTGATCTGTCCACGGAGCTCACCTAGGTGTTCTGGTCTCCGATGAAGATCATCTTTTTGTGCTGATACACCATCTGATCTGGATATGGGCTGAGGAACAGAATAAGAGAGAGACAGACTAATATTAGCATCGATGCCATTCTTTTTATGACGTAATGAGTACATTGTGTGTGAAGGGGAGTGTTCCCGGTTCCGGATGATTTAATTAATGCAGCCTAACAATTTGTATTTGATTAATAGATGTGTATTAGTGTGTTAAGTGTAAGCCAGAGTAAAGAGATGTGTCTTTAATCTAGATTTAAA
>JAUCMS010000022.1:15582933-15596450 GCA_032357445.1 Enteromius radiatus | reverse complement strand
TTTTTGAACCGGTTCTTTGAAACGAACTGTCCGAAAGATCCGGTTCGCGGAAAAGATCCGGACTTCCCATCACTAGTCAAAATACCGTGAAACAGGGTCCTTAGGGAGAGACAGAGGGAATAACCAGATCCAGGCAAGAACACGAATGAACTAGACAGATTAACGTAAACAATGAACAGTGAAAACATACAAACACTTCCTGGTTTTATACAAGTGAAAGTAGGTCAGTGGGCAGCGACAAACAATGAAACACCATGACAACAGACCAGCGGGGCGGAGACATGTCGTGTGAAAACAAACATAAAACACACATAGTCTGCTAGGCGCTGGAGTGCCATCCAGTGGCCTGCGCTGGCACCTCCAGCTGACCATGACAATTGCATTATTCGCTGATGATGTCATTCTTAATACGTCAATACCTGCTTTATTAGATCTCACAAATTTCTGGATACAAAATGAACAATTCTAAAAGTTCTATCCTATATGGACAGGCAACAACCTAGTAATCATGTTGCAACCTTCAATATACAGGTAGTGGATCATTTTACATACTCTAAAGATGGATGACTTTACCCATATCATTAATTGGTCTAATAAATATTCTAAAAATGATTATTCTGCCAAAATGTTTATATTTATTCCGGAACATTCCTCTGCCTCCCCCTAAACATATATATTTCAACGACTTGTTGCAAAATGTTTAATAAATTCATTTGGAGTAACAAATGTTCATTTGGAATAACAGAGGCGTCTGACGCTTCTATATTTGCCATATGATAGAGGAGGATTACAGTATCCTAGTTTTCATTGGTATTACTGGGCTGCACAACTGAAAACAATTATGTTTTACTTTTCATCTCAGAAATAATTCCCCCAATATGCCCTAATTTTCTATTTTGGAAAAAGAAGTAACAAAAAGTTGTTTTGGTAAAGGTTTAATTTGTTCACTATATAATATGCTGGTGTCAGAAGCAAAGGACTCTTCATTTTACAAACTGGAAGCTTGGAGATTGGATCCTGAGGACGGTTATTCGGATGGAGAATTGGATGGAAGCATGTAAAAAAGCTCAATTACTAACGATGAACGCACAACTAAAACTGCTACAATATAAATGGTTGATGAGAATTTATATAACTACAGTTGTATTGCATAAATATAATGAAAATATCCCTGATACTTGCTCAATATGTAATAACTTTAAAGGAACGCTACCACTTTATATAGGAGTGTGAAGAGGTTATGGTAGAAAAGATCCTTGATGTTAATATACACCTGACACCATTAATCTTTTTATTTCATTTATACCCTTAAAATAGACAGAGTATACATTCATAAATATATGTATACTTCAAGCAAAACGGCTTATTTCTTTAAATTGGAGAAGCATATGCACCAAATATAGGCCAATGGATAAAGGAAATGGTGAAAAATATGTTAATGGAAGATATAACACATATTAAAATATATATACATCATTTTTGATGGAGTTTGGGGACCCTTCAAATCATTTATAAAATGTGGTGGAGTTGGAAATGTGTTGATAAAAGACTAAGTGATGTTTAGAGATAAAACATTTCGGGAGGAGCGCGTACGAATAGTCAGTCATAGCTGGGCTCACTTTCTAATCATCTTGTTAGCCAATTCAGTCCAAACTTATCCTCAATAAATACACCGTCTCCTTTCCTTCCTCATCATGTTTTAGCATCCCTTCCTCCTCCTCCTCCTTTCCCTTTTTTTTGGCTCTTATTGATTTGATTTAAGTTTTTATCTTGTTTATGGCCAAATTATGGACTCGTGAGCTGTCTTGACCAGATAATAAATGATTAAATTGATCTCTCGCCTCACGCATCCTTCTTATGTTATGTCCCTCTTTAAACGAGTTTGTTGTGAAGTGAGGGTTGTAAGATTCGTAATACACAAAATCAAAAAGCTGTTTGGTATCTGTAGAAAAAAAAAAAAAATAAAAACCTACAAAATAGATTTAAACAGAATATGTCAAATATATTAGGACAGAATTAGAGAATGCAGAAAGATCCTCCTTTAATGAAGTGAATTTGTTAACCAATCGAACAAAAGAACATAGGAATTTAAAACGAATAACTGAAGAATAAAGAACGGAAAGAAGAGAACAAACAAAGAATTGAACACAACACAATAGAAAATATAAATGTAATAGGACTAAATTGAAAAAAGGGAACAGAACTGAACAAAATATAAAAACAAAAACAGAACAAACCATACTGGAACAGAACACAACATAAATAATGAGAGCGGAATAGAGCTCGGCTGCCAGTTATCCTTCATTTAATTTCTTTTCCTGATCACGATGCCAAACCATAAGGCAACCTTGAGCCTTTATTAGAATATTAAAAGAGAGGGATTAAAGACAGACATAGACGGAAACACATACATACCGATGCGCAAGTGAATGATGGGGAAGCAGGACAGAGAGACAGAAACCAGACGTTTCTCCAAAAGCTAAACTCCAAATCACGGTAATACAACTTCTTAATGATACCCAGAAACACATGAAGAACTTCCTCCCAAACCTCCTGCAGCTCGGTTCAGCTCTCTCTCATTACAAAGCCCCCAAGGTCTCTTATGTAGTGCTGAGGTTGACATGTTTAATTTCATTGTGTCGTGAGCTCAGAGCTCCATGTCAAGCAGGGTCAGTGTGTGGGCTCCTGGGGGCCACTAACTCCATATGCAAGCCTCAGTTGTGCTGAAGACTGGCAAAGTTTGTTGAAACAGGATGTAATTAACGAGTTAGCATACTGTTCAGTGCTGCTGTGCATTTGAACACAGGGCTCAACTTGTCTCGGTCAATACTGTGTCTATATGTTTACACGTTGGGGATATTTTTATTAGTATTCATATTGAGATTACAGACCAGGCTGGAAGCAGAGAGGTCTGAGACAGTACAAGTTGATCTCTGGGACCTTTAAGAGGGACACACACTGGACCAGAAGCACCTTGAAAAAGCACAGATATGCATCCACTCTCAGAAAAAAAGTACAAAGCTGTCAGTTGGGTGATACCCTATAACATAGAAACGCTAATTTTTGTATTTTTGTAAAATACCTTTTGAAAGGGTGAAGCTACTGTGATGGTTTTGTACTTTTTTTCTGGGAGAAAGTAGAATGTATTGTTCTGTAAATATCAACCTGGTCTCATGAAAATAAGTACCTCGGTGCACCTTCTGTGCAACACTACTTTTATGTACCTTACATAAATTAGCAATTTTAGTGGCACTAAAACACATATTAATATTGTTTTAAGGGCATAACATGATATTCTTCAAGTAATTGTGAACAAATTACACTTTATTAATCGTAAACTTGTGAAATACTGTAAAAGTTTTACTGCCTCTAGTATTCATTTCTTTTGGAAACTGCAGTGATATGTTGGTACACACATTTCACAGGTAAAATGGTAAAAAGAGATGTACAGTAACACAAATGAAATGTCAAAAAAATTAACTATTATTAACTAATTAGTAAAATGCGCTTGTAAAATTATGATCATAATATCGGCTTGCCCAATGATTTTCATGTAGCCTACATGTATCTTGATTACACGAGAATATATCTTTACTTACTCACTTGAGTGGCAGATTTTCACTTGGTTGAAAATAAGATAAAAAAAAAAAAAAGAAAACAAGTGAAAAAGAAAAATCTGAACTGGCATAAGAAAGTACACTTATATTTAATATTTTATATATTCAAGACATTTCATATACTATATGAAATTTTATTCAAAATTCAAGATACTCAATACATCTAAATGTCAATATCTTATAGAGTGTGGTTTCAAGCAAAGGTATTAATGTAAAATGTTTTTTTTTTTTCTTTTTCTTGGAAAAAGTCAAATATTAATTAGAAACTCATTATGGAGATAGTTAACCCCCTTCTATATATATATATATACAAACATTCTTATGGTTGATAAAGTTTTTAAATATAGATTTTGTTTTTCTACATGAGTGTATTACTTCACTTCAGAGGGTCTTTAATAACCTTGTGGAACTATGTGGAGTACTTTATATGATGGATGGATGTACTTTATTGATGAACTTCAAAATCTCATCCATTTACTGCCATAACAAAGCTAAGATCCCAGATATAAATCTATTGTAAATATAACTCCAATTGTATTCATCTGAAAGAATAAAGTCATAAACACATAGGACGGCTTGAGTAAATTATTTACATTTAGTCATTTAGCAGATGCTTTTATCCAAAGAGACTTACAAATGAGAAATCATAAGGTCATTTTTACTTTGAACTTTACTTGATGATTCCAATGAGTTTATAGGGTTTCCTGATAGATAGATAGATAAATAGATCAACCTTTATCTAGCATGCACATGCATTCTCACCCATCATTTATAATTAGGAGATTCTATATGCACTTTTCTTTTTTCTCGAACAGCCAAAATTCCTGTCAGCTGTAATGAAAGTTTAATGGCAGCTGAGACATGCTCAGCTCAGGGTCTGTGTTATACAGGAGACAGTCAGAAATTGAAAGAACATTTGGAGAGCGAACGACTGTATGAAAACCCAACAAGGGCTCCTCCGTTATTCAGTATTTCACACTCACACAAAGTAGATCACCTATGGAGCAGTTCAGCGACCGAGTATAAGCGTGTGCTGGTGGGGTTTTCTTACAGCATACACGTCTCTGTATGAGTCTAGTTTAATGAAGCACTTAACACATGCAACATTTTCTAGGGAATATTGAATATTAACGGGTCAAGGATTTCACAAACTCAGTCATATTAGGGCAGAGAAAGAAAATAAAGCTAGTATAATGGCTTTGAATTAAGGTCACTGTCAATGTTCTCATAGCAAGGCCATCACTGTGACAAAGTGACTAGGTTTTCCTGAGTCATCACGACTGAAATGAATGCCAGCATGCTTTGTATTTGTCAAGATTTGCTCAGAATGCTGAAGAACATAGTAACCAGCAGAAAAGAAAAGTACATAAAACAAGAGCCAGATGACACATGCATTACTATTACAATTTAACGGTGTTAATATATATATATATATATATATATATATTAGAATTGAATGATAATGGTAATGGTAATTTAGATGTAAAGAGGAAATTTACATGCATAATTAAATGCCCCATTATCAGGTAATTTCTACAGAAAAAATTCAAAATTTTCTACTAGAAGTGAATATAGATATTACAAAATTATAATGTACAGAATAAAAAAGGCTATTAATTTATAGACATGGCAAGACATTGTTTCACCCTACCCTTTTGATGGCGAAGAACAATTATATATAAGTTTGAAATTGCAATAATATTTCACAATAACAATGGTTTTACTCTATTTTTGATCAAATAAAGGCATCCTTGAATAATCTTTTGAGTGTGTGTGTGTGTGTGTGTGGTACTAATTTATTGTGCAGCACTAACTACAAACTAATCACAAACGTGTAACCACTTGGATGATCTACCCTACCTAAACAAGTCCCATGATGCCTCAGGAAACAAAGAAAAAAAGAAACAAAAATCAGCCACACTTTATATTAGGTGGCCTTAATGTACTTATTGTGTTCATATTGTATTTCAAAACACTTCTGGTTTTGAGGTGGATCCGGGTGAAGTTAGGGACAGGTTTGCTGGCATGGGTAGGTTTAAGTGTAATTATAAATGTAAACAGAGAAATTAATGTATAGGTATTTTAAAAAAGTATAAGTACAATGTAAAAACGTGTATGTACACAATATATAGTAGTTAAGGTCGCCTAAACTAAATTGGGACCAAACGGTCTTAGGGGTCATTCACGAAGGAAGGCATTCTTGCATTCAAAAGCATCTAGAGAAGTGAAATGTAAAGGGCATCTTGAGGCGTGAGCTACTTTTAACTGGACCTGGTCCCGATCGGACCCCTGACCTGTACACTGATGGGAAACGGAACCGGCAGCAGCTCTCTGCTCGTCTGTGTGACCTGCAGTATTCCTGCAGCCATCTCATCTTCATTACATACGCTGCTCGGTCGAGACAGAGGTGTGGGCAGAGGGGGAGCTTTTAATTGGCTGGGTTGATGGAGGTAAGCGTTCCTGTTGGCTGTGTATGCGAGACATGGATCTGATGCAGTCCCAGGTGACCACGAGAGGCCAGGAGCTTTTAAATCTCAGAGCAATTTAAGAGGCAACAGAAGCAAGTGCTGCTGGATAACAGAGGACTTGCCACTGCTTACCCAGATGCCTATTAGTTGCCATTTTTCTCTCCGTCTCGCGCATACACACACACACACACACACACACACTTTCTCTCACACCCTTCTCCTCTCTCTTAAAACCAAAACAAGCTGTGGAAGTATAATTCAAGAGTGCTTTGAGAAACAGATATATTCAGCGCCTCAATCATTCTCACCACCGTTGTGCATGCGCAAGCCCTTTTTCCGTCTGTCTCTCGCTCTCATTCATTCGTTAATTCTGAGTAGAGTGCGTAGGATGCACCTTGACCTGATTGATGAAGTGTCTGGTTCAGATGAACCTGATGGATGAACTGTCTGGGTTCTTTCTCTCTAAAGAAAAGCAAAACAGAACGATAACTCATGGCTAAAGAATAGAGCTAGGTGGGCTGCCACCCAAACCTACAGCCCTTTTCTATTCGGTTTAAAAGAAAAATAATGAGTTGAGCTGATTAATTTGTCTCCCTTAAAAAAAATCATAAATGAGGTCTTTTTAATACCTCGATTTGTTCTAAACACCAATGAGATTAAATGTGGAGCAAATGTAGTCTTTTGCTTGAAGTCAGCATGAAACAACATCCGTAACCTGTTCTAATTCTGCAATCTGGCTTATATTTGACTAAATAAGGATTTTCAACAAGATAAAAAAAAGTAAGCTTGGACTTTCACTAAAAAATTATGTTTCATGGATTACCATAATAAATAATGGCTAAAGATCTGTCTGGTTATTGGTTAGCAGTTGTTGCTATATTAAAGCAGCTGTTAATTATGCATCATGCGTATTAGTCCTATATTATATATGAGACCTTGGGCCACAAAACTAGTCATAATGTTTATTTATTTTCATTAATTTACAAACAAATTACTTAGAATATGACTGAATATTTGACTGAGGAATCTGAGGGTGCAAAATACCTAATTATTGAGAAATAACGTTATTCAAATGAAGTTCATATATTTTACTAATCAAAAATTAATTTTTGATATATTTACAGAACATGATTTTTTGGCATAAAAGAAAACACTTGCACTAAATTAATTATTATTATTATTATTTTTTTTTACATAACTTCTGCTATATCATGATAGATATTAGACGTATCAGTACATTTGATCCATACTAAATATGAAACTCAAACATAAAAAAAAAAAACAGTTCTTTTTTTAGTTTTCAGATTTTTTGATTCTATTATTAATATACCAGTATTATATAGACAGATAGATTTTTTTCTTTCCACATTTAAAAATGGTACTTTCTTGTACGTGAGTTGTCGTTTTTGTTTCTGTTTTTATTGTCTATTTTCAATTTCAGGAGAATCACCAGAGTCAAAAATCCTATTTAAAAGAAAATAAGCTTTCTAAGCAATATTACATGTCTGGAAAAACGTCTCTGTGGTTCAATGAGATCTGATACATATATCAACATTTAGGTGCTTTGTAAGTCATGTTTTAAATTCAACTCCTCTCAACACCTTTGCCTTTAACTCCTCTCAATGGAGATGTCATCTGGTTTTCTTTCACATTGAAATTCCCCTCGTTCAGTGGTCGGGTTTGCTGTCACAAGTCATTTGTACTGAGGGAATGGAAAACAGCAATCAAACACAGAGCAGGGAGCGGCACAAATTAAACTGAGCAAATGTAAATGAACGTGAAACAAGAGAAGCATTAAAAGGCCACGGTGCTGCGGGAGAAACATGGAGAAACCAGGAATGCTTGCTTTAAAAAAAAAAAAATTCAATGAACAATCCTACCAAACTTACTTCCCCACTGGGAGAGGGACAGCGGTTACCTTGACGACCACAGTGAAGTGTTTGTGGAATAAGTGGAGAGCTGGGGCTTTGGTTATTAAAGGCTTGCTCCTTGTGTCCCATTTGAAATACAGAACAATAATGGTGCAGGGCAGGGAACACTGTGCAGTGACCATTATATAGAACTCTGAAATCCAATAAATAACACAACCCAATCAAACACAAACAAGTCCTATATTTACGCACACACACTGCCTGTGTGTGTGATGTATATTACACCAGGGGCAGAATTCTAACTGGTCATTTGCTGGATATTTATGTACCTGCAGAGCTATAAGAAAGATTTTTGCAACACAGGACTGATTACAATTAAGTAAGAAAAGGAAAATCAAAAGTTGTTTGGTGAAATATCGGTATATTCGGTATTTGATAACTCTTTATTTGCTTCTGGAATTAGGTGTTGAAAATCCTTTTTGGGGTTAAACATTTGAGTATTTTCCATCATAACGTAATATAATAATATAACAAAATATTTGCTTTATTTAACCATGATTATTTTTTAATAATAAAACTATTTTTTACTTTTCTTGCAAAACATGACTTTTAAAAATGGCATCCTGCACCATATCTCCCATACAGTCCTAATTTTGTTTTTAATGATAATTTGCAAACTTGTGAGAAAAGCCTGATTATTAGATAAAAAAAAGAAGAAAACTTAACTTAATTTAAATAAATAAAATTTCAAATAGTTGTTTTTAACGAGCCCAAACATTTCAATATACAGTTGTATTTATGAGGCAAAATTTATGATTTTTTCATAAGAATATTCTTTTTCAGAGAATATTACTGATAACACTTAAACTTTTCTTTCACTCATGGTTAGTGTTTGGCTGAAGCCATTTATTATCAGTCAACTGTGTTTACTCTTTTTAAATCATAATGAGAACAGAAACTACCCTAATAACCCTGATCAAAAGTTTACATACCCTACTGGTTTTCGTCTGATAACATGCACATAAGTTTACAAAAAACGGTTTGAATAGCTATTAAAGGTAACCATCCTCACCTGTGATCTGTTTGCTTGTAATTAGAGTGCATGTGTGTATAAAAGGTCAATGAGTTTCTGGACTCCTGACAGACCCTTGCATCTTTCATCCAGTGCCGCACTGACATTTCTGGATTCTGAGTCATGGGGAAAGCAAAAGAATCGTCAAAGAATCTGTGGTAGTTGAACCACAGGGAAACAGGAAAGGGATATAGAGAATATTGAGAATGTCAATAATTTGTGTTTAAACTCTAATTAAGAAGTGGAAAATAAGGGGTTCTGTTAAAACCAAACCACGCTCAGATAGACCAATTAAACTTTCAGCCACAACTGCCAGGAAAATTGTTTGGGATGCAAAGAAAAACCTATTACTATGTAAATGTCGCAAAGTATCCCGTTTACAATACGCCAAACGGTACAGAGGCAAGCCTCAAACCTTCTGGCACAAAAGTCGTTTGGAATGATGGGACCAAAATTGTACTTTTTGGCCACAACCATAAACGCTACATTTTGAGAGGAGTCAACAAGGTCTATGATGAAAGGTACCATTCCTACTGTGAAACATATAGGTGGATGGGCTGATGTTTTGGGGATGTGTGAGCTACAAAGGTACTTGAAATTCGATCAAAATAGATGGCAAGATGAATGTAGTATGTTTAAAAAAAAAAACAGAGGGGAAAATTTGCACACATTAGCCCAGAAGCTGAGCATGGGACGTACTTGAACATTCCAAGATTACAATGATCCAAAACATTAGGCCAAGTCGACCTGTCATTAGCTACAGCAGAATAAAGTGAAGGTTCTGGAGTGGCAATCTCAGTCTCCTGACCTCTATCATTGAGCCACACTTTGGAGATCTCAAATGTGCAGTTCATGCAAGACAGCCAAACAAACCTTCAAGCTGTCATTGATGTTAAAGGGGGCAATACACGGTATTAAGAACTGGGGTATGGAAACTTTTGATCAGGATCATTTGGGTAGTTTCTGTTCTCATTTAAAAAGAGTAAACACATTTGATTGATAATAAATGGCTTCAGCCAAACACTAACCATGAATTAAAGAAAAGTTGTTGTGTTATCAGTCATATTCTCTAAACTAAAGAATGGCCAAGAAATCATAAATTCTGCCAGGGTATGTAAAGTTATGACCACAACTATATTCAGAAGTTTTATCATTTCTTTACCTCCTGACCACTAGATGGCACTGAGTGCAGGCACTCTCAGGTCGTGTTTGTTTTAATACTCACCAAAGAATCAGAGCAAAAGGAACATTTCTTTTGTTTCTAGCCCTAGTTAACATAAGTGCAAATTTGGAAAGTTGGTGGCGTTCAGGGTTTGCAGGGGTAGGCAACATTGGTCCTGGAGTGCCGATATCCTGCAGAGTTTAGCTCCAACCCTGAAAAAAAAAACCTCCCCTGCCTGTAGCCCTTGTAATTCTGAAGACGTTGATGAGCTTGTTCAAGTGTGTTTGATTAGGGTTGGAGCTAAACTCTGCAGGACATTGGCACTCCAGGACTGACATTGCCTACCCAAGACTTAGAGCTTCCAATAGTGTTGTAGTTAATGTTCAGATTGTCCTCTATCTGTGTGCCAAATATCAAATTTTTTTTCTGTGGGATTTCATAGACTCATTAGCAGCAGCGGAAGAAGAGGAAAAAGAATCTTTAGTGCTTGACCCCTAATAATGTAACATTACACTGCATTTATCTTGTTTTCTCCTAATTACCTCACCATTACTGGGTTGGGTTTTTGAATACCAAATAGACATTATTTATGTGTAAGATGTTATTTTTTTTCAATCCAAAAATTTCTAAACAAGCCACAGAGTGTCAGATGGAAATAGACTGGAAACATAGACATTAGGAAACTGACAACATTTCAAGAAGTTTAATTAGATATACTTTCAGTAAAATATAACTGACTTTCTCATGAACTTGCTTCAGCCTCTATATGTATATTTTTCACTGGTAATAATATAGCCATGGGCAGTAATGAGGGAGAAATAAGTGATCAATCTGTTTCTGTTCCAGTTTTGCCATGAGCGATTATTCGGGACTGCAATGAAACTCAATGAAAAACTCTGCAGAAAGCAAAAGAGCTTATACATGTGTATTGTTTACAAAATTCAACAATTCTGTGTGGACAATAAACCATAAAAATGGAAAGATGGTATAAAGAGATTTCTGATTTCGTGAAGTGTAAAACAACATGCTAAATTTAGCCTAATGCAAACATTTTAATGGGCCATTTCATGAAGAATCAAATTCTCCTTGATCTTTTGAGTTAAAGTGCTTAAATTCCAAAAGACAATTTACTGAAACTTTAGCTTATTCAGAAATCCTTGAATCTTATTCACAAAATCACTATTTGTCTGGCACAGTTAATATAAACAGTATTTTACGGGACAAAAAGCAGCTGGCAAACCACTTTTTGTTTAAATGTTTGTACATTCTCTATTGATCACAGCTGCAGTAATTCATCAAACGGTGACCAAATGCTGGAGGAGAACATCATAATGGCGTATGTCCAGATGTTTGGTTCAGCACAAAAATGTTGTGCCATGACTTGATTTTCATAATATATTTAGTGAATCATTGCTGAAACAATGCAGGCAGAATGTTCAGACTTTAAGACCCCCCTCACAAAACATGAACATTTTGTTCTGCCTTTAAGTTCCTTTCTAAATCTCATCCCAGAAGAGGGAGTGAGCGGTGAATATAAACCCTCTGATGAGGCATCATGGGATGTGTCACATCCAGTGCGCTCTGCCATGGGAGGAACCAGGTGTTTTATTTCACACACACACACACACACACACACACACCCTCTGCAGGCTGGTTAGTTTCCCTCTGTGTGAGTGTCATGAAGATGTGATGCATGAGCACGGCTAATATCCTCACCGAGATCTTATTATTTCTAAAATATGATTCGGTAATGACATGTACCGTTTTGGCCCAGCAAACAGGTTGATTTACTAATGCAATAGATAAATTAGCTATTATAAATATTATTCAGAAATGTTATTTTCTCCCAGCTGAGCACTTGTGTACTAATACGTGTTCAAGATGGTATAATTCCAGCATAATTGCATAATTACAGCACTGTGAAAATGCTTGGAATTGCATGTGTGCAGTCCAACACAGCTGCACAAGTGAATGTTTGTGCAAACCACATGCCTGATTTTAGTCTGATATGAATTAGCTTCGTATTAGGTAACCTATGCAGGCAGAATATCATGAATAAAGGCATGAGTTTGCATCCTTTTTTGGCCAAATTCCATAGCAGTATTCTACGTACCCTTAATGGAGAAGACAATCCCATAATGCATTGTAACTAATTTTGTTATTGCTAACTAAAACTAGTAAATATAATTTTTGGAAATTAAAAGTTTAAATAAAATGAAATGTAAAACTTAGAAATGCTAGAATTACAACAGACCAAGTTAACTAAATTTTATCCTAAATAAAATGTGAAATATTAATAAATAATAAAATAGTATATACACATAATAATTAAATGACATATCAGTGGCAAATATATGGAAGCCCATTTCTGCCATGGAATTCAAAAATATTATTATAATAAAATTAATAAAAACAAACAAAACTACTTTTTATCTCAGAACTACAAGGCATAAACTTAGAAATTTGGATTTTTTTTCCCAGCAGAATTCTGATGTACATCTTGCTGTTTTTTTGTTTTTGTTGGTTTTTTTTTTTTTTTTGATTTTTTGGGATTCAATAAAAAAGGCAATGATGTCTATGTAGAGTGTACCAAATTATAAGGTTCAGTTTCAGCAAGGAGGATCCCTGTGGAGGAAGCTGTAGGCATCAGCAGTAGGCAGCTCACTAGAGCCTATGTCTGAATATGTTATATACTGTATAAGAAGCCCTTAAATATGTCTCTCTTGCTGTCACACTCATTAGAGGAGTCCATGCGGACAGTGTTATCTGCTCATGACATATTCTCCCAGTTCTGAGACTTCCCCAAATGTACACACTTTACCTTCATTTATTCTTCTGCAAATTACTCTACACTTTGCATCAAAAGATATTAATCCATTTATCACAAATCCCTCTCAGGCTAAAGACACATTACCATCAGTCTGGGAAAAGACCACCTTCAACCTCAGTATCTCAGCTGATGTTTATTTGACTGTGGAAGAAATGTGTTTATATTAATATATATCACTTGTCTAATTGCAATCGCTAAGAACATTTTGAATAAACCGCCATGCATGTTTTACTGGACAATATATTATTGTGTTGGCAAGAGATTTGCTGCAGTGCAACATTTAATTTTACCATTTTTATTTTTAATTTTGGTATTAGTTTTGATAAACATAGTACTTCAACTTTTTATTTAATTTTTATTTTAAATATCGAAAATTATCGGAAATAATTAGTCTTTATCTAGTAAAACAATGAACACAAAGCATATATATAATATATATATATATACTGTAAGTGCAATCAAAAATGATAATATTATGAATATATAAAAGTAAATAC
>JAUCMS010000022.1:15567894-15582833 GCA_032357445.1 Enteromius radiatus | reverse complement strand
AAAAACAAAACCTATTCTTGACTTAGGACAACTTTGATAAAAAGGTTTTGATCCACTTCGAATGTTGACTACTGTACATATACTGTACACACACACGCAAAATAATTGGACACAGTACACATACAAATGCAAACAAAAACCTATTTTGGATGTGATAAGTCGTAATTAATGTTGTGTTTTACAGCACATATCATTTTATTTATTTATTGATTTATTGATTGATTAATTCATTCCGATTGAGATTCATCCAGCTCTGGTGTTTTTGAAGGGGGGCCAACATGTAAGGAATCATGTTTTCCTTGATCTTTTGTGATAAAAGTGTTCATTGAGCCACAAAAAAAAAAAAAAACACACACTGTAACATTCAGAAAACTCCAATATAACATACATCCACAGATCTCTCCAATAGCAAGGACTGAATCCTGTCTATAGGCTATAAAACCTGAGAACAGGAAATAACGGCGCATTTGCTAGAAATCAATGCGTCCCTAGAGCCTCCTTACATGATGCCAACTAAAGAAATCTGATCGCAGGTAAAGCAGAACAACACTGTTTCTTAAACCATATGGACAAGTTACTGTGAAAACTGGAGAACAGCTCCTTTGAGCAGAAATACAGAAAACACCCGGCTCGCGTCCATGTCTCACTGGCTGATTGATTCATTTAAAGCATTGACTGACTCTTCTGTCTGCACACCAGGACCTCTCAGACCAAAACCACTCACTTATAGAGATAATGACAAAATACTGCCAGCCATGCTGCCTTCAGCAACTCTTTTTTTTTTTTTTCAGAGTCTTTTTGCTTTATCAACTGTTAGTTTAACAGTTACACTAACTGGAGAGCAGGAAAAAAATGTCCACAAGACCAGAAGAAGCTCTAGATCAACAAGAAGCGTATTGACTGTCTATTTCAGGGTAATATGAGTCATGGTGGATTTATGGGATTTAGCTGAGAGAAACAGTATGTGTATAACCCTGTACTGGTCAATACTGACCAGTTAACTGCACATTATCTCTCGCATGTTTTTGAACTGAGATTTAACATCAAATAGACACATGTGATGCAAATACACTCACAGATGCTCTTCACTTTCATTGTTTATACTTTTCAATAGCATCGTTCACAGAAACATGTTCATAAATTGAGCAAGTGCATAAGAAATCATATTAGCATGCAGACTGATTGCTAGGGGCTTACGACCCACTGTCAAGTGTGTTGTATTACTGAACAAACAGTGGCTTAAGGAAGCTGATGAGAAGTGTTAAGTGGATAATTACGGTGCTTATCAAGCACTTCAATGCTACTTGGAGACCAAGTCATGTTCTTGAATTTACAAAGGCAGGTTTGTTATTTCACTTTAAAATGATGATGAATTACTCACAGAAATGCATTTAAGATAATTCACATCTCCAAGGGCATATAATGTATACAGTACATGTGTATTACATTACAACAATGGTGAATTCATGACACCACTGATAAGGCACAACTTTCTCACACAGTTATTGCATTTTAGATGATTTTGGATACAGTAAGATTGACTTGAAAGCATGGATTCTCAGAAGTCTATATTGTGCGAATATGAGCTTTGGAAAAGGCTAAATGAGTTTTTTGTGCTTTTGTTACAGTAGGTACTTCTGGTGTGGACAATGACCATGCATTTCACTTCTGCATGTTGCATTTTACCGTGTGAGATAAAACACTCATTCACAGGCTCTGAAACATTGCTTGGTAACTGGTAATTCGTATGTTACTTATCACAGAATGAAAGCTTATAGTTAAGTCCTGTTATGTCAGGGACCTCATCAGAAGTGCATTTTTTTTCTTTTTACAATGCTTTTATTAGTCAATAAATTATTCCTCTTTTAATGTTTTGGCTCAACATAATTACCTGCTAATCAAAAACTTTATTTAGTTATATTTTGTAATTTTTCTGGAGGGTGTACTCATTTTTGCAACACAACATTTGATCCCTTTGAAAAGAAAATTGTGTTTTCCTGAATAATTTTAAAGTGCTGCTTTATTTGATAAAACCCAGCTTGCTGGAACAATTATGAAATTATCCAAATAATGTTTTAAGAGTAATTGCTGTTTTTGAAAGTTTCAGAGGGGGTGTACTGATTTATGATGAGTAAATATTGCTTCTAGTTTCCACTAAATTATTAAAGGAGTAGTTCATTTTTAGAACAACAATATAGAGACAATTTATTAACCCCCTTGTCATCCAAGATGTTTATGAGATCCCAACCCCTGCCCCCAAACCTACCATTTGTCAATAAAACACAAGATGCATTTTTGAGGAAAACATTTTCTTCACACAATAGACTTCAACAGTGCCCCTAAGTTTGAACTTCCAAAAAGCAGTTTGAACTGTATTTTCAAAAAATAAAAATAAATAAAATACAATTTATATGCCTCAAACACTTGTCTCGTCTACCTCTGCTTGAACTCTCTTTCTCAAGACAGTTGGGGTGTGCTGCAAAACTCCCATCTCTTCTTCTCCTGTAACTTCAAAATCTTCATAAATCAGTATTTTGCCATTTTTGTGAAGGGTGTTTCAACTTCTTTGCATGTTTACTTTGTAAACACTGGGTCTGCATTGATGTTAGGATGATTTAGGATGATTTTGAAGTTAGAGGAGAAAAATAGATAGGAGTTTTGAGATATACCCTAACTGTCTTGAGAATCAGAGTTCACACAGAGCTAGACAAGACAAGTGTTTGAGGCATATACATTTTTTTTTTTTTTTGTTAATTTATTTATTATTAAAAAAAAAAATTAAAAAGTTTTGCTAGATAAGACCATTCTTCCTCGGCTGGGATAATTTCAAGCCCTTTGAAGGTACATTTAAGCTGCATTTCGGAAGTTCAAAGTTGGGGGCACCATTGAAGTCCATTACATTATCTTATTTAATTATTATTATTTTTTTTTTATTATTTATTTATTTTTAAGTAGTGTTAGCTAACCCTTAACCCTAACCCTAACCTAACCCTAACTTTGTACTTTCTGTCAGTATAAACCTACCATTCACTTTAATTTCATGCACAACCAATGCCTCATGCCTGGCTAACCCATGATTCTGTGTATCAAGATAGATAGAATTCATAAATACACAAGGGTGAGTAAACTATGAAAAAAAAAGTCTGTTTCCAAAAGTGAAATTGTACAAATCAGCTTGCATGCGCTCCAGAGTCACCAGCACACAGACGGGCAGCGGAGGATATCAGACGGCATGTCAGGGTTTTGTTTATCATTTCCAAACTTATTCACAATTTCCATCCATTTACAATCACTCCCCAATGCACACAGACACACAAACACAAACACACTTCTGAATGAATCCACAATGGATAATTTTCCGGTTGGCTGGCCAGAGGTCGGAAGCAGATCTCTGATAGGGCCTTTGCTACTGCGGGGAATGTGAGCAGCGGGACCGGATTACTCTGCCGTATTTACCTGTGGCTAACAAAAGCGTAAATAAAACAAGGATGTTCTATCAATCAGCGTACACAAGCTGTGATCTATGTTAATAGAAGCCGAGTGAGCGTGAGCGCGTCTACCCTCCGAGGCATGTCAATGTCACAGTTCCATTATAATGTGTTAATGGGCCTTGCCACAAATGCTAACACTCGTCTGGGAGAAATGATGCATGGCCTGATGTCATTACTGAGCAAATTGTTCTTCATCTATAAATAACTTCATGCACCTTGATTCCCAGCGAACAAAAGGCCAAAACCTGACGAATACATCCCTGAAAATCCTGCCTGAATATTTGCTTACCGTCATGCTTTGATACATGTATGCAAATGGATTCTATATCACAAAATTCACAGATGAATAACTTCTCGGGTTTCATTACAGTAATCACCTTGGGGAAGAGTAGATGAAACCTTTGGCCCTGAGGTTAATCCTATGATTAGCATAGGCTAATACTGTATGTGCATAGAATCTGCATAATTAGGCTCACCATTTAACAAAGTGACCTTATTAGCATGTATTAATCTATTAGTGAACGATAACATCAGGAATTATATAACATTCCTATAACTGGTCAGTGACTGTATATGGATGATATCGTCACTTGGTCAGGACCCTTTGGCATCACTTTTTTTTTTTTCTCTCGACATGAAGGTTGTCCATTGTTTTAATCGCTGAAAATGATCCCACTCTGTTAATGCGCTCGCATTTTATTTAAAAAGATACTCCTGTCCCATAGAATGATGCAATCGATCACGATACATAAAAGAGCCAATAGCATTTCACTACCAAGGCTCCTTCTGGTGGCATTTTTTGAATTTGCCCATAGAGACTGTAGCACACATGAACTTTATGGCAGACAGAGACAGTGATTGCGTCTATTACTCTTTTTGGCTCAGAAGACTTTTGCCTCAGAAGCCTTTTTGAATAAATAATGCCAGTTGTTGTATCTGCCTGTTATATCTTGTGTTTTATTGACAAATGTTAGGTTTAGGGGCAGGGGTTAGGTTATGTGCTCATAAATGTCTAAATAATAAATAAAACTGTACACAATGAAAAATCACACCCTAACACATGTGCAATAATGGCAATAATATCATGAATCAATATATAATTTAATAATGACGGTAAAACTACCAAGGATTTCTTCATGTCTTTCATGCCAAAAAATGATGCTAAAGTTATCATGTGCACCAAAAAGTGACACCAAAGAGTCCTGACCAAGCGTCAATATGCGATGAGTTAAGGTGAGACCGTGTTGGATATTGATCTTACAGCTCAATGGGTTCATTTACTGTACCAACTGGTAGGCCTGTTAAAGGGATAGCTAACAAAAACAATGTTTTGTCGCCGTTTATTCAAGATAATGTTGCTTCAAACCTGTATGAGAAACAAAATAAGATATTTATATAACCAACCTGGTGTTCACTGAATACCCCCCTTCAATGGAGGTCAATGGCTACCATCGACTGTTTGGTTACCAAGAAAGAAACTCGTATATAGTTTTAGAATACCTTGAGGGGCAGTAGTGGCCTAATGGATAGGAAGTTGGACTTGTAACCTGAAGGTTGCAGGTTTGAGTCCCAGGTGGGAATTGTAGGTGAGGGAGTGAATATCTAGCACTCTCTCCACCTTCAATACCACAACTGAGGTGAGACCCTTGAGCAAGGAACTGATCTCCCAACCGCTCCCCGGGTGCAGCAGCAATAGCTGCCCACTGCTCCAGGTGTGTGTTCACTGCTCTGTGCGTGTTCACTGCTGTATGTGTGCACTTTGGATGGGTTAAATGCAGAGCACGAATTCCAAGTATGGGTCACCATACCAGGCCACAAGTAACTTCATTTTCACTAAATGATGACAGAATTTTCAGTTTTGATATACAGTGGGTACGGAAAGTATTCAGACCCCCTTAAATTTTTCATTCTTTGTTATATTGCAGCCATTTGCTAAAATCATTTATGCCCCCCCCCCCCTCATTAATGTACACATGCACCCCATATCAACAGAAAAACACAGATTTTTTTGCAGATTTATTAAAAAAGAAAAACTAAAATATAACATGGTCCTAAGTATTCAGACCCTTTGCTCAGTATTTAGTAGAAACACCTTGTCGTCCTGTCCCTGCAGCTGCAAAACACCCCCATGCTGCCACCACCATGCTTCACTGCTGGGACTGCATTGGACAGGTGATGAGCAGTGTCTGGTTTTCTCCACACATACCGCTTAGAATTACCAGAGAATCTTATTTCTCACCATCTTGGAGTCCTTCAGGTGTTTTTTAGCAAACTCCATGCAGGCTTTCATATGTCTTGCACTGAGGAGAGGCTTCCGTCAGGCCACTCTGCCATAAAGCCCCGACTGGTGGAGGGCTGCAGTGATGATTGACTTTCTACAACTTTCTCCCATCTCCCGACTGCATCTCTGGAGCTCAGCCACAGTGATCTTTGGGTTCTTCTTTACCTCTCTCACCAAGGCTCTTCTCCCCGGATAGCTCAGTTTGGCCGGATGGCCAGCTCTAGGAAGGGTTCTGGTCGTCCCAAACATCTTCCATTTAAGGATTATGGAGGTCACAGCAAAGGGTCTCAATATTTATTATTTTTTAATAAATCTGCAAAAATGTCAACAATTCTGTGTTTTTCTGCCACAGTTCCATACCCACTGTATATAATATTATATTTTATATACATATTTATTTATTTCCATAAATGTATTAATGAAAAGTGCTGAACAGAACAAGGACTGTAAATAGTGCACACTTGCATGATATAAATTAATACATTATTTTATTCAATATATTATTTATTTTGTTGTTTTAATGATTAATGATGTTTTCATTATAAATACTGTAATTATCTGTAAGGTAGACACTCTTAAGATATGGTATTCACCATCTTAATCTATCCATGCCTTGTCAACAAATGGAAATGTCAGACAGTTGTTTATTATCATGTTAATTATTGTGCCTTTTGCACCACAGCAGGAGCACTTTTAATCTCAAATACCATATTTTTTTATACATATATATTCCTCTGTTATTGAAAACTTTCTTTAATTACTGTTCCTTGTATCAAACACAGGTGGTGTGCTGAAGGTTAATGGTTCTATTGGGGTTTTAATAAGAATGAATATTTCTGAGAAAGAGTTTGCTAACAGACTTGCACGCTGCTTTCAGCATGCTACAATCATCTCTGTGAATCCACCTCTAACTCCATGCTCCTTAAAGCACCGGTTCATAAAATATCAAAAACAAAGCAAATACCTGAATAAACTAGCAAGCTTCACTGATCAACTCTTTATAGTTCCAAAAGTCGGCTCAGTGAGATGCTAGGTGCTGTACGTCGACAGTCACGATTCTGGACCATCAATCAAAAGCATTTAACGGTGCACTGCTGAGGAAGTGTGGTTACTACAGTAACACCTTTCAAAGCTCCGATCAGAGGCATCAGCTCCAGCTGAGAGCAGGTGATAGAGGGCCGTTTCTGTAGACGTCCCTGCTGACGGCCAGCCGAAGGTCTGCAGGAAAGTGCTGATGAGAAACGAGCTTTGATAAAGTAAAGAGTCGATACACACAATGAGATAGAGGAGAGCAACACATGTTACACTTTGCAATGAAGACGACTTAATTTCAGCTTTCATCCAGCACCTGCGTGAGGCATCACAAAAGAAAACTCAGTATTGACCAGTTTTGGCCCAACACAAGGACACATGATGCCTGTAATCACAAGCTTGCATGAAAACACGTGAAAAGAAGGTGGGGAAATGAGAGAGAACTGTTGCATTTATCAGGTAATGCAATTATTTATATAGGTATTGAAGGTGATTAATTTAGTTACAATAATATAAGCTACATGTATGTGATTCCCCTGTAACACCGTAACTATGAGATGCTATTAAAATGAGTGTCGATTACAAAAAAAATTACTCATTGACATTGATATGAAGCACAGTTTTACAGTTACTTATTTAATCATTCTTCACTGAACACCCACAGGAAGATTCTATTGTTCAAATGTTGATTTTCATAGCTCAAGGAGATTTCTTAGTTTCATTGTAAGTATGAATGTTGACATTGAATGTGGGTAAGAAACTCAAATAAAAAAAAAAATAAAAAAAAAACTGTGAAGTTTAAAAACAAAGAAAGAAATAAAGTCAAGACTAGAGGCTTCATTCTTTATATGCTCTAAAGAGTAGGTATATTGGCACTCGAAATTTGAGGTCTATTTATTTATGTACCATTAAGTCTTTTGCTCATCACAGCTTTTATTTAAATGTTATATATATATATATATATATATATAGCCTATATATATATGAATATATCACAGTGTAATTCATTCATGTGAAGCAAAGCTGCATTTTTAGCATAATTTCAATCATTCTAAAATGCTACTTTGCTGCTAAAGAAACATTTCTTATTATTACAAAATCAATCAGACACTTCATAGGTTTGATAATACAAATCACACCAATAATTAATCATTTAAAGGAGCTGAAATGCATGACATGTTGTTCCATTGTGCCTGGCTGTAAATATGAATTGTTTGATAGACAGAAGAACTGTACGATTTATCAAAAGCACAAGAGGTCTAATAGTCAAGTGCTGATGGATATATCAGTGTGTTTAATGATTTAGCAACACAACTCAACACATATCCTACAAGGTGAAAACATGGAACTGGTGTTTGGCGGTGAACATGTCAACAGGCCATTATAGGCTCCAGTTTCTGAATTTTTTTTCACAACCTGTCATCATACCAAATATGCTGCTACACTAGAGTTAACATGATGGGTAATTGTTCACAGATGAGAAGACTGAAGTTTAAACACTGATAAGGGCCGGGAGGAAAATGATTATCTTTAGAGCAGAGATAATATGAATGTGATTATTAGGATGGGCTAGAATGAATCAGATCCATTTAAGAAAAGCAGAAATACAGCAATGCAAATGGCCTAAAACTATCCATTTAGAAGTGTTTTATTTTTATTTTATATATATATATGCTATCCATTATTAAGTATTATGTACTAATATATAACATAATGTAATATATTGTTTCTTCTGTTTCTTCTAATTTAGCATATATACTGTATATATATATATATATATATATTTTTTTTTTTTTACAATTTTTACTTGAAGTTATTTTACCACAGTTTACAATATAATAGAATTTTTATTTATTTTTTTTTGTTAGTATTACTATTTTACATTATTTAATTGTACAATGCAAACATAATGTCTTTGGACTTCTGTAGAATTTGAACAAACACCCAACATTAATAAAAGCTGATGATAAGGTAATGTGGTAGAATTAAAATTTATAAATAAAATTATTAATATTAATATTATTATTCCTGTCCACTAGAATATTTAAAGGCTGTTCAAAACCACAGAATTACATTTACATAAAATTTGTTTTTAAAAAATGTTCAGAAAGAAGATGCATAATTCAAAAGGATGATATAGAATAAAAAGTACAGTATGTCCCACTCATTCATTCATTTTACCCGTTTTATGTTTCTTTGGCAATGAAATATGGGGGAGGTAAATTTGAAATAATTTTCTCTGTCTTCATTAATGTGACCTCTCAAGTTCACGTGGATGGCATTGTTCTCTAAAAGGGTATTTGGCTCAAATGTTGAAGAGTAATTGACCTACACATGCTTCAAGCCGGACATCGTTCTTGCAATACACACTCTTCCTTTTGGCAATCAAACATGGGAAGGTTAATTCAGTCCACGAGTGTCTGGCACTGCCAGAAAAGTCATCCAAGGATTACATTTCATTCAAAGGCTCAACAAAACTAGCTAATTAAAACCAAAGAATCTTATTCAGAATGCACAATTTCACAATCTACAAGCAGAAGTTCTTGTTTTAATTGCATTTTCTAATTCCAAATATAAAACAAATATTAAATAGGAGGGACTCCCTCATTTCACGGCGGGTTGCTCTTGATTATTTGGGGAGAGCTGTGCAGAAAGTGCTTGAGAAATGCGGAAGACGTGCATTGATGGGTGTTTACACTTTCTCTAATTATCAACACTCCAGCTCGATCTCACATACTCAGCTTAATATGTTGGAGGCATCGGGATAGCAAACTAGTTGTGTAAAATCAAATCGTAACAGCATGCAGTAATGAGCAGAGAGTCTGAGAGACAGAGCAGGGGTGTGGACATGTCTTCGGTTGGACTAGACCACCGAGATCCTCATTACTATCGGCACCAGGAGCTCATTATGGACTTGCTGTGTGCTCACTGAAATTATAAATAAGTTGGTATTAAGTCAAATTTACGTCTGAAGTGCTAAAGAGGTTTGTAGACAACATAGGATGGTGCTTGCAATTTAAAGAAAATGTTTTTTCTTCTGTAGAAAACAAATTGAGTTACAGCAAAACATCTGCTCATCAAGTGCATGATGTCCCTGGAACAATTGTCATTAACCAATGAGATGTGAAGAAGCAGTTTATAGTTTTTGTAAAGTTTAAGCTTATAATCAGTGTTTGGTGCTTGTGCATCAGTGTCATTCATCTATCATTAAATCTAATTTTGGGGATTACTCACGATTAAGGTTAGGTTTAGGTGCAACAAGTTTATGTTATGTTTGTTTGTTTTTTGCATCATAGCCATTGGCCATATTCCACTTCTCACTTTTATTGTAATGTCATTTAGCTTGATCTTTATGGGACATACTATGACAACATGGGAAAACAGTACAGTCAGATTTTGATGTAATAGAACAACTGGAGATGGTCTTTTTCACTGGAAGAAGCCTAATTGTCAAGTGTGGCGTTAGGCCACGCTTTTTACTTCACGTCAATAATTGGTGGACTAAAGTCGTGTGGACTACTTGTGGATTACTGTGATGTTTTTATCAGCTGTTTGGACGCTCACCTATTCACTGCAGAGTGATGCTCAATTTCTCTAAATCTAGTCCCATGAAGAAACAAACTCATCTGAATCTTGGTTGGCCTGAGGATGAGAAATGTTTAGGTCACACAAAAAAGCAGTTAAAAAGGAAAGTGTACCTGGATACACATAAGATATGTGGGCTTCGGCTAAACATTTGAATATTGAGTATTGTGTTATTCAGATGATAAAACTAATATTTTATCTTAAATTGTGTTCTGAAGATGAACAAAGCTTTTAAAGGTTCGGAACAACATGGGGGTAAGTAATTAATTACACAATTTGGGTGAAGTAACTCTTTAATATTATCATTTAGTAAAGTAGGAAAAAACAGACCAAATAACATGTTCATCACAGTAGCAATGATTTTTGTGGTTGTGTGTGGATTCTTTTAGACTTTATAGCTTGCTTTACTGGCCCAATTCACTCTTGTTTTAAGTTACTGTAAAGACTGTTACTGTAAAGACATAGTTTCCATTCAGGGATTTTGCTGAAGAACTAAGTACAGCATCTGATTGATGTCTTTAATTTGGCTAATTGAACAGCCTTACACTTTTCATCAACAGAGAAAATATAAGAACTGCTTAAAATCTCAGCAGCAGGTGAGATAATGAGAGATCAGCATGTTCTGGCAAGTTAAACTGCTCAACAACAGAGCTAAACTGCCTTCCTACAGGCTATGCAAACATCTGACTCATTGAAATCCGCAAGCTTCCTCAATCAATACACTCCTGGCAAACTGTTACGACACATTCATTAAACCTTATATGAAATGCCCATTTTTGAAGGAGAAAAATTTAGAGAACTCCATTAAAATAAATTCATTATTTTCCCTGTCTTCGTTAATATGACCCTTGGAGATCATATGGATAATATTGTTCTCTAAAAGGGGAGTTGGCTCAAAACCTGAGTAGTAATTGAACTGCACAAGCTATAAGCTGAATAACTAAAAGTCAATTCTAATGACAGATAGAGAGAAAGTCAGCCAGATGACAAACAATTCTGACCTAGAATATAAATATATGCCTGTAGCTTGGTCAGGTGTTTGGAAAAATTATGTACAGTAGGTTCATATTCCAGGAGAATGAGAGTAGTTCACCAGAACTTTGGCAAAGGAAGTGGTTTAATATTTGAATAAACATATTCATACTACAGTATGCATTCCCACTCATCACAGTTCGGCTCGTTTGCCGAATGTTGCCATGGATTACAGTATGTTGCTTGGTGTAAATATGCCATAAAAAATAATAATAATATAATAATAAATAATTAATAATAATGTCCAATTTTATCTAACATTTTATTTTATTTGGAAAGTTCTTAAATGAGACCAATTAAGTATCCATATAAAAAAAATACATAAAAAATACAACTTTAAATTAGATAATTCGCCACCAACAACATCAGATGACAACATGAATGAATGAATGAATGAATTGTAAACATTTGTAAATGTATTTAAATAAGAACATTCATATTATAATTTAACATATTTTGAGTTCTGAACAAGAGTCAAAGTGGAAGCGACCCGAAACGCTATCTGAGATTCTCAGATCCCCTTTAGTTTCATGCATGATAATAAATGCATCAGAAATCCCAATTATCATGATGATCTGTCCCTATTCCCTATGAATCTGAATTTCATAGAATATAGAAAAGGTTGTTCTCTATACTTTGTCCATTCTGAACATGACACATTAAAATCCTGTAACTGTGAAAATTATGAAGAACACAAACGTTTCACCCGTTCACACTCAAGAGATAAAACAAGTACAGATATTGTCTAGAATAATGTGCTTGTTTGGTGAACTGCCGTGTGACCTTTTTTGCAGCTAATCTGAGGTTAATGGTGTTAAACTTGCAGAAAGAAGACAGAGAGCGACATGTTATTTTACCAGTCTAAATCCTTCTAAAGAAAATGTTAGACAGCCGTTCACTCTCCATTTGTGCTTGTTTATTTTCATGACGACCTCCAGGACAGGCTTCAATCATTCAGTCTAATAGAAGCTGATATTTCCTGGACTAAACCCAACTGCTCATTTGAGATCCGATACTGAGCTCCTTTCCAGAGCTGTGTTGTGAGGAACAGATGAGCCATGGTTGCGGGTCTCAGATGGGACCACAACGTGCACAAATCCTCACGCTGGGTCTAAGGCATTGTCACCAGACAATCACGAGATGAGCTCCTATGCAGCACGATTCATGTTAAAGGAGAAAAACATTGCTTTTCTCAAGAGCGTGCAGCCCATTTCCCCAAAGCTCTCAGCGAGCCTGGTTTTATATGCAATCGAGAGCTGAGAGTTGCCCTCTGCTCTGCCTGACAATCAGACGCCTGGAGCTGGGGAGAGGAGTGGCCCCTTGTGTTTCCTTCTCTAACGAGAAGTCAGATACATCCAGCCTTCCTAGATCCATCTCATTTTCTCAGACTTTTCCGTGCATTATTCTTTTGCATGTCATGAATAGAATATTTTCATTGACAGCTGACTTATCAAGTCCAACTCTTCTAACAGGGCTGAGGAATGTTCCAGAATCAATGTGTGTATTAATGGGTCACTAACTTTTAGTAGAGTTTCCCATGAGATCAGGCTTCAGCCATGCCTTGTGTTCCCCAGAAGCTCAAAGAGCTGTTTGAAAATCCTCTCAGCGGGAAAAATTATTCTTAGTGTATATGAAGTGGGGTCAAAAAGTATAAACCTGTTACGATTCGTCCGATGTGGTGTGGTGCGTCGCGCCTCACAACGAGGCAGAGAGACAGGAAGGCAAACACGGAAGATTCGAATGCATGAAATTTAATGAGATAACTCATAACAAAAGAAAACAATACGCTGTCGAGGCAGCGGCGAAAACGCACACACAAGGGAGACACGCAACTTTAACAGGACATGAAATCAAACTGAAAGACATGGGTATTTAAAGGGAGAAACAGATGAACTAAAGTGAGGGCAGGTGTACAAAACAGGTGACACGAATGAACTAATGAGGGCAAAACCAAATGGACACAGACAGCGGGGGAGAACATGGCAAGACAGAGAAACACATGGTAAACATACACAAACAACGCCCACGGCGTTACAAAACCTCAGCTATTCATAATTAGTACTATTTACAGTACTGTTCAAAACTTTGGGGTCACTATATTGTTTGATGTGTTTGTCTCTTATGCTCACCAAGGCTGCGCTTATTTAATTAAAAGTACAGTAAAAACAGTAAAAGTTAATGAAATGTTGTAATAATTAAATATTATTATAATTGAAAATAACTGTTTATTTATTTAATAACGTTTCTATTTCAATATTTTTTTTTTTAGTTAAAGATTATATTTTTGCATCATTACTCCAACTCAGTGTCACATGATACTTCAGAAATGATTTTAATATACTAATTTGCTGCTCAACATTTGTTTTTATTATTATTATCAATGTTGAAAGTGTTTTGTCAGGAAAAAAAAAATCTTATATCTAAACAAAATATCTAAACAACAATAACAACAAAACATAATTTTACTCCAAATTTGAGCAAAAACTGAAAAGATTATCTATTTAGAACTGATGCTCATGTTCCTCAATGTGATTTTCCTGTGAATTATTCATATTTATTTGATAGTGTTTTAGTTGTTGTTGTTTTCAGTGAATTTAATTGTGTATATTTCAGTGTATACTTAATAGATAATAAATTGCCACTAACATTTAATTTACCACTAAACTAAACTAAACTAACTAAACTACCATATTTTCAATGTGGTCTTATTTTCTTGTTATTTCAACATCTTGTGAACTTAATTTTGTTTAATATTTACTTGGTCACGTGGGGAATTGTGCACAGATAACATTTCTGCTCTGATGGTCAAAGGGTTTGTGCTATAGAAACAGGTTTTGCTCAGTGGAAAGAACAATTAAAGGGGACATTACTCATACCTCAATGCCACTTCCCCAAACATTACAAATTTAGCTGTGGATGTAGACCATTGCCCTTAATAAAACCTATCAAAATGACATCTCCAGCCCCCACGGGTGTCAGAAACCGGAAAACAGAGTGTCTGTACTCTCTAGTTTATGCCACAAATCTTGATTAAAAATGATGTGAGGTGTCACCTCGCAACCAGAGCTGGAGTGGACCTTCGCAAACCTTACACCTTGTTACCACCTTGTTATCACCTCACAGCGCCTGCAGCCTGCAGCTTCCCCACGTCTGAGCTGCTGTCTCCGGCTCAGCTACTGAGAGCTGGAGCCAGACTGAGCCTGGAGCAGATGGACCTGTGTGTGTGTGTGTGTGTGAGTGTGTGGGGCTGACTGACGAGTAATCTGGTTGACTGAGCCTCAACATGTCCATTTCAGTCCTGCAGACTAACCCACACATATGAATTCACACACACACACAAACACACAATGGATAACAGGTTTAGAAAAAGACGTGGTTCTAGAGGCTTGCTACAATAAACACAGTAACTGTTGACAGTCTCAGTTTCAAGATGAACTGCTGCTTTAAAAGAGAAGTCTTGCAATAACTGTCACCTATCATTTATTTCAAATATCTAACATTGCTACACAATGTGTGTG
>JAUCMS010000022.1:15501619-15521405 GCA_032357445.1 Enteromius radiatus | reverse complement strand
CTTTTATTTTGGATGCGATTAATCGCGATTAATCATTGCCCAGCACTAATATATATATATATATATATATATATATAATAGATATATAGATACTAATTATAATGATTTTATGATAATATTATTACACAATTTTATCAGATATGTAAAAAAAAAAAAAGAATACATATTTGCTGTCTGTTTGATCAAGGCCATAGGTCAGAAGAACATGTCACCAATGACACTTATTTTTCTTCAAATAATGATTAAGGTTAAACTCTGCAAATATAGCATGATGCTGAAGGCCTATGCTCTGTCCTCATTCCTACAGCTTCATAACCGTATCATTAATGTTTGGGATTAATGAACTCTCAGGTCAGCGTTACATTGTAATTGCTCGCTTTACTTCAGAAGCACATATATGAGGAGGGATTACACTGTTGTTATGAGCTCTAGCGTGTGTGTGTGTGTGTGTGTGTACACTCTCAGAAGCTTCCTCTGAGCTGAATGCGGAAACAGAACCACCGAAATACTGTTACCGTATCAGAGCAGAGAATGCAACAACAGTCACAGAAAAGCAAACAGACTAACAATAATGATCATTTTATTAAAAAGCAATGCAAATACTATACAAATAGCCCATGCTCTTCATCAGTAATTCAGTAATCAGTGATTCAGTGCATATTTTTCCAACTTGGAATCATGCAAAATAATATGATAAAGTTGATAAAGTGATTTTGTGGGGCAAACAGATTAAAGTCAATGGATGTTTCCTTATGAGAGTGAGGCGGCAGTAAAATGATTATGCTTTGCATACTTTGTTTGGATTATGCTTTGCATACTTTGATTGTCATTATTAATGCAACGGTGTTGGTTTATAAATCAGCCTACTGAAGTATTTACTAAGCTGTGTTGTATCATACTATAATTTTCATGTGATTATAAATGTTTCAAATGACACACCCACACACACACACACACACACACACATATTGGCATTATATAGACACCAAAATTTAAAGAACTCTCTAAAAAGATTTTTTTAAGTGATTAAATATGCTTTTTCTGTTTACAAACTTCAACTATATGTCACATAAAACAAAATATCGTTTCCTTCCATTGTTTAACAGAAGTCTTGAGCACATTATTCTTTAGAACAACATATTATAAAAACAGCAATATGATAAGACACTAATGTTCAAATAACAGATACATTTTAAAAAGTCAAATAAAAACAATATAGCTCATTAGCCTAATGCATGTAATAATACCCATTTTAAACTTATTATAAATAAATACCGTGCCACATCCTTCATGAAAAAAAGACCAGGATAATTGTTCAGCCTATAAATGTATTTTTGTATTATTTAACGTGCAAAAGAATTAAATATGTGATTATCATTTAGAAAATAATAATCAAAATAAATAAATAAAAACTGAGACAAAAGGTGGCTCTCATCTCTAATGGCCGATATTTTTAAAACTTATTTGTGGCTGATTATTGCATAGACAATTGGAAATTCAGTTGCGATATTTCATTTAACATCTCAATGAATTGTTTATCAATTAGATTCATTCTGTCTCTTGAATAAAAGCTTTAATTGCATCTGGCAGCACACAGAGTGTTATGGCAGTCTAAAGTGGCTTTCACTATGAATGTAGCATGACACATTCTCTGATACAAGACAATTAGTTCTGTCTAACGGTGCATTATAGCCCAGCCTATTAACTTATTACTATTTTCCATTTACAAAAGGATTCTACAAATTCTGCTCTGATTTAATATTTAGTATCATATATGACAAGACATACGACATAATTTATATTATACAAAATAATCAAATAAAGTCTGTTATTTTGCTAAATGTCACAGTGCACTCAGAACAAGTTCAAACACAAACAACAACACTGAAAATTGCACTCAGACTCCATCATCTTCAAACTCTCCTGCAAACAGAACCAGACACATAAATGAACTGCAGTAGTGTATTTCATTTGGCTTCTCTCACAAACCTCATTATCAAAACAATTGTATTTGTATGCTAATTACTGTCTCCTCTGGCACTCTGTATATTTAAATTTGATTAGAGTTATATTCATTAAGACAGTTATAAAGATGTCAGGGTGCCATCTTTCTCTCCACTGCATCTCCATTACTTTACTATTTCCTCTCATTTTCCTCTTTGATTAATGTTATACTGTCCAGAAATGAACCAGGGCACAGACACAATAGCTGCAGAAAGTGTCAAAAAGCATTTAAATATATTTAAAATTAATCAACCTGATATTTTATGAGTTATCGTTTATATATTTTATCTGTAAGGCCTCTGATGGGTTGTCAGATTTGTTATGTATTTTCAGTCTGAGTGAATGTGAGTCAAAATATGAAATATTACATCAATATCTGTGGTGATGGTACACAGGTTAAGAGCTGTGTTATGAAAATGTTAAAAACCTCAATACACTGACATTCCCAGAATTCCCTACATTGCATTTCAATTTCTTTGAAATAACTATGTTTCTTTCTTTGTTTCTTTGTTTTTTTGTTTTTTTTCTTATCAGTATTTTTATTAGGATTGTATGTTAAATATAATATTGTTAAATTAATGTGTATTGCATATTTAAGTTACTGGTGTTTAGTGTTTGTGTGAATGACTCTGAGCACCTTCTATACTGTATATGTTGCAACCCATATATATCAGGAATGTTCTCTGCCTCTAAGTTATTTTAGAGCCTAATTAATTTAACATAAACTAGCATACTGTTTTAAGTAGCTTATGCTATTAGAGTTAGCATGATATTTATGTATTTTCATACTTTATGCCTTAACTGGGCTAGACTGGGCTATTATTGAATCATCTGAATCAATCAATTAAATTTGAATTATTTATATTAATCTATATCTTGGTATTGCCTTCTCTTCAAAAATACTGCCTTAGGATCTGGCCAAATGTTGTGCAGCATTATCATATTGCCTACATTCTGGTCAGCCTTCAAAACTATGATGCTTTAAAATGCTGCCTACATAGGTTTGGGAACAAAGCCACAGAGAAAGTGGGAGGGATATTTTAATATATAATTATATCTGATTGCGTGTTCAATGCACCAGTGCTCTGAAGTTAAGCAGGTTTGTTTCACACTTCTACTCGCTGTCATCACAGTTATCTTTAGTACTGTTATTAAGTTGAAACGCTGTCAAAATCACTGCAACTATTTCTCCCTCCGTGATAGCTGTCACACTCTTATATATCATGGTTATTCTGATACCTTGCCACAGTGTGCTGCTTAAAGACAAAAACATCAGACAATCACTGTCACTTCAGTCAATGTTACTCTGCTGCTATAGAAAACATCATGATGATTATGAGTACTGCAGTTACAATTAACACTACTGACACACAGGAGCTACGGTGACCCACTACACATTTTAAGATCCAAATATATTAGATGGAAATTTGCCTATCTAGAGCTGTTTTATGGATGGAACACGTTTAGCATGCATATTCTTCATGAAGCAACCAGTGAGAAAATAGTTGGCGTTTCCTTTCCATACAAGGCTTTTAAGAACAAATCATCACCTGCAAAACATCTATTACCTGACATGCTGAAAATGAAAACTGCATTACATTTTGTGTATCATTAACAGTTCCCATAAAACAAAAGTTGAAAACTTACACAAGCTAATGTGCTATTACATAAAAATTGCATAGTGCATAATACTGAGCTAACATCAGTATGTATATCACATACAGTTATCAAAAGTGAGTCATACAAAACTTTAGAAGTGTATAGTTGGATGATTTTTGTCTTTTCCCACAGTCTTCTGGAATGTTCCAGTATGCACTTGTGTATGCCAGAAGCTTCTAGAATGCAAAAGCAAAAAATTATAAATAAATAAAAAAAAAACAACAACAAAGTTTAACAATTAAAAATTAAGAATAAAAAATAAATAAATAAATAAAAATACAAAGTTTAACAAACTAATTTGTACTGCATTGAATTGTAATATAATGAAACATTTATTCAGCACTGTTCAAAAGTCTGGGGTCAGTAATATTTGTATTCATTTATTTTTTAATTAATATTTTTATTCAGCAAAGATGCATTTAGTTGTTTGAAAGCAATGGTTCTAAAATGCATTTGTAATGTTACAAAAGATTTCAATTTCAAATAAATGCTGTTCTTTAGATTCACCAAAGAATCCTGAAAAAAATGTACTCATGCTTTCCACAAAATAATAGGTAACACAACTGTTTTCAACATAATAATAATTATTATGTTAATAATAAAAAATGTTTCTTGATCAACATATTAGAATAATTTCTGAAGGTTCATGTGACACTAAAGACTGGAGTAATGATGCAGAAAAACTACTGATCATAGTTTTGCTTGCAGACAAATAAAAGTACTACTTTTAAGTGGCCATCAACAGAAAAAGATTTTGGCACCCAGAATTATTACATAGTGAAGTGACTTGTGGCCAGGTATGGTGACCCATACTTGGGATTTGTGCTCTGCATTTAACCCATCCAACGTACACACACACACATCCACACACACAGCAGTGAGAAGTGATCAACCACACACACACACACACACACCGTGAACACACACCCGGAGCAGTGGGCAACCATTGCTGTGGCGCCAGGGGAGCATTTGGGGGAACGGTGCCTTGCTCAAGGCATATACCAACAGGGGTTAACTAGACCATGTTAACCAGCTAACTCTGACCCCTTGAGAGCAACTTTGTCTTAAATATCTGGCTCAAAAGTACTCTTGAGTTCATAGGTTCTTCCAAACTGCAAACGAATCCATGACCCCTACAATGATAGGTCTTTACCCAGCAGTCTACTCTACCATTTCAGGCTCGGCTCCGTTTCCCCAAACAAAAAATAACCACCTGGTCTCAGGGGTTTTCTGTTTGGCCACCGTGTGACATTCTTTGGTGGGAATGCAGCTGTCCACAGAAGAGGTCTCTGGATAATCAGCAGTCTACTATGGCTGTGTTCTAAAACCTAGACAGCCTTCTAACTATACGCTTCCTTTACAGGAAATGGTTTTCAAAACCAGCATAATTGAAATGAAAATTAAAAGTGATTTGACATACTCTACATAATAGTGAATTCAAAGCACAATAGAGACACCACTAATGACAAAAAGCACAGACACCCCTAATGACAGAGAAATATGTTCATCTGTCCATCTTTTTCTCCAGTTCTACTCATATAAACTGATTTAAATATCTAAAACTTTATTTCTGCATTAATAAGTTGTCATACTGTACATATTCAAGCTTTTATACAGAAATTTCACTAGAGTAACAAAAAGTCTATTTTTATTAAAATGTGAAATTCATCTAAAATACGTTTTACATGATTAAGAATGAACAGAGGGGTTCCATGAATGACTAATTGCTAATGAAATACAGACATGCCAATATACAATGTGGACCTAATTATTTGAGAGTTGGAATATTATGAATTCAATGCACATTCTATGAACAACATCCGCAGCACACTCATATTTAACTCATATTTAGATTATAAAAAAACACTGTAATACAGTGGATATCTATGGACAAATATAAAGAAGTTTGCCCCACAGACATCCAATGTCAAAGGATTTCCATGAACATGTTTATTGTTTAACAAACTGAGAGATGTGCTGAAGTTAATGTCTGTGGTAATTAACAGTGTGGCACATATGCTTTTAATATTGAACCCTACATGAAGGTCTGCCAGTCCGTACCGATTCATGGAAAAATATCAAATCAAGCCCAATCCTACGCAAGAGTGCTTGATCTCACAAGGGCAATATCATAATATACGAGCTACAGAGGAACCTTGCTGTTTTTTTGAAAATCTATAATATAGTTGTATATGTGACGCTAATGTTAAAAGTTTTTAAATCTCCAAGCATGTGAATTACATGTGAAAGCAAGTAATAAAAAAAACAAGGAGATTTGGAATGTGCTCAAATATAGCACATCAATCTCTGATACGTTTCATTATATATTTATATTCAGTCTGATGCAGGGTAAGTGATTTCTAGAAGCCAATGTCAATATTCGAAATCACCAAAACAAACATGCCTCTACCCCAAAAAAACTATTTTGATAGCTCCGCCCACACATATGCCTGTGCAACAATTAGTTCTGTGAGACAAAGCAAATATATATATATAAACCTTCACCAGCTTCCTAGGTGATTGACATTTATGTGAAGGATTTAAGATTTTTTTGCTGAGAAAACCAAAAGGATGTGACATATACACACTTAGTGGCCACCAGTGTCAGTAATGACAAAGGTGTCTGAATTTTACACGTAATCCCTTTAAATGTATTAAACCAAAATAGTGCAGTAACACACATTCATGCTGAGTAGAGCCAGCAAACATCCATCATCCTTCTTCTCTAGCACTACTGCAACCTTTTATCTCGCTCACCTGATGTAACCCCTCATATTGAGGGGGATTTAAAGGGTGTATGACATGATGGAATCTTCCTCACACACACACACACACACACACACACAAACAGGCCACCTTTCCGACTTCCTGTATTAATCATAAATGGTTTGCTCTTGGTTTACTCCCGCAGGAAGGATTACCCTCCTTCGTACAGGTGCACCTGGCTTCATTTCCCGCAGACACATCAAAGACTGTTCAATCAGGGATTATGATCTCCAGAAATACATAATACAGCACATACCCTCATACCTGATTGCTCCATATAAATCTGAGATTATCTGTAGCACAATAGGAGCCTGTCCTCAAATGGCTTATAATCATCCACGAGGTGAGCTACGTATTTCTCTAACGGACCTCTAACGTTATCAATTTCTTGCTCTTCGTTTCAAGTGTTTGAGGTCAGGATAATGTAAGTGGTGCTTCGTATTGTCATCTTGATAGGAGACACCGTTATTAAAGCCGACTGAAAAGGAAATTGGAACCTCAATATGCACATCATACATTCATAAATACATGTACACGCATAAACACAAAGTGAAACACTTAAATGAAAAAGCTAAAACAAAAAAGGACTATGCATACTTTAGTGTACACTACAAATGCAATATTTCAAAATCTGCAATAGTAGTATGTCAAATGAGTTCCAACTTCCAACTTCACTGAATCCACAAAATGTCTTGGTTACGTATGTAACCCTAGTTCCCTGAAGGAGGGAATGGAGACGTCACGTCGGATGACCGAGGAATTGTGAGCATAAGTACGCAGCTGGTACAGTGCCCTGTGTAGATCTCCTGATCCTTCCTATAAGGCATATAGGACAGGGCTCTGTACAGAGAAGGTCACTTCTGCTGTTCCTCGAGCAACCCAACCAGTAGGACTAGACATACTGGGAAAGCGTGCCCTTCCAATAGAGTCACACTGCGGAGTCGCCCCCTCCCTGAAGGGGGTTAAGTGACAATTACTCATGTGAAGTAGCTCAACAGCTGCTAGCGCAGCGCCACTAGCCAGCGCCCAGGACGATACGACACCTCTGGTGGAGTGAGCACGTATTGAAAACGCTATTGAGAAAGCTCTTTGTTCGACCGGTTGTTGAAGCATGTGTGTCAGACACGCCAAAGTTTGGCTTAATTAATTACTTAATTGGCTTAATTAATTAATAAAACATTAATAATGTTGGTCAGGTCCAGTTACGTCTACAGTGTGCATAGGAGCACAGCATCTAGTTCCCGCTTTTCCACAGTCAAGTAACCCGAGACATTCCCTTTCAAAAGCTACACTCGATGCCGCATGAAAACGCTATGGACCCCCAGGGTTGTGTAGCGTTTGCGCACAATCATCCAAAGAGGTCTAGATCTGACTCTGGGATGCTGACTTGAGGACTCGTGAGCCCGGAGTAGTGTAACCTTTGTACCTTTTTTTCTGAGAGTGTGAGTCTGCTATTTCAAAAATCGCCATGGTATTTTTAATAATGTTTTTTTTTTCAGAATAATTTTTAAAGTTGTACTTGAAAAGGTGTCAATGTCAAATTGTTGTAATTGATAAAAGAACACAGAGAAAGGAAAAAGCGAGCAAATGTCTATGTGAAGTCGTGAAGCATCAAGGAGACTGGCAGTTACTACAAGTACAAGAGAGAGAGAGCGAATGCCCACCTTCCAATCACAGTTCACTGCTCCGCTGTCATTATCCACATGAGCTCTCACATTCAGCAGACTGATTGGTAATTGTTGGGTGTTCAGTTTGTGTCACCCACGAGCATCCGCACATAATTATAGCCCGTCAAAGCAGAAGCTAGTTTAAACATTTAAGAGCCAAGCTGTCCAACAGTGTTCAAATAACATTTATAAACACACAAGTGTTAGCCTTCTTTTACCAAATGTTTTTGTGTGTTTGCCAAACTATTTATTTTTTTAATTAATTTTTTTGGATCCTTTTGCCAAAAAATCTTACCTTCTAGTTCTACTTTCCTGGCACAAACAATTCTGCATGTTTTGATGAAGTATAAGTGACATAAACCAAAACATGCAGTACTGGAAAAAAAAAAAACAACATAAAAGAGCCTTTGGATTTTTCTAAACATACCTTTAGTGTTCTTACAGTTTCACAGGCTCCAAAATAAACTTTACGGTAGGTTTATGAAAATTGTACCATTCATTTTAGTTTGTATGACTCTAAAAAGATTACTACATCAGACTAATGATTACTTTATAAAAAAATAATCAAATACAAATTTATAATTTGTTTTCAGCGTAGACAAGCATGAATATTTATATAACAATAACAGATAAGAAATACATGTATATTTAATATGTTTATTAAATATATGTAATTGCATTTTTATTAATTTAACGTTTCATTTAACTGCACAATTTATTATGTTAATAAAAATAAATGAAAAACAAATATAAATAATAATAATAATAATAATAATAAATCTAACTGCACATTTTATTTTCAAGGGTTTATATTAAATTTGTGTATATAGAGTTGTGTACAGTATGGTTCTTATTTTCATAAGATACAGTACATAATTTCTCACAATCAACCACTACATTTCAGTTTTTACACCAAGAGCCATTTTTCATTTTCACAATCTCACCTAAAACTCCCTGTCCCTGTCTGTGAGCTGCATGCAAACAGGACAGCAGGACACGATGCAAAAGATGGAGGAGGATTAGATATGTTTCCAAGATCCTTCCTAAATGCTTAGCCCACCCGCAACAAAGGCCTGCCCTTGGCTAAAAGGATTTCTCTCTATAATTATTTTATCAGGACTCAGTCAGTATTAAAGCAGGATTAAACCTGTTTGAAGATAAAGTGTTTGACAGCTACCAGGAGAGTAAGTCAGCAGAGAGTCTGTGATTGAGTAAAATACTCTCACAGTAATGAAGTGTAGGTCACACAGGCGTGAGGAAGAGAACATACTGTGACATATCAGTGAAGGCTTCGATTCAATGTAAACTGAGATTGCATACACCAAATCCTCACCAGAGGTACAGCTGCACTCTATATACTGTAATTATATACAAACACACAGAGCAAGAGTTGGTACATGTTCATAATATGCACAATTCTATAATATTTTAAGAATAAAGAGATAATCAAAAGGGTCATTCCATGTCAAACCAAACAAATTCCACAGATAAAATTTAGTTTTATTCATTTATTTGTTAATTAATTAATTAATTCATGTACTAAAGAAAGGAAAACATAAATAGCAATGGAAATCCAAAATATTAAATGCAATGGATGAATATTTATGAGGTAATATACTATTTGTATTATTTGGGGGGGTGATCATACTGACAATCCTCACTTAAGATTCACTTAGGATTTACAGCCAAATTACAGGAGGGGGAAATAGCTTTAAAAAAGATGACTGTCACTAAAACTTGATGCTCGATCATGTTGGAAATATGCCCTACAACAAATCCAACCCTAAACTTGATAGTGTTAACAAATGCAAAACTGGTTTAAAAATTACGTTGATGCAACCATGCCATTTTTTTAAACTTCCTTTTTGAATTGTTTTGTTTAACTGTAGTTACACAGGATTTGAATCGTAGCTCGCCTCTCAAATACATCCCCGTACTCCGTGAGCTACTGAACAACCTACTGTCTATGAAAACACATACTGTACATATGAAGCTAGATATGTGTGATGCTAACGTTCAAAAGCACTGGTTTTGAAATCTCCCAGCATATTGAAGGAGAGGATGGAGTGACGACCATATCCTTCTTCTCATTAATTTTCTTCTCTTTTTATTAATTCTCATGTCATCTTAATTTTGATTATAATCACACAACAAATCAATATTTATCTAATTACATTATATAATCATATTTCATATGTTGAACTGTTTGATTGACTTTGTGTGTTTCAAACTAGGCCCTTGCTACTTTTTCCATTGTAGCATTTAGGAGAGGCTAGCCTGGAATGAATAGCAAGCTATGATTGCCACTCTAAATTGAAGACTAATACAATGTAAAAAATGTGACCTGCAGGGAGAAATCATGCTTGGATCTGGTGCAAACAACAAAAGCAGCCTCACTGTATGTGCATGTAATTATGATGCACACACACTCAAGTCTGTGCACGTTACTAAAAGCTCAGTAAGCAATAAGCCAAGCGTGTGACATCAGTAATGAGAGGGGATGGAGAGAGGGAAAGATTATTTATCTGTTATTGTGCTTAATCAAACTCTTATGCAACTTTAACAAGCAGATAATTAACCCCAAGCAGCTGAAAATAACTCAGAGGTGCATTATTAATGCAAGACATATTACATTCATTAGCCCAAGACCAGCGCTGCGTGAAAGTTGAGATGCTGTGTACACGGCAGTGGGTGAGTAACTCACAGCAAGGCCATGGTGAAGAGAGACCTCCAAAAAAGAGATGGTTTGGAGTTTAAAGAACACACAGATTTGGAAATAAATTCTGTTCAGATAAAGCTTATAATAAATAAAAATATGTGTGGCTGCTGATACATTATCATTCAGCAGTCAGTTTGGTAAAACCTTTTTGAAAGTATTTGAAGACTGCATTTATTTGATCAAAACGCAGAAATGAATACATTATTCTGCATGACCATATTTTAGAACTCTTAAACTCACCCCATCCCTAAACTTCACAACTGCCTTACTAACTATTAATAAATAGTAAATTAGGACTTTACTGAGGCAAAAGTCCGAATTAATAGCTATTATATATTGAGAATTGGACGCTGACATAAACAAGCAGCTTGTCAAACCATAGCACTAGCCTAGGAAACATTACATGAACCAAGAAATTACCTATAACAACCGACTAAAGATTTCTGCTCTGTAAAAAAAGACCATTGTATTAGTATCAGATTAGTATGTCTTCTAATTACATCTCTGTGTTTTGCCGAGATTGATTGACACACAGCATCCAGCTCAGCAGCCAATCAGCGTTCGCAGATCAACGTGTAGGTGATTGTTCTGCCCACAGCACCATCAAGTTCATCGATGAGCGAGTTCATCGGAGCGCTGAAACGGATGCTGGAGTTTTTGCCATTGCAAATTAAATATAGTTTTCTGTATTGTGTGTGGGTTTTGAGCGTCGATGCAAAGTAAGTGAATTATATTTGATCCTTGCAGCGATCATGTGTGTCATATTCTGTACCGTACTGCCTGTTATATTCTCTGTTATATATTATCATATATTTTACTCTGTATTTTCTGTTTTTCTAGAACACTCCCATACATCGAACATCTTTGCTCAAGTCTCTTACTGGACACCCTGTGATGGGTTTCAAATTTAACCAGCAATTTACTTCAATGAGACTGTGCTATTGTAGCTAACTCATTTTTTCATGCTCTGTATTGTGAATATCATCAGACAAATCTAAGCTTGGCAACTGCTTATGCAAGGACACAAGTGTGACTGACAGAAGGATGGTTATGGTAATGTTAGAAGGCCTAATGAGTGTGTGAAATCATGAGTGTGAGTGTATCCGTGTGTGTTTGATCTGATATGTAGATGAGCAACAGATCAGCAGATGTTAGTCAAGAGGTTGAGAGAGAAGGAAGAGAGAAAGAACCTGAGAAAGCGTCAAACCAGTGTGATAAGTGGTGAAAAAGACGTCACGCTCACATCACCATCACAGACTGTAGAAGATTTACGCTCGGGGTACATGTGATTGACAGATGAGGGGAACAAACATCTGCTCATCAGTGTACAGCAGTGGATTGTGTAGAACAAGAGTGATGAATATTTACCATCGTACAAACATTTGAAGACACAGAAAGTGCAAATGTGCACAGCAGTAAACATAACTTCAGTTCACTTGTTCCGCTTCAACCATTTCTCACTTTACATTCACACAAATCAACCAACTAAAATGATAAAACACGCAAGATTGGCTCATGTGAAGACATACTGTACAGCAAGGGTCTAAAATGAAAACAAAACATTTACAAATGTGAGTAAAAATGTACAGTAACTGTTTTAGGGAGATGGCAACATTACATGGTTTAAAATAGAATATAAAAATACTTTAAACATGACTGATGTCACGGATGCCGGATGTAGCTAATCGCGCTCTCGCTTCCTGAACGGACGTTACAGATGTGATGAAAGTTAACCATATCTGTGAGGATGTTGTAGACTGAAACTAGAAATATTAAAAATCATTTCAATAAAATAAAGCAGAAATAAATATATATATATATATATTACTTCAAAAACATACTTTTTTAAATTACTAAATAGCTGAAGTACTAAAATTACTAAAACTAAAATAAAATATATACAATATATAAATATATATATATATATATATATATATATATATATTCCTAAACTTCTAAAATTTAAATCGCAATTAACTGCATCCAAAATTTAAGTTTTTGTTTCAATGATATATGCGTGAACACTGTGTATATTTATTATGTGTATATATAACCACAAACACATGCATTTAAAGTATACTCATATATAATATAAACATAAAATATTAATATATAAATGTATATACACATGTAAATGTTTTCAAAATATTTATACATAATAAATATACACAGTACACATACATATACTATGTAATTAAAACTTATTTTGGACGTGATTAATCGCGATTAATCGTTTGACAGCATTATTAAAAAAAATATTTATGCAACTCTTTGGAATTAATTCTTTTAATTTTTTATTATTTATATGTATTTTTTGCCACAGCTCTCATTCACTTAAGAGAAAAAATATGTTACATGTAAATAAATGTTACATTTCACAATTTTGAAGATTTTCGCATACAGTCGTTGAATCCCCCGAGAATCAAACCCTTGACTCCGGCAATGCTAATGCCATGCTCTGCAGGTTACAGACATCACACATTTCTATCGTGTGGTGAATAAATAAATATACAATGCATTTGCTTACTGATGTAGGCATACATTTCCTCTCTTGAAATAAAGTTTATACCACAGCCAGCAAACTAAACAACATCTCTCCCTCATTGGGAATAAAGTTTGCATGTTTTGTCTGATATCTTATGATTTCTTTAAGGTTAACTCAAATTATTATGAGACTAGACAAACACTACAGACTACACTAAAGTTTGCGCCAAATGTAATAAGCTGTAGTGTCAGTCATGTGGGGAGAGATCTCAGTGTGTTTGTGTTTACTCAGTGTGTCTCGCTCTTTGTATTTCTATGTATCACTGTCTTACATTGTTCTTGCATCATCTGTGTATTTTCATCTTCGAGCATCCCCATTCCTGAGTGTTTATTCCTCCTCTTACATCTGCTTACAGTGTCACTGTACATTTTCTGAAAACACTCCACACACACACACAGCTAGTTTCAGGTCTGTTTCGGTTGGTTAGACCCTCCATTGATCAACAGAAAGTTTTTAATGGCTGCTAGACTGTGTGTTGTGTTGCTCTACTTATGCTGGTTGTGTCTTGCATTATGTACAAATGAAAAACAAAATCAATGGCTTTGAATGAAATTAACCAACAGGATTTACACTCAACTATAAAAATCACAATAACAAAAATGCAATTGATTGCAGTGTATTTATAAGAAAAATACACTCTTAAAAGTGGAATTATTTTGATTTTGCATTTATAAGTGGAGTGCACCATTTGGCCTGCTATTCAGGGAAACCCACATAATAAATATCTGCACCGAACACTTTGGCTCCAATACACAGACATAAAAGGTTTTAGTTCACCCCGTGTGCAAGATCCAGCCTGGACACAACCGCCCTGGATGTTATTAATGTAAGAATTGTACCCTCGCCTGCAATACCCCAGAAAATGAAAGAATTTTTATCATCCACCATAGGGGCAGTCAATGACAACTGAGGGAGGCAATACACTGGACCCATGTCGATGCATTTATGATATCAGAGACTTTATTGTTATAAACGAATTGTTGTGGGTACTGTATTAGGTCTAAGAATGAGAGAAGACTTTGCTATATCGCTTCATTATTACATTTAAGCTGAGGACACTTGTGTTTGAGCAAAGAAAATGATTGGCTGTCTCCTGTGGCAGCAAATACATAAGGGTAGTTTTAGGATTGGTTTAATAAAGGTGCTTAGCATCCTCAAAAAAAAAAAAAAAAAATTCATTCAAATGAATGCAACCACTAAAATGATCAATTTAGTATTATGTACTCATATGCATAAAGAAATAAAGATGTCATAATTTCTTTCATGTGTGGTAACTAAAGTAAATTGTAATCACTGCATGATAAATGTAAATATAAATGGGGTTTATTGGTTAGACAGACCGATAAATAGACAGATTAAAAGAGCAGATAGACAGACAGACAGATAGATAGATAGACAGACAGACAGATTGGTAGGTCACACCTTGAATGCAATGTCACTTTGGATAAAAGCACCTGCCAAATGCACAAATCTAAATGTAATGTTTACATGAAGACATGTTTTATAGATATAGCCTGACAGCCGGCTGTCAAATAGGCTCTAAAAATTGTCACATAAATCGCCATGGATCATTTTTAATAAACTGTGCTCTCACTGGGCCTTGATTTGACACAATGTGTCAAAGACCGAATGGCTGACAGGGTCATTTAGTGAAGTCTGAAGTCTCACACTTTCCCCTCTGCCAGTCAAGCAAACCTCATGGGCACTGATGGATGCCTGTGATTGGTTAAGCCACCAGTCAATCAACTCAGAAATATAAGAGGGCATTTGGGATGACAGTCTCCATGGCAAGCTCTGTGAGGCGATTCGCTCACTTAGTCCAGTGTAAAGGGCCATTAATTAATGAGAGATGACATTAATAATTCATCAAAGATTGGATTGGAACAGTTAAAGACATTAGCACGGGATCAGGAGACTGAGATTTTTGCACACAGGCAAAGAAATAGAGGGCGAGAAATTTACGAGATGAGATTCACCAAACAGGCTGAGTATCTCATAGAGGATCATGTGATATGCTAATTGATCCTTTACAGAGTATTAATATTCAGCAGCTAATTTACAGATGACCTGGTGAATATTTATAGGGCATTTGTAATGGGAAATGGCTTCTGACCTGATCGGCTATACTGGATTCATGAGCTTCATGCCCAGTGGTGCTGTCATTCTCACTGACTGTTAGTGAATTGTACAGCTGTGGATCTGTCAGACAGAATGTGCAAGTAAAAGCACCTCAGGTCGATCTGTGAGAAACACTTCTCTCCTGCTTCTCATCTGAGCATGTCTCAAAATTCTATTGTAATGTTTTTGAAAGGTTGTTATGGAATTGTGCATGACTTTGATGTATAAACCACTTTCTTTTGCTATTCTTTCTTTGTGACACAGATTTATTGAATGCAAACAAGATTATCCACGTTACTCAATTTGAAATTGACAATTATTCATTTTAAATTATCCACTGCAAATATTTATATTAAATTTGTAACATTGTGATATACCATGGTAATGCAATGTCTGATTTTAAATGGGTTTCAAAGGAGGAATTTTGAGATAATTTTATAACAAAAAAGTGGTAAAAGATTTATTTAGTAATCATAGAGGTTTCAAACCATATAGTTTGTCATGATTAGAGTAGGATTTAATTAAATATAGTGAAGTGAACTTGGGGTGCCCACCGAGGAGACGGGGTGACAATTAATGGGTTAAAATAATAATATAATTAAATACTTTATACTTAATATACATAGAGGGGAATGGATGGTGAGACATTGTCAATTACTATAATTAGAATTAAGGTAATGTATCATATAAATTAAAACTTATACAGTACCCACATCAAATAAAACAATTTACATTTTTTTGTATAAACAAAAAAATGCCAAATTTTATAATAACAGTGTCACAAAAAAGGAGTGAAAAAGCTTGTCTTCATTATAATTGTTTTGAAGAAAACATCTTACAAACTTAACATTGTAAGTGGAGCTCAGAGAATTTTTTGATGAATAAATGTACGAGGTAACCCTTTTAAGGCTGAGTTGTGTACTCACAGCTTTCTAGACATCTCTCGACCTTTTTGGAGTAAAACTGTCAACAAGCGTCAGCTAAACCCTGCAGCCAACTGGCCTGTTAAAGATCGCCGCATATATGTACGCCGCTAGTTAAGCACACACACACAAGCAAATACTGTCTGCCTGTCTTTTCCTCTCACACACACAAACAAGTGTTGAAAGCCAGGCTGCCTGGGGCTTCCTGATTGGCAAAAGGTCAGTTTTGAGTGCCGAGGTACACGTGAATAGGAAAATATAAATTAGTTGGAAGCTATGAATGCGGTGGAAGGGTTTTAGCAGCGGGACTGCGACTCTCTCACCTTTAGCTCCTAAATATGGAGCCCTCTGCCCACCGGTCGAGCCAGACAGCCACAGCACAGCTGTCATACAATTCCGCTTCCACTTCCATCTGTTTGACTCCATTCACCTGGAGAGCCATAGAGAACGACCAGCAGGATGTGGATTTCTGTGGAGAGTGGCCAAATAGCTCAGAGGGGTTTAAGAGATTCTTTTTTTAAAAATCTTATCCTCCTTCTTTTCCACAACATTCCACACTTTCCAAGCAGACATGTTTAAACTAGCAGACCAGTGTTCAAATATAATTTGAATTTATTGTAAAGGAATGCTGATGAGCATTTTAAGGTGTGCAATTATTTTCAGGGAAATGCACAGTAAATGTAGTTCCAGGCAACTCTTTGATTGCATTGCAGTTCCATATCACTTTGCCAAATGGTTTCTATTATTGCATTATTATTAAGGTCTTACAACAGCAAAATAGCCAAACCCCACAATGGCACTGCAAATATATAATAATCAATATGATAAAAACGACAGATCAGTATGTTTTGCCACAAAATTATTTTTTATTATGTACAGAAAGCACATACTTTATCGCCCTCAGAGACACACACACACACATTAACATTACCACATTAACAGTTTGCAAAAATATATGCAGAAAAAGATGCATGTTGAAAAAGCACCATAAAATAGCCCGAACAACATTACTAACAAATGACATGCAAAAACCAATGACATCTGGCATAATTGACATCAAGCTTGATGTTAGGCTGTATTTAAATGAACACACGTCTAAATGTAATTTGAGAGAATTAGTAAAAGGGATTACTTTGAAAGCCATCATGCTTTAGAATATAGTGCACATGTACTATACACTGATTTTATGACACATTTATGGTGTTTTTTGTCTTTTTGCAGCTTGGCAGTATAACTGGCTTTCCTTGTATGAAAAAAATACCAAGTATGCCAATACCATAGCATATTTAATCTCTTTAGCTCCCATAAACCTGCAGCTATAAATTCATTCCAGCAGCTGCTATTTGCATGCACTTCCTGTTCTCGCTTATTTCAACTGCAGCACAAATTGTCTTTCTAAATTACCCGCACCTTCACTGGAGACTGCAGTGAGTTCTGGACAGAATGACGCTGAAGAGGATTTGTTCAAAGAGCCCGGCTGGCAGGAAGCTGTTTCAGAAGCAATTGCAGTCAGCCTGTGACGAGACACTCAAAAAAGGTGGCCAGACAGGTTGAGCTGACATACTGTAGTAGTACATGCTGACATCAGCATAAAGTGCCATGTTAGCACATGAGCATAGCTTAAAAATGTACAAGTAAACAGATGAACCACTGTCATGTCTGACAAACTATTGTGCTTCACCCCATGTTTCCCTGACCACTGTTGTTTTTTATACATAGCTATGTTTAGAATGGTACATACTGCCAACTATCCTTATGATTTTCTTTTTTCCCCATGAAATAAGATGTTAGGCACAAATATAATATTTTGAAAATAAATTTGCTGAAAATATACTCACCCACAGGTCATCCAAAATGTAGTGGGGTTTGTTTCTTCATGACACATTTGGAAAAAGTTACAATTATACCACTTGCTCACCAAAGGATACTATTCAGTGAATGGGTGCTGTCAGAATAACAGTCCAAACAACTAAAATAATTCACAAGTAATCCACAAGTCTCTAGTCCATAAATTAACACGAAAAGCAGATTTTTTTGTAAGAAACAAATCGATCACTAAGGTGTTTTAAATTTTAAATGGTAACTTCATGGCTAAAATAGCACTTCTTCTAATTCTGACGGCACCCATTCACTGCAGTGGATCCACTGGTGAGCAACTTATGTGATGCTACAATTCTCCAAACGTGTTTCAATAAAGAAACAAACTCATTTATATCTTTGGTAGCCTGAGGGTGAGTGAATTTTTTAACAACTTGTCAAGTTTTTAATGAAATTTTCCTGTAAGTGAAAAAGATTGCAAGTAGATTGATGTAAAAAATAACATCGCCATCCAAGTGAAATGTTAGGGAAATGTCAATAAGTGCATCTTACAGTGCCAAGAAACTGGGAATGGAGGGTCAATTTATACACACACATATATACTGTAAATACAAATCATACCAAATTTTCTATTTAACCAAACAAGCCCTAAAAATAAATAAGTTTCCACAAAAATATTAAACAGCACAACTGTTTTAAATGGTTCTAATAAGAAATTCTTACTTAGCACCAAATAATCATATTGTAGTGATTGCTGAAATTGCAATTATGCAAATAGGAGCATTTATTGTGTGAAACCCATAAACAATTTATCTCCTTTCTGTCTGAATTATAAATATACTGCAATCTGCCAGATGAGTCTTCTTAATGTTTAAAAGAAAAAGCAGGAATAGCCAGACTTTTGTTCATCTTTAAATAACTGCATGCATTAACATTCTGCTCTTAAACTTTATTAATGAGAAAACAGCACCATAAACACGGCAATTATAGCATGATGTGAAGATGATCATGTTTGTGATTGAATCCCTGCTGCGTCTGGCTTCTGCTCATATAGAGCAATAGAAATCTTCTTTCTTTAGTATAATTCCTTAAAGAGGTCATTCCGGACACCTCCCTCATGATAAAAGGTTCAACTGTATGTCCATTTGAAATGGTCCAATCAGAATAGTTTATGAGGGCACCTTGGCCCTTAATAAAATGCTAAGAGGGAGTGAGGACATCTCCAGACAGTGTGGAAATGAGCCAAAGCTTTCATTAAGAAACAACCACTGTATTTTGCTCCCTTCAGCCTAACACTCATTTCATGTCATGTCATTAATTATGATTAAAAAAATCAATTTCTAAGCTAGCATTAACAGTGATTACAGCAAGCATTTTTCAGACGCAACAGAAAATGTTATGTTCTTATGCAAAGTGACTTATAAGACGACACTAACAAACATCAGGGAAATCTAAATCGATCTGAATTCTCCCCTCAACAGCTGGAGAACATTACAGTTTTTCTCAAATGCTAAAACACATTTCACAAACGTTTCCTCCATGTTCCCCAATGTCTAAACACAACACC